>CM057233.1:85949691-86549691 GCA_029891385.1 Erythroxylum novogranatense | reverse complement strand
TTGTGAAATCATATGACATGAATTCTGATACGACGAATGTAAAGTGATAGATTGATAATTTGTTGTATGCTTGTATAAAAATATATTGCTTAATTGTGTGGCTCGTTGCCAATGGCTATAAACGTATATGTCACTGAGCTTCGCAGCTCACCCCATTACTCTCCCCTCCTCAGGTGCAGATCGAGACGATTGTCGATCTTGCAAGGCATCGGAAACTTCAAGCTAATTAGCAGCCTTGTATTAAGTTAGTACTTTGGTTAGCCTTGACAAAGATATCATCATGGAGCATACTTATGTATTTTGGATTTTAAATTTTATTTCGTATTATGCTGCATTTGAGAATATTTGTTGAATTTCTCTAAATCTGTAATGGCATGAAGCCCCTTAATGTTTGGGGTGTTTAATTATGCTTTAATGTGTGCGAAATTGCATTTATGAGTATATGTGTGAATCGACATTATGTATTTGTATGGATGTTGGGATCGGGTCCGAAGGTATTTGGGCGCCCGTAGTCGGCGCGACCCGAGGGGCTGCCTCGGGAATAGGGATCCGGGACCCGGGCCCAACAAAGACCTCCATTACGTCTATTCCGATCAACACAAAAACATCAATCAAATTTTAACAAAATACGAAGTTCCTCCATCCTACTAGAAGTAATAAGAGTTTCACTATGAAAAATAAAATGAGGCTTATTGATCCTAACAATATCTTTCAAAACATTTACTGCACGCGTGTTGCCTAAGCCCCGATAGTTCCAAACAATACAATTCATGGTGATCGGCGGGTCTCATGAACAAGACCAACCGTTGATTAATCAGTTGAGCTAGAGGTTGAAATCGAAGAAGATGAATATCTACTACCTTTCATCTCATCGAAGTTGTTACCATGACGTGGAGTTTCTCAGGATCGTTTTTTAACTTCATCAACAATCATACTAGTACTTTCCTTTCCTTGTGGACAACAACTAAATTCGGTGCAATATCAAAATTTTCCAGTTCAGATGCATGAGTAACGGTCTTAGATAAGTCAATAGCTGGTGCAAATTGAAATGTCCTAGGAAAAGAGCCATAAGTATTAATGACTCTATTTTTCTTTGATTTTTCCGTTCCCAAATATTGAATCCCTTGATTTGTGGACCTGCCATCAAAGGTTGCGTGAAAAGCGGGATCTCTTCTCCATTGATTTGGCCGAATTCTATTTTGAGCTCGAACCTCTGATCGGATTTCCTCTGGCCACTCCCTTTTTGATCTCATCCTCTGGCAACTCAGTAAGTTTAACACAGCTAGACTCACTATGGCCAATAATGCCACACAGATAACAGATGAGAGGTATCCTTTCATAATGAAAAGAAACGTAAAAAAAATCACCCCCTCCTTACAGATCTTCTTAATTCTCATAAGCGGTTCAATTATGTTTAAGTGAATTCTAAAACGCATGTAATTAACAAAAGAGTTTCGCTTGTTACCCAAGTCATACTCCAGAAAAGAGCCCATATTATTTCCCCAAGTGATCGCTAATGATTCTGAAGCAAAACCAGGTGGGAGATCGTGTATTCTAACCCAAAAATTAGCAAACCTAAAATCAACATCTTCTGGATTCTCACCCTCACTCATTTGGTGTACCAATAGAATGCAATTGTTAAAACTCCATGGCCCTCCTGCCATCATTTTCCGTAGATCAACAATGTGAAAAATTGAAACAGATAGAGCCCCTCCCCCCAAAAAATGTTTGATAATGCATCCTTTGATGGGGCGCCATAGGTTGAGAAGAGTCCTTTCCATGGCTTCAAAATTAATATTTCTTTCTCCCAAAAATCTACCTAACAGACTCAGGGTGTAATCAAGATGGCTCCCTTCTATCTCTGAAGCCTTAATCATAAGTTCAACATCTTCTTTCTCATGAATGGACAAACGTTGAAACTCAGGCTCTATGGCTAACAGGAAAACCACAAACGAAAAGGAAAGCAAAAAGAGTTGATTAGCAATACAAAAACATGCACAGAGGCATGACGAAACTTGCACCCATAGAGAGAGAATGGGCAAGACGTTAACACAAAAATTCTAAAATTTCTTAAAAATCAAAAACAATTTTATAAAAGTTTTAATTAGTATATTTCTTAATTTTATGACCAAAATAAAAAAAAAGAAAAGAAAAAATGAAGACCAAAATAATGTTTTTTTGGTTTACACTACATATATCTGAACTCACTATGTTGAGACCCGATATCGGGACCGGACCCCAATCGGAAAACAAAGAACGAAAAACGGAGAACAAAGCAAATGCACATCGGATAACTCGAATCCGAAGGCAATACGAATAGCAAAATACGGAAACCAATAACAAAAAACGAAATCGAATCGCAAAGCGAAAGCGGAATTTGAAAGAACAGAACATAAGGCGAAATCAAATTGGATACGTATTGAGCCAAAACAAAAGCAAATGAACGGACGAAAATCAAAAGTGAACGAATCGAAGCGGAAGCAAACAATTGTCAACTTTGAAAATTTCTATCTTTCAACTCCAAGGTCCAAACATGTCATACTTTATGTCACTGCAAAGATCAGAATGTCACCTACAACTTTTATGAAGAATAGAAAAAACAATTTGGCCTCTAAGGAAGTCAAATTTTCAGTCAAAGCTTCTGTCCTCTAATGATCATGCTAAAATCATAGCAAAAACTTGTAAAAATCATAACTTATTATTCCATGATCAAAAAATTCTATAATTTATATCAAAATAAATATCAGAACATTATCTAAATCTTTCATGAAGGACTCAAAAGCAAATTCAACCACTAACTGAGTCAATAATTCAGTCAAAGTTTCTACAATATTATTTGTCAACCTATGCCACATTCGAACTTCCAAATTTTATAACTTTTGATTCCGACATCGAAAAATATCATACTTTATGACGAAAGAAAGCTCTAAACATAAACTACAAGTTTTAATAAAACAATTTTCTCAAATTTTGCCTAAATCAAAAAGTCAACTCTCAAGTCAAACTTTCTATACTCAAATGTCAACTTTCTTAAATTTTCAAAATTTCACACTTTTTCTCTTTCATTCTTGCTTTTCAACTCTATTTCAATTAACTCATTCACTTTTGAATATTTCTAATTTTTAATAAAATTTAGGGTCCAACACACTAGGCCGACTAATCCCGGTCAGGGCTTGGTCACAATTAAGGCTCTTCGCCCCTTCCTATGGGTGTATTTGATGGAGATCGAACCCAAGAGCTCTTCCCACATGTCCAACCTGGGCAGCCAACAGAGCCACAACTTGTAGGTAAAGACCGAAATAATGTTACCTTGCCATAAATATTAAATCTGACAATGAATCAAGTCAAACTCATGTTATAAATGATAATGGGCTTAGGCTTGATTAACGCCAGAGTCCGGCCCGCAACCAATCTAGTTCGAGGTAGCAGACTTAATTATACCAGAGGGCAGAGGCAACTTGAGTTGGACCGAGCCAGGTCTAATTTTTTTATTTAAAAAATTATGTCATTTTGCGTGTGCCTCTAGCTAGGATTGGATGGGGCAATCTAAAAACGAGCTTGACTTTGAGGCTTGATTTTTCAAAACAATTGGACCCGAGATCAACCAATGCTTAACCTGTTGACTTCAGGTTGATATGAGCCCAGTAATAATCGAACCTACTTGTCATCTCTAACTCAGATCCATCCAAGCCGGATCAACTCCTGCTCTTCGAAACCTAAAAAGTTAGTAAAAACCTACATCATGGAGATTACCATTAAGAGTGACGACTAAGGTCAGTAGTAACAAGTCCATTTGATAACAATATAACAAATTTTTTAAGTTGAAACTTTTTGAATTGTCCATTAATTTTGAATCGATCTCTCTTAAAACTTAAATTACCAAATCGAATCAAATACTCTTTCATTCTGACCGTGGATCAATACCGATGTACAGTCAAACTGTATATACATGCAATCGAACATAGTTAACAGACACGATGTGGCTCATTTCCAGCTTCCGGATATGCCACCACTTCAGGAAATTCGACCATACCTATTGTGTGAACTAAAGATTCTTTAATTTTGTGCACCAAGTCCAGGATCTTCCAACTGATTGTGTCTCTCCCTGAACCACCACTTCCAGGGATTAGAAACAAGCGATTGATCCACTCTATCGTTTCAGGGATGAACACTTTCCTGAAGAATATCGCACCGTACCAAGTTGGTTCTGTCAGGTACTAGTTAAAATATGGCTTCTAATTTTGACCTTAAATTAGGTTTGAGTGTTTTTGTGATTAATATTTCAAGTTTATATAAGAAATGAGATATGACGATAGAGAGAACGATAATTTTAGTACTGAGGCTTATGAAACAACATTGGTTAATTCATGTTCAATACTACTAAAAGGTTAGGGTATAAACAACGATGACAATTAATTTATAAATTCTTCCCATATTAATTATTTGAAGATGGTTTATGACTACTTGAGAATGGTAATGATATAAATAATTTAGTAAAACAATAAAAAGAAAATTTTAGAAAATTGTGGTGTATTTAGATAGGAAAAGTATCCTAAAACTTTACACTCTTTATAACCTTATAATGTATATATCTGTCAAGGTTAGTAAGGATGATGATGGCTAATATGCATTTAACCAACCATTGATGCGATCATTGAAGCAAATACAAATGATAAATCATAAGATTCACAGGACATAACATTTAATGAAAATCATGATAACGATGAGTTGTCATCGTAATTCTGTGAGTTCATTTATTCAAGTGAAGAAATCATAATAAATATATAGAATATTTAACTATGGTATACAATAAAAATTATTAATATGATTGAGTATTATACTAAGGTAGCTTGTATGAGGTATTATTATAAATACATAAATTTAGTTCTAGGTGAATAAGTTTAGCTAGCCTTAGAAATCAATATGGACACGCTATCAAACCTCCCACTTGTAAGAAAGGAACATGAATGCTAAAGAAAAAAAAGAATAAGAAAACTTAGTGAAAGTGCTATGCCAACAAGAATTAGAGGACAAGCCATTTATACGAAATGCAAAAACAAATGGTATAATGCTAAAACATATAAGATGCCATTTTCTAGATGGCATGACATGATCTCCTCCCAAACTTCAATAATAATAACCTTTCTCTTATAATTTTCTTCAATAATGTCATAATTATAAATGATTCCATCTTTAATGTTTCATTTTAACTCTAGAATAAGTGCATGAATCTTTTGAGGAAAGTATAGTAGTAAAGCATATTAGGACAAAGGTAAGGCAGCAATTCACAAATTTCGATGATACATCGTCTTGATATGATGCATGGGTTGTCATAGCGACAGTTAGATTCATACCTAGTTACCTAAAATTTGTATCTATTATATGTGTACTTATGTTGTTATTCCTACTTGAGTTTATAGTGAAACTTGTAACGAATGTGTACATATCCATTGTATCCATTATATGTATACGTATGTTGTTATTCCTACTCTTCTTCCTTTTCATTTTATAAGATGTTTATTTGATTCTAGTTCAGTTTTATTTAGTTATTAATTTTTTCTTTTGTTTGTGATTTCTTTCTTTTCTTTTGGTTAATAATAAAACATGTTTGACTGAAATTTATAATAACTTCATCTCATTTCAAAATTAGTATGTAAAGATAGGGATAAATCTTTATAATATTACATAAGAAGGGATAATTTTTTGAGCTTAAATCACTTCATTTAACCTTGCGTCAATCCAAATTTGGTTTCTCATCTTGGTCTTATTTGTTATAAGCATTTGAATCATTTATGGTGATCTAGCTTATGTTCGTGATTAGGCTAGCATATCTTTATCTAGAATGTTTCTAAAGTGTGAACAATTTTCTTCTTGGTTTTAGGAACTCATTTATTGACAGTATTTCTATTTCGAAAGAGATTGAAGAGAAGTTTTAGCAGGTATTCAAATGACACTCATTTCCTTATATTTTTTACAATGTCAATAATGATTTTTCACACATTTTAATCGAATTTGTATAAGTTTCTATATTTTTCATTCAAGGTCCATCATCATCTTCCTTCACGTACTTATGAAGATTCTTCTGTATGTCGATTGAGGTAAGTGATTTTGTTTTTACTACGTTTTTGTGAATCTGGTTTAATTTGGGTATTTTTTGCGATTTCAAAAGCCCATCTGACTTTGCTACATTTTTTATTTAAATGGTTTGCATGATGTGAAACTTGTTTGTGGTATAAACTTTGTTTTATCATTGAATTAATATATGATGAGTTTGAGTTATATTATAGTTCTAATTACCTTAATTATGTCAATTCGTTATTTCACTGATGCATTATGCAGACATTGACAAGTCAGTTGTAACAAACGATGTAATACATGACTAAGCTCCAAAATGACATGGAGCAGTTGAAGAGGAGGGTTAGCACCTTAAACCATTCGCGATCATGAAGACAATAGGATTATTGTAGTCATTTAATTTGAATTACCAAAGATTTATTATGTACAATGTAATGTTTTTATTATCAATGATTTTTTAACTTTATATGATCAATCAATTTTCTGTTTAAACAAATTAAATATATAAACAAATCAAAAAATTATGCGCAGCTATTTCATAACTGTTAAAATTATACATTAATCATAAGATTTTGATTAATGTCGGGATTTAAAAAAAATAATACCTTTTCTGACAAAATTTTATTTACAATTGATATATATTTACAGTAGAGTCATCAATGAATTCATCTAACCGTCTGTAATTTACCGACGGATAATCATTACCATCGGTAAATATACAAATAAGTGAAAAATGATAAAACAAATTAGTGACTTTCTCACACAAAGTGTTTCCTAAATTTACTATCTTTAGGATAATATCATCATTATTTTGTCACTCACTCTTTTAGAAAAAACATTTCTTAAAAATACCCAAAAAAAAAAAAATTACTATCTCATATAAAATGACTCTCTAAAATGCACTCTCAGACTCCACCGTATGACAGCTGTTGTATAGTGATTAACACCTTGCATGCAAGCTGTCGCAAGTTACTGTTAACTTGCTTTTTATTTCTCTTTTGTTTATAGATAAATCTAGAATAACATTATCATGTATGTCGGTTTTGCACTCAGAAGGGGCCCTTATTAAGTTTTGATTTTAGTCGATTTTTCTTTATCTCCAAATGAAAAAGAAGAAAAACTTCATATAGAAGATCGAATAAAAATTTTGCAATTTTCATTCAATGCAGTTATATCCGATATGCATAATAAAACAATTAGAAAAAATTGACTTGAATAAAAGAAATAACTAAATAAATTCCTCGAAGATTTTGAATAGTTAGAAAGAGAAAATGAAGCAAATATAACAATAAATCTTAAAATTTGTTCACAAAAGGCAAAGTGGTAATTGTTTTTACTAATAATCAATTGATACTTATCAAAATGTCAAAGATTTTCTAATTCTCATCAAATAGAAGACGCTAGTTTGATACGTTATTTACAACAATCCGACTTTTGTCAAGACATAATAAAATATCCATACGCACACAAAGACGAAATACACCTATTTAGAAATCATTTCAAGCAAATATTCATTCTCTCTTTTTTGAACTAAATATACAAATTTTATTTTTTTATTTTGATATTTCCAAATTCATGAAAATAATTTTTATAAGTTGGATATGTAAAATGTCGAATTCATGATTTTAAATTCTACTTATATAAAAGATAAATTAAAAGGAAGTGAAAAAAAAGCTGATAATAAAAAAGAAGAAGACAAAAGAAAAGAAAAAGTCAGAATAGAAATAGCTGAAGTCCAACACACGTGATAAGAGAAATAAAAAGAAAGTTAACAACTGGCAACCGCTTGCATGCAAGCTGTTAACCACTATACAATAGCTCGCTATGTAAGCTGCCATACTGTGGAGGGTCTGTCGGTACCGACATACATGATTTCCCTTTTTCTTCTTGACTTAATGCAATTTCTATTAAGTAACTATATATTATATAGCGTGAAGGTACTGTTACCTCGCCAATGCCTGAGGATGCACCGGTGATCAGAACAACCTTTCCGGAGCTGAAAACGGAGTAGAAAACAGAGATGTAGGTCTCGTAGCTAGCGACGATAAGGTTGCATGAGGAAGTACAGAGAGAGAAGAAGGTGAAAGGGGGGTGCGACTAAATTGAGAAAACTATTAATGTGATCTCATACATCCATGGCTTTTGGTCAAGACATGACAAAGCTTAACGATCTTTCTCAGGAAAAGAATGTCAAGATCGTAGCTTGATCAATTGGGCGTTCATGGCTTTAGGATATTGGAGAAAAGGTGGAGGAGAAGAGCTGGTGGCACTAGTGCATGGCTTCAGCTTCACACGTGTGTCAGACAATCTTTGATGACACACTGTCATATTTCCTGGTTTGTGTCACTTCCCTTCAATCGGTGCAATGCTGAAGATGGATCTGAGATAGACTCAAACCCTAAAAAAGTTTCCAAGATCCGAATTCAAATTTAAATCCGAACCCTGAAAAGATTTGACAAGTTATTCCAAGCCCGTTTCGACTTTGTGAAAAAAGATCAAATCTCTTTATTATATTTTACTTACGTTTTGTTTTACTTAATTCGGATCAAATTTTGAATTGTACATGTATAAATTCACGTCAGAAAAAGGCATAAAAATGAAATGTAGCTCTCTCAAAACTCTTTATCAATACAGACTGGTGAATTTTATTTTATTTTTATTACATTAGGTATCCCAGCTCCAACTCCCACACTGTTACTGAAAGCGAGACGTTCGTAATTGATCCGATCAAGAAGCTGTTCCTAGGAGCTAGAGGATTATTAATAGGAATAATGCTTATTTTTCCTCCTTTAGCGTGACTCGAACTCAAGACCTCCTGAAAGGAAGAGCCTTAAGTGAGGAGCTTAGACTACTCAGGCCACTTTTACTTGTCACTAGTGAAATATTTGATTCGTGGCTTTGCATGAGCTATATGTTAAGGGGGAGTTCTTCAAAGAGTCCTTCAAAACTCGTGTTCGAAAAGATCAAAGAATTGCAATAGAAATACTTAATCAAGTACGATTTTATATTTTATAATTTTAACGTTTTCAAATTATTAAATTATCATGATTCAATCAAAATTTATAAAGTTTTAATTTTTTTGGTTCACATTAACAAAAAATTAATTCAAGCTTGAACTAGGTTTCAGGTTTATAGTGTTAAGAAACTAACAGTGATTCGATCATAACCCAATTCAAGCATGAATTTATTTTTTCTTGGTGAGCCAATTTGGATTTTGATTGTAAATGTTGAGATGTTCATTGGTAGAATTTTGGCTTTACAAGTGGTTATTTTTTCTTTAACCTTTTGTCTTGTTCAATCTAAGACAATTCACCGTTGCCAACAACTTACTAATTTTGATTTCATGAGAGGCTTGGATCCTGGAACACTGTAAAAACGAGTTTATGGTCCCGAATACAGTTTTGATTCGTCTGAAATCCTTCAGAGATAGAAGAACCTTAATGATTAATCAAATGGTGTCATCTAATTGTCCTAGGTTGTCCGATTGAATCTCCATTTGCCTCCCTGTGACCTTATTTCAATGGAATCTACACTAAACCACCATTACTATCAGGTAAATTGATCTATGCACTAGAACGAACTAGTAATCTGGCTTCAAGCTTCCTTTGTCTGTTGACCTTGGCAATGAAATCATCAGCTCTTTTCTTCAGTTCTTCGGTAGGCAAACCAATCGCATCTTCTCCATCAATACCTTCCTTGTCCACTACCTTGAAGTTCTTTCCCTTTTCCCTTATCTTCCCTTCCAGGTTTCCTCCACGTTCATAGTTCCTGCTACTTTCCAATTCCGTATCTTTCTTTTCTTCTGCAACAGCTGAAGCTGATTGAAAGCTTCGTTTCCTGTTAATGAACTCGTCATAGTAGAGGTTGGTTGCTGAAGAAGGGCTTGGAGCCAAGAACTTGGATTCTCCTATCAGGGCAATGATTATAAGGTTGCCAACAACGAAAAGAGCCTTGGGACCAAGCAAAACAGGAGTGATTCTTGGCACGAAAGTACAGAAAAATATCTTCAGAGATGATACAAGTGAAGGAAACCAGAAAGGGATAGAACACAAAAGAGTGCAAGTTAATACTGTTATACAGGACAGGAAAATTTTTCCAAGAACTTGATGCTTCTTGGAGCTTTTACTGGCCTGAATAGCTTGAAATAAGGTAAGATCCATTTCAGGATAGGTAAACTTGAAATGGGATTTTTGCTATATCCTTTATGATGGATCGAATACAAATTTGAGAAAGAGTTCGGAGGCAAATTGCATGAAGAGAAATAGAGAGAAATGCGATCTGACTCACCATAAATCATTGTAAAGATAGTGTTATATAGGAGACGAAAGCAGGAATATTCCGTAAAATTCTTCAAAAATCACTTTGGTTTCTTTAGTATTGGGAAGATGACTTTATGAAAAGCTCTCGGTGATTGATTGGTGTTAATTGGTTAGCTTTTGTTTTTTCTGAGTTCTGATTTACTCCTTTCACTCACAGGAAACGGATGCTTGGGGAGTGACTTGACATAGATGGCTCAGTACTGTAAGTTAGAACTTTAAAACTTAGATAAGGTGTAATCTTCCCCCTTTTGGTCTCTGTCTATATATGACATGAACCTCTTTCTTTACTTCTTCATGTTCGATTTTAGATATTGGTATCAATTTCTTGAGTTGGAAGGCTTCCAAGAGACTAACTTCACCAGTTAAACCACCAAATTGGACTGTTTCTCATGTTTCCCTCTGCTATGTGGAAAAGCAGACATTTTTCTTTATTTCTCTGAAGCTAACACTCGGGACAGGAAAGCAAAATTCCACTTCTAAAAGCATCACAGGCTCGAGTTAGAACTCACGATACAAAAAATTTCTAATTATCACATGTGGAAGAAAGTTTTATTGAAAAGAAGGGCATGCTAGCTTTTTGCTAAAGGGAAGATTTCCTGATTTCACCTGATCATGTAGTATCTGAATTTTAGAATGACATGGATTGAGAAACAGAGCTGTTGGTCTCAGTAGATTAGATATTTGCTTGACTTTTGAAATCTCATCTGCTGCGGCGCTGCCATCTTTTCTCTATTCAATGCATTAAACTATCGGTTCAGGAATGCCTCGCGTGTTCTAAAAGAAAGTTCCTTTTGTTCTCTCAACTTCTGTCAGCAACTATCTGGCACAAGCTGACAAGCTCCCAAAGTGGAGGTCTTTTTTTTTTTTATATATCGGAAATGAAAAATGAAGTTTAAAAGTGAGTCTTTTAGGGATAGTAATTTAAATCATTCATTTAAAATTGAATAGATTAAAAGAAAAATCTTGAATTAGTTATTTTTCTGTTCGAATTTCTAACTTTTTAATTTGATTTAATTTTATAAATTTTATGTTAAAACTGACCAATTTATTAATTAATATTTTTATATATTAAAATAAATTGATTAATTTTTAAAACTATTTTAATTAAATTTTAAATTTTAATAAGTAAAGTTAGTCTCTTCAATTAGTTTTCGAATTATTTAATTTTATTAAGTTTATAATTAATTTTATAATAATTTAATACTAATTAAATTTTTTAAATGTTAAGTTTTTTTATCTCATCTATTTAAATTTTAGTCCAGCTTTAAAATGGACGGAAGAACGAAGGTTGTACATTGTTGAAACATCGTGGCAACTACTTGAAAAGAGAGTTTGATTGGTGTTGACAGTCCTGAACCCTTACAGGTTAATCCGTGGAAATGTTAAAGGTGCTTTGAGCACATGGTTTTCCAATATAAAAAGACAACAGTAATTGGAGATGGAACTTTTCTTGGTTTTAATAAAACTAGAAATTAATTTTTAAAAATTAAAAGTATATTGAGTTTAAGTCTAAATTGTCCAGGTTTAAACTTATCGAAGGCCTAACTCTTCTAAACAAAACAATCGCTTTTTAAGCTTAGAATAATTGTAGCACCCTCTTATCATATGACATATACCGGGATGCCTGTAGGTCATTCCGATACACACCCTATGATAAGGGTGCGCTACGAACCATCATAACCTCCTATCTCAGATGGAATAACCAACACTGGTGCAGTAGTCAACCGATGTTTCAGCTCCTCAAAGCTCTTCTGACACTCCTCAGTCTATCTGAATGTCACATTCTTCCTCAGAAGTTTTGTCAGAGGGGCTGAGATCAATGAAAACCCATTGACAAACCTCCAGTAATAACCAGCCAATCCGAGAAAACTCCGAATCTCCGACACATTCCTAGGAGCCTCCCACTTCATTACTGCCTCAATCTTATTAGGATCAACCTGAATACCCTCTTCAGTCATTATGTGGCCTAGAAACACTACCTCATCTAGCCAAAATTCACAATTACTGAATTTGGCATAAAGCTGCTTATCCCTCATAAGCTGCAGAACCACTCTCAGATGCTCATCATGCTCCTGTCTACTCCTCGAATACACCAAAATATCATCAATGAATACAATAACAAACTGATCCAGGTAGGGCTGAAAGACTTTATTCATCAAGGCCATAAAAGCTGTCGAGGCATTAGTCAACCCGAACGGCATCACCAGAAACTCAAAACGCCCATACCTGCTCCTGAAGGCACTCTTAGGCACATCAGCATCTGCTATCTTCAACTGATAATACCCTGACCTCAGATCCAGATTAGTGAACACCTGAGCTCCCTGCAACTGATCAAACAAATCATCAATCCTAGGCAGTGGATACTTATTCTTCACTGTCACCCGATTCAACTTCTTGTAGTCGATACACAATCTCAGAGTCCCATCCTTCTTCTTCACAAATAATACTGGAGCCTCCCAAGGTGAAACACTGGGCCTGATAAAACCCTTCTCCAGTAACTCCTGCATTTTCATTTCCAGATACACCTTGGGCATATAATTGTCTCTAAATGCCCTCAGAAAATCCTCCCATGTCAGTGGACAAGGCCTGGTGGTCTTGCCAGACGATCTTCCACCATCGATAAAGTGGGCCTGCAGAAGAGAGCGCGATAATCAAACCTCTCTGGATCACAATCCATCCGATCAAAGACCCTATCATCCGCTCCACCATCCCTTAGCCTCTCACGGGTGCAGATCGCCATAGAAATCTATAGCCCGCCACTGCATAGCTTATCATACTTCCTCTCCCGTCTCACGGGAACTCTAGGAGGCAGCTCCTCAGATCGAGGCACCGAGGACTCTCTACTAGCTCCGACAGATCCCTGGTCAGCTGACTGATTTATCTGATCACCAAGAACGGATGACCTATAATAAAACAAGAGCTCTGATCAATTTCTGCATTTCTCACAATAATTCAAGCCTAAGTATGTATTAGTCCTAACAGATGCCAAATCATGCTCTGATACCACCTAAATGTAGCACCCCCTTATCATAGGGTATACACCGAGATGCCCGTAGGTCATTCCGATACATAACCTACGATAAGAGTGCACTACGAACATTCACTATTAATCACATTCCAAATCACATATAGCACTTCTATGTCATATTTTTCCGATATCTCGGACATCTTCAGTCTGGAACCAGCATAAACAAACACATAGCCCACCATTATTCTCCACAGTGATATAAGTGCAAAATATAAATATTTAATAATCGAGAAACCATCTAAGTTACTCACCAAATAGCTTCCGAGCTAATGTCGGGAAGCCTCGACAACGTCCGTGGGATGACGTTCCAACTATGCCTCTATAATAATCACAATATTCACATGTCATCAAATGCATAATTAGAATTATTAAATAATGTATATGTAGCAATTTAGATGTGTACAATTCATGTTCGTGACATTCCCGACATTTCCCATAATTCACATCACAAAAGATTCACCTATGTCTTAGGAACCTATAGACACCATAATTACTCAATTTGGACCTCTATAGGTCCGGATATTGCCAAACTTTACTCAATTCTCTCACTTGGATTCAATCCCTAAATCTCAATTAAATCCCACAATGTCCACAATTCCACATAGAGAAGTAGATCATTGTCTTATGGATTTGACGCCTTGAGAACTAGGTCAATCGAAGGTCGGATGACGAAGATATAAGCAAAAGAAGCTTTAGGACAAAACAAGAGATAAAAGAGTTTGCACTATTTCCCTCTCTTCCACCATCAGAATTTCTAACATGCATAACGTTTTACACACTTATCCAAAAAATTACAAACAAGATCTCATTGGAAAGATAATAAGAAACCCTACAAGTTCCATGAAGGGCTCACAAACCAATCTCACCTCTAAGGGTGCCAAAAACTACTTCAAAGTTACTGCCAATAAATGACCATATGAGCAGTAACTGTGTTCTTCCAATCTCCATAACTTTTTACCCATAACTCCAAATAAGGTACATTATACACCATTAGAAAGCTCTAAACATTTTCTACAATCTTCAAGAAGACTACCCAATCCCATTCAATCTATAAGAGGGTCAAAAATACAAATAAAGGTTCTGCCCAATTAAACAGTAAAACTACCATATGAACAGTAACTGCACTCTACTACAAAAATCCTATCTTTCCATTCCTTATGCAAAAAAATTACAAATTTTATGTCAAAAGAAAGATCAAAACATGTTATACAAGTTTCATGAATAACTTGGAAGCAAAATCAACCTCTAAACAACTCAAATTCTCAAGCAAAACTTCTGCCTATATAAGTCTCATTCTCACAGTAACAACATCTTCCAACATTCATAACTTTTCAACCTATTGTCGAAAAATTACATATCATACAGAAATAAAAAGCTCAGACAACATACTACAATTCTCAAGAGAACTTCAAAGCAAATTCCCATTCAAACTAGGTCAAATCCTCTCACTTAGGTGGCTGTCCTGTTAGGGTTTAAGAAAACAGCCTTTAACCTAAACTATAACAAAACTTTACAAATTTATATCCAACAATCCTTACATCCAAAATTCACACAAAATACCTCATTAGAAAGCTACAACAATTCTATAAAACTTTCTAGAAGGTCACTAAAGCCAAGTTCACCACTAACAGTCCCAAATAAATACCAGAACATAAATAGCACAAAACCTATACACTTAGAGTCACTTACACACAAAACACCTTTTCAACTGAATAACCATCTGAATATTAACACACCATAACTTTCAACGTACAAATCAAAAAAATTCATACTTAGTGGAGTTAGAAAGCTAACACAAAAATCTTCAACTTTCATGAAGACCAAATTAGCAAATTCAATCCAATCCAATCTATAAAAATTCATCAAAGTTTCAGGTCACAAGGTTCGGATACTGTTCACACAGCACCTAAAAATTCACTTTGCATGCCAAAATTAAAATCCTTAAGGTCAGAATTGGACAAAACTTCCTTCATATGCAATCTAGCCATACTTCTTAAGTTTAATTTAAAACAAACCTGAGCTCAATTGGACAACCATATCAAAAGTTATGAGCCAAAATCTGAAACCTACACAAAGTCACATTTTCCAGATTTCCTCCCTACCTCAACTCTTTTCATTTCATCACTTCACCTACATCAATATGCATCCATTTGGACCTCTAATTCAGCCATAAATTCATCAAAATATTTTTTTGAATCAATAGTCAAGATTTGGCAGCACACACACAATTGACTTTCCTTAATTTTCCATTCATCTAGCCTTCCAAAAATCAATCCAAAACCAAGCCAAAATCAATGTAAACCATGTTCATTCACTCATCCTCACACAAACATGAAACTAGTTCAGGATTAAATAATATTAAAAAATTAAAAAATTATCATAAAACTAGTTCTCAATATTATCATAAAACTAGTTCAGGATTAAATAATATTAAAAAATTAAAAAATTATTCTCAATTATCTAAAATTTTAAAGTTTAATTTTAAAAAATTATTAAATAAAAATTCTTCGGCCGTCCCCTACACAACCCATGACCTATCAGTAGATTCTGAAGAGAAGACAAAAACGTTGACCCATGTTTAAATGAAATGAAACTGTTTCCTGTATTGGTCCTGGAACTAGTTATTACGACCTTACAACAACCTTGCGTGTGATAAGTTTCAATCATTAGTTACCTGTCCCTATCATGGTTGTCCAATTTCTGTCCTTTCTCTTCCTATATAAGTTCATTTCCATTTCCCATGTAGCTACCAAGAGTTTCAGGTCTCTTTGCTGCATAATTCTTTGTATTTCACTACTTCTGTGCTTGAAGGTGTGTGTTTCTGTGACAGTATTTTATCTAATGGCACCTGAAAGCAGTGATGCCTTGCAACTTACTGTTAAACAGGAAAAACCAACTCTTGTTCCTGACGTGGAATGTGTTGCGGATGATTTCCAAGAGTGGGTTGCGCGTCATAAGTCCAAACGAAGAGTTTGCAGATTTGATGGGCTTTAAAAAGTCAACCGTTTTTATTTGTCAAATTCTATTGTTTTAATTTTTTACGTTTTAGGGTTTAGGACCTATTTAAACTCTTTTCGTCACTATTTTGAGGGGCGATTTTGGAATAAACTTCATATTTGAGTATTCTCTCAATTAAATTTCAAGTTTCAGATTGAAACTTGTGCGTTTACGCTTTACTCGCTGCGTCAGGTGGTATCAGAGCACAGTTGATTCTGATGGCAGGAAGAGGAAGCGACGGTGATCGTAGAACTGAGGCGATAGGGATGTCGATCTAAGGTTTCAAGCGTTGGAGAATCGTATTAATGATATTAATGAGCGAATTGACCAACGTTTTTGGGAACTTGCTGATCAGATTGCAAACCTGGCAATCGCGGGTACTAGGAATAGGAATGGCGATAGGAATCGTGCGGAAGAACGACCTATCAACGAACCTATTCTTGAAGAATATTCAGATTCAGATGATGATATGGTAGGCCAAGGATGGGGTGGTCGTGGGAACCATGCTCATAACAACCTTGACTACAGATTGAAGGTGGATATCTCTTATTTCTATGGCAGTATAAATATTGAAGATTTCTTAGATTGGCTTGCAGAGGTAGAAAGATTCTTTGACTACATGGACATCCCTGAGGAAAAGAAGGTTAAGGTGGTTTCTTGTAGACTGAAAAGTGGGGCATCCGCTTGGTGGGAGAGAGTTCAAGAGCGAAGAGTTCGTGTTGAAAAAAGAAAAATCACTAGCTGGGAGAAGATGAAGAGGTTGCTAAGGGCAGAATTCGTTCCTCCTGATTATGAGCAACTTTTGTTCCAACAGTACCAGAGGTGTCGTCAAGGCAACAAAACCGTGAATGAGTACACTGTCGAGTTTATGAGGTTGGCTCAACGTAACAATTTGAGGGAGACAGAGGATCAACAGGTTGCAAGTTTTTTAGGTGGATTAAAGCCATCGATTGAAGAAAATATTGGTGTACAGGTTTTAAGATCCTTGACTGAAGCAAAAAGTATAGCTTTGAGGGCTGAAATGATGCTACAGGAGAAGAGTAGATCTAGGGATTCCTCTCGCAGAAGCTATAATGAGTACTCCAAAACATCTTTTGAAAAGAATAAAAGTGCGCAAAAGGATTAAGTGCAAAAGGAGCAGAAGGCCGCAGGTAAGCAGAATGATGATGGGCAAAAATAACAGCCACAAGGCAATAATCCATATGCTAAACCAATCCCGGGTAAATGCTTCAAGTGTAATCAGCAAGGGCATAGATCCAATGATTGTCCTCGCAGAAGAACCATTAATATGGTTGATCGAGAGGAGGATGAAGTAGTCTGCGAACCAGATGGTGAAGATGATGAGTATGAAACAGAGGACGTTGATTTTGCAAGAAATTATGTTGTGAGAAAATTGATGCTGACTTCTAAGCCGGAAGAACACTCACAACGGCATAAGTTGTTTTGAAGTAGGTGCACTATTAGTGATAGGTTGTTTAATATTATCATTGATAGTGGTAGCTGTGAAAATATAATAGGCAGGGATGCTGTCGAGAATCTGGGACTACGAGTTGAGAAGCACCCACATCCGTACAAAATTGGATGGATTCGACCTAGTGAGGAAATTGAAGTGACGAAGCGCTGTAAGATTCCTTTCTCTATCGGCAAATATTCTGATGAAGTTTACTGCGATATTGTCGATATGGATGCTTGTCACATGCTTCTCGGTAGACCTTGGCAGTTTGATGTTAACGCCCAACATGCTGGCAGAGATAACATCTACAAGGTGGAGAAAGGTGGAGTTAAATTTACCTTGCTGCCAACGAAAGAGAGAGGTCGTGCCAGAGCTTCTAAAGTGGAGGGATGAACCCTTTTTACAGTTTCCACTACTGTGAAGGAGTTTGAAGCTGAGTTGAGGGAGAAAAAAGAAGTGCATGCTATAGTTGTCAAACATGTGCTATTGGCTAGTGAAGAAGAGAAGAATACAGTACAAATTCCTGAGGCTGTGAAACCTTTGCTAACAGAATTTGGTGATTTGATGCCAGAGGAATTACCACCTAGGTTGCCACCTAGTGCTAGTCTGCCTAATCTGTCTCACTACAGAATGAGCCCTAAGGAGAGTGAAATTCTGAAGGAGAAGGTAGAGGATTTGCTGCGGAAATGGTACATCCAGGAAAGCCTAAGTCCATGCGCAGTGCCTGCTTTATTAACTCCAAAGAAAGATGACAGTTGGAGGATGTGTGTAGATAGCAGAGTAATTAATAAGATTACAGTCGGCTATAAGTTCCCTATCCCGAGGCTGGATGACATGCTGGACAGACTTCATGGGGCTAAAGTGTTTTCCAAGCTTGATTTGCAGAATGGCTTTCACCAGATTCGAATTAGGCTGGGTGATGAGTGGAAGATAGCGTTTAAAACGAAGGAAGGGCTGTATGAGTGGCTTGTTATGCCATTCGGATTATCAAATGTGCCAAGTACTTTCATGCGGCTTATGAACTAGGTACTCAAGAAATTTATTGGCAGATTTGTTGTTGTCTATTTTGATGACATTTTGATCTATAGTGGTTCAGAAAATGAGCACTTGCAGCATTTGCATGAAGTGTTAGGAGCTTTGAGAAAAAAATAAGCTCTATGTAAATATGAAGAAGTGCATCTTCACGACAAGCTAGCTTTTGTTTTTGGGCTTTGTGGTTGGCGCTGATGGGGTTAAAGTTGATGAGGAGAAGATTCGGGCAATTAAAGAATGGCCTACACCGAAGACTGTTAGAGAAGTCAGAAGTTTCCATGGTCTGGCTACATTTTATAGGAGTTTCATTAGAAATTTCAGTACAATTGCAGCACCGATCACGAAGTGTTTGAAGAAAGGGAAATTTCAATGGGGTGCAGAAGCAGATTCCAGTTTTGCTGAATTGAAGAAGAAATTGTGTACTGCTCCAGTTTTAGCATTACCGGATTTTGACAAGTTATTTGAGGTGGAATGTGATGCCTGCGGATTCAGAATTGGGGCTGTGTTGTCACAAGAGAAGAGGCCGGTAGTCTTTTTTAGTGAGAAGCTCAGTGATGCAAGACGAAAGTGGTCCACTTACGACAAAGAATTCTATTCGATTGTGTGAGCTTTGAGGCATTGGGAGCACTATCTGGTCGGTAAAGAATTTGTTTTATATTCTGACCATGAAGCTTTGAAGTATTTGAGCAGTCAGAAAAGGATTAGTAGTGATATGCATGTTAGGTGGACCCAATTTTTACAAAAATTCCCTTTTAAACTTATTCATAAATCGAGGGTGCATAATAAAGTTGCAGATGCTTTGAGCAGGCGTGCAGATTTGTTGATGACTCTGAAAACTGAAGTTATAGGTTTTGATGAGTTGAAGGGATTATACGAAACTGATGATGATTTCGGAGCTGTTTGGGAAAGGTGTGCAAAGAACCAACCTGAAGAGGATTTTCATGTTACAGATGGCTTTCTTTTCAAGGGAGATCAACTTTGTATTCCCAATTCTTCCTTGAGGGAGAAGGTAATTCGTGACTTGCATGGTGGAGGTCTAGCTGGACACCTTGGCAGAGACAAAACCTTTGCTGCTATTCGAGAGAGGTTCTTTTGGCCAAGGATGCGCAGGGATGTTTACAGTATGGTGAAGCGTTGTTATGTGTGTCAGACTTCAAAGGGGCAGTCACAAAATACAGGTTTGTACATGCCTTTACCTGTTCCTGATAGTATTTGGGAGGATTTTTCCATAGATTTTGTGTTAGGCCTTCCTCGGACACAAAGAGGTTGAGATTCTGTGTTTGTAGTTGTGGATAGGTTCTCGAAGATGGCGCATTTTATTCCCTGCAAGAAGACTTCAGATGCTTTAAATATTGCCCGATTGTTCTTTAGGGAGGTGGTGCGTTTACATGGGGCTCCTAAAACCATCACTTCGGACCAAGACAGTAAGTTCCTTGGGCACTTTTGGAGGACTTTATGAAAGTTGTTTGATTCGACATTAAATTTTAGTAGTACAGCTCATCCACAAACAGATGGTCAAACAGAAGTGGTGAACAGGACTCTGGAAAATTTGATCAGGAGCATTTGTGGCGATAGACCAAAGCAGTGGGATTTTGCACTAGCTCAGGCAGAGTTTGCATACAACAATGCAGTCCATAGTTCAACAGGGAGATCACCTTTTTCCATTGTTTATACTAAGGTTCCTAAGCATGTTATTAATCTAAATGATCTGCCTAATGTTGCTATTAAGAGTGTCGCTGCAGAGAAGATGGCGAACGATTGGCAGGCTGTTCATGCTGAGGTTAAGAAGAAGCTAGAGGAGTCTAATGCAAAGTAAAAGAAGGTAGCTGATCAACATCGCAGGAAGTAGGTTTTTGATGTTGGCGATGAGGTCATGGTATTTCTGCGAAGAGAAAGGTTTCCAGTGGGCGTTTATAGCAAGCTACAGTTGAAGAAGTATGGTCCGTACCAGGTTCTGAAGAAGATCAATGACAATGCTTATGTGGTGGGACTTCCTGATAGTATGGGGATTTCCAAAACATTTAATGTGGCGGACATCTATAAGTACTACCCATCTGATGAGCCGTTATATCTTGATGATGCTGTTAACTCGAGGTTGAGTTTTTCTCAAGCGGAGGAGACTGATGTGGAACGTGTTGCGGATGATTTCCAAGAGTGGGCTACGAGCCATAAGTCCAAACGAAAGAGTTTGCAGATTTGATGGGCTTTAAAAAGTCAAATGTTTTTATTTGTCAAATTTTATTGTTTTAATTTTTTTACGTTTTAGGGTTTAGGACCTATTTAAACTCTTTTCGGCACTATTTTGAGGGGCGGTTTTGGAATAAACTTCATATTTGAGGATTCTCTCAATTGAATTTTAGGTTTCGAATTGAAACTTGTGCGTTTACGCTTTACTCGCTGCGTAAGTTCCTCTTGCAGAGGACACAGAAAAGGGTCATTACTTCCTCTCAAACCTTGACCAAAACATTGCAGTGATAGTACGAACAATTTACTGCTTCAAGTCTGACGAGAAAGGAAATGACAGTGCTGTTGAAGTTATTAAGAATGCCTTGTCGAAAGTTCTTGTTAATTACTACCCACTTGCAAGTCAATTAACGGTTAGCTCAAAAGGGAAGTCTATAGTGGATTGCACGGGAGATGGAGCAGTGTTTGTGGAAGGCGATGCCAACTGCGAGAGATGAGTTAGGAGACTTATCAAAGCTCGATCCCGACACACCGGAAAGTTGGTTTATGACATCCCCAGTGCTCGTAACATATTACTGATTCCTCCTTTGGTTGCTCAGTTTGTGAATTTTGTGACACTATGCTTCTTAATTAAATGTATTCAGGCTGATGACTTGGGCTATACACTTTCTATGCTTCTTAAATATATTCATCAATTTCTTATACTGGAGGAATTTATATAGTTTGCAGGGCTCGAAACTTAAAATTATCAGGGATTACATCAAATTTCGATCTGGCTCACAGGTTACGAAGTTCAAATCTGGAGTATTTGTTCTTGGTTTGTGCGTGAACCACTGCATGTTTGATGGAATAGGAGCAATGGAATTTGTGAACTCCTTATTAAGGAAAATATATGTAATTAGTTTGTAATTATCTTTTCCATATTTAGATGATTTGCTTTACATGTAAATAGGCAGTAGTTAGCCTTTATTTTAGGAACTGATAAGATTTGTAATTTGTATTTATACGTGACTTTAACACAGAAGAAGGCCATGCCTTTATCCCCAAATTCTTTCTCTTCTTTACTTTAGATGGTATCAGAGCACCGATCTTGGTGTTCTGCATAAAGCCTTCTTCTTAATTTTGCCTATTATCTTTCGTTGATCATTATCAGCCATGGCCAACGAGATTCTTAATTTTGGGAAAGCTGGCGAGACGTCAAAGGTCTCCGCCACGGACCCATCACATCCATATTACTTACATCACTCTGAGCAACCCGGTCATATGATTGCTCCTGTCAAATTGAATGGCCCCAACTATCCATTCTGGAGCAAATCAATGATCCATGTCTTGACAGCAAAAAGAAAAATCGGCTTCATAGACGGATCCTTCCAAATGTCGTCGCCGACATCACCAGATTTCGAGCTATGGAATCAGTGCAACAGCATGATCCTTTCATGGCTTACACATTCCGTTGAGCCAGATATCACCTTCGGGATTGTTCATGCAAAAATGGCCCAACAAGTGTGGGAGGATTTGAGAGATCAATACTTACAAAAGAACGTGCCAGCTATCTTCCAGATCCAGAAATCGATAGCGACAATGTCTCAAGGTACCATGACTATACCCGTTTATTACAACAAAATTAAAGCCCTGTGCTAAGAGTTGGACACTTACCGAACTCCTCCAATATGTAATCAAGCCAGTGAACATACTCTCCAGCGAGAAGAAGATAAATTAATGCAGTTTTTGATGGGGCTTCATGAGTCTTATAAGGCTGTCCGATCTAATATTTTAATGATGGTTCCTTTGCCCAATGTCAGCCATGCCTACTCACTACTTATGCAGGAAGAGACTCAACGACAAGTTTCTGCCGAACCAGTTGAGAACTTTTCCATAGTAGCAGTTATACAAGGCCATTCTAAACCTCCCAAAGATTAGATTTGTGAACACTGCAATCGTTCGGAACACTTGATCGACGAATGCAGAACAGTCAAGTATCACTGTAAATTTTGTGATAAAAAAGGTCACACGGAGGACCGATGCCGACTTAAAAATGGTGGCCAAAATTTTCGTTCTTCGTCAAATCACAACAACAAAAATGGCAGATCCAATGGACCCGTAGCACATGCAGCTGATTCCTCCTCCACAATAGATGCAGAAAATTCCCAGTTTTTGCATAATTTCTCTGTTGAACAATTACAACAATTGGGACAGGCGCTATCTAGAATGGGTCAGAATCGTGCTTCTTCCGGTAATGGTGATGTATTTGCTAATACAACAGGTCTGTTTCTATGCCTCATGTTTACTCTAATTCATCCGTTGCCAGACCGTGGATCCTTGACAGTGGCGCAACAGATCATATAACATCCGATCTAGCGCTCCTCTCACACACTACTCCACCTTCATCACCATTTGTTAAGATACCCACTGGTGCAACCGCAACCATCACCCACTCCGGCACTGTTTTATTTAACACTCACCTTACTTTAAATCACATACTTTGTGTACCATCGTTCAATCTGAATCTTATGTCTATCAGTAAATTAACCTCAGCCCTTAAATGTTGTATAATGTTCTTTCCTTATTTCTGTCTTGTGCAGGACTTAGCTACAGGGAGGATGATTGGCTTGGGTAAACAACACGGAGGTCTCTACTACATGATGCCTTTGAATCCCTCTGCCCTTCATGTCTCTCAACCTTCACAACTCTGGCATCAAAGACTCGGTCACGCCTCTCCAGCTCGTCTCAAATTTTCCCTTCACTCTCTAAATATTAATAATGATGCTCATGTACCCAATAATTGCACTGTCTTCCCCATGGCCAAACAGACACGTCTCCCTTTTCCTCTTAGTTCCATTTCCACTAAATCCCCTTTTGATCTATTGCACTGCAATGTGTGGGGTCCACATAAGGTCCCAACGCATTCGGGAGCTAAGTATTTTCTAATCATAGTCGACGATTACAGTCGTTGTACTTGGCTCTTTCTCAAGAACAATAAATTGAAGCATCTTCCTTAATTGAGCGATTCGTGCAATTTGTTGACACACAATTTCATACTATTGTTAAAATAATTCGGGCGGATAATGGTACCTAGTTTTTTCTAGTTAAAAATTTTCTCCACACTCGTGGCATTGAATTTCAACATTCCTATATCTACACCCCGCAACAAAACGGGGTTGTTGAGCGCAAACACAGACACATACTTAATGTTGCACGCTCACTACTATTCCAGTCTCATGTTCCCTCTCCCTTACTTTCTGGAAAATCACCATTTGAGATTTTTTACCAAAAACCTTCCTCACTTACACACCTTCGCGTATTTGGGTGTCAATATTATGCCACTAATATTCAACCTAAACAAAAATTTGATGCAAGGGCAGACAGGTGTGTCTTCATGGGGTATCCTCACGGTCAAAAGGGTTATAAGTTATATAATCTCACCTCCAACAAATTCATTGTCAGTAGAGATGTGGTGTTTCACGAATCCATCTTTCCTTTCTCTTCTTCCCATATTACTGATACACCAGCCTCTCCTACGACCTTTCTGCCTTCTATCAACCTCGACACTCCTGTTCTGCCATCATCAACATTACCCGCTCCTTATACTCCTATTCCACTGCATCATTCTGGCGATCTAGACTCTCATTTGCCTTCTCTCGACTCCTCCTCGAGCCCTTAATCACCGACTCCAGTTTCTCCATCCTCTCATCCATCTGTAGAAGACACTTCCCATACAGCTTCACCTCAATCCGACACTAACCAACCTCCAACCGAATCTTCTTCACTTGCCCCATCACCAATGCCCGAACTAGACCTACGTCGTTCCTTCCGGACTAAGCACCCTCCATCCTGGCACCATGATTATGGCATGTCCACACGAGCCAATCATTCGACCAGTGGTTTAAGTCTACGCCCCGGCACAAGGTATGCTTTATCTTCTTATATGTCATTTTCCCGTTTTTCATCATCTCACCGCTCTTTTCTAGCCTCTATGTTTGCCCATACAGAACCCACTACATATGACCACGCTGCCTCTGATCCACACTGGCAACGGCGATGTAGGATGAACTTGCGGCCCTCGAATGAAACAAAACCTGGTCCATGGTCCCTCTTCCTCCGGGGCACAAGGCGATTGGATGTCGATGGGTATACAAAATTAAATATAACTCTGACAGCTCAATTGAGCGCTACAAAGCGCGATTGGTTGCCAAAGGTTTTAAGCAGGTGGAAGGTATTGATTATAAGGAGACATTTTCTCCCACTGCCAAACTTACCACTCTTCATTGTTTATTAACAGTTACAGCTGCCAGAAATTGGTATACTCATCAACTTGACGTTCACAACGCTTTTCTTCATGGTGAATTACATGAAGAAGTGTACATGTCTTCGCCTCCCGAGTTATGTCGACAGGGGGAGAACACTGTTTGTCGACTTCACAAATCCCTTTATGGGTTAAAACAGGCCAGTCGCAATTGGTTTTCTACATTTGCTAATGTTGTTTGAAAAGCAGGTTATGATCAATCTCGAGCAGATTATTCTCTATTTACTAAAGTCAGAGGTACATCCTTTACAGATTTTATTGACTGGGAATGATATTGTCGAAATCAAAAGGCTCAAAGAATTTCTGCTCGAGCACTTTCACATTAAAGACCTTGGTGATCTTAAATACTTTCTGGGCATTGACTTTTCACGTTCTGGTAGTGGCATATTTATGTCTCAAAGAAAATATGCTCTCGATATTTTGCAAGATTCTGGTCTCATAGGTACAAAGCCTGAGAAGTTCCCAATGGAACAAAATCTAAAGCTCACACTCACAGATGGTGAACCGTTGCATGATCCTACTAAGTATCGTAGGTTGGTTGGCCGGTTGATTTACTTGACTATCACGCGACCAAATATTGTTTATTCTGTCCGAGTCTTAAATCAATTTATGAAATCACCATGCAAATCTCACTGGCACGCGACGATGAGAGTTCTCAGGTATATTAAAGGGACTCCTGGCCAAGGCCTCCTGTTACCATCGAACAACAATCTGCAATTACGAGCCTTTTGCAATTCTGATTGGGGAGGATGTCGCATTACTAGGCGATCAGTGTCTGGTTTTTGCATATACTTCACTTGTCTCTTGGAAATAAAAAAACAAACAAATGGTTGCGCAGCAAGTTGGGAGTTTTCCATCCCTACTCTCCAACTTGAGGGGGGGGGGGGAGTATTAAGGAAAATATATGTAATTAGTTTGTAATTATCTTTGCCATATTTAGATGATTTGCTTTACATGTAAATAGGCAGTAGTTAGCCTTTATTTTAGGAACTGATAAGATTTGTAATTTGCATTTATATGTGACTTTAACACAGAAGAAGGCCATACCTTTATCACCAAATTCTTTCTCTTCTTTACTTTAGACTCCTAGGCTGAAACCGCCAGGGGTTTGCCATTGACAGTCCCTCCATTTCTGGATAGAAGCTTACTCAAAGCCAGTAACCCACCTAAGATAGAGTTCCCACATCATGAGTTCGCTGAGATTGAGGACATATCAGAAACTAGTAAGCTTTATGAGGAGGAGGAAATGCAGTACAGATCCTTCTTTTTCGATCCTGACAAGCTTGAAAAGCTTAAGAAAAAAGCCACGGAAGATGGAGTTCTAGATAAGTGTACAACATTTGAAACTCTGTCAGGTTTTGTGTGGAGAGCTCGTTGTCAGGCACTAAGAATGCTACCTGATTAACAGACAAAACTGATGTTTGCTGTAGACGGAAGGACTAAATTTGTGCCACCATTACCTGAAGGTTACTGTGGTAATGATATTGTTCTTGCAAACTGTGTGCGTAAAGCAGGAGACATAGTAGATAGTCCACTGTCCTTCGCAGTAGGGCTAGTTCATGATGCAATTCAAATGGTTACTGATAGTTACATGAGATCAGCCATTGCTTATTTTGAAGTTACAAGAGCTAGACCTTCTTTGGTTGCAGCTCTTTTGATAACAAATTGGTCTAAGTTATCTTTCCACATTACAAACTTTGGGTGGGGGGAACCTATTTCATCAGGATCTGTGGGTTTGCCTGAGAATGAAGTAATTCTCTTCCTTTCTCATGGTAAAGATAGAAGAACCATAAATTTGTTTTTGGGTTTCCCTGCTTCTGCTATGGCAATATTTGAAGGATTGATGCTGCAGATTTGAACCCACTAAAAAACATTCATGGATTGTTAGTTTACTCCTGATTACTGCAGTGGATTATGCATATCCTATTGCAAAAAGGAGTGGCAGACATGAAAATGTCTCCTAGAATCTTTGTTTCTGCGTGTTTTCTGGTTAAGTACTTAAAAATTCAGTAATCTTATCGTTCAACTCTTGAATAAAACAACACTAATATTCTCTATCAAATGTTCGTTTGCTGATGCGACTGTAGTTGCATACATTACGAATAATGGTTCAGTCCTGTCCAGATCGTGATCATAATATTACAGCTATAATTATTGGAGTTATAATTCACAATTTAAAGCAATAAATGAGATGATTGCTTCTGGATCAATTGGTAGTGAGTGATCGAAAAAAAGTAAATAAATGAGACAAAAAGATAGTTGGAATACTGGAATGAGACCGAGACAAGGCTTTTATGGTGCATATAAAGTATGCAACTGGAGTATTTAACTTGGAAGCTCCCGCTAATTCTTGGAAGCTCCCACTATCATCGGTCTCGACCACACAGGTCAATAAGTAAACATAAACTTGCTACATTTAGCGGGCCCTAGATCTTCCCTATCCAACACACAGGTCGTTGAGTATGGAGGATCTGACCCCATTTAGCGGACCACCAGCCTTGGGAGTACCGAAGTTGGGCATGTTTCCGCAACTACCAATGGTCCGTTAGGTTGCTCTTAGTCGAGGATTTAAAACTCAGATCGGACGTAAAATTGAAAGTTTTACTAGTTATCGGTTTGATCCGTTCAAATACCAATCGAATCGATGTTATGTCATAATTATATAATAATTATATTTAATTATATATAATATTAATAATATTAAAAAATAATAGAAAAACATACCAAATAATATAAATAAATATAAATAACCGTTTGGGTCCTTTGAGTTTTATACTCCTGTTAGATTTTTGGAAAAATATGGGTTATACTTTTGAAAAAAATCAAAAAACGGATCAGCATTTTAGAAAGAAAAAAAAGGAAAACAAATTTATTTAACCAGTGGCCAACAGGTTCGACCAGTCTCTGTTTAACCGATCAATTGACAGGTTCTCACCGATTCGCACTAGTTTAATTAGGGACTGATTTTTAAAAGTTACTTAGACCGGATACCCTAGCGGTCACTGGTCAAACGGGTCAATTCGGTCCAGGTTTCAAAACCATGCTCCTAGTAGGAATGCAATCTCAGAAAATTTAACTTTGTATTTGTGTAAATTTATTTTTTGTTGTGTTTTTTTTATCAGCGGTAACTATGAGGTGTTTTGAGATGATTCCAACTATGAGAACGACATCTTGAAGCTATTAACACTCAGACTAATCCCTGTTCGCATCAGGTTAGTCTGTAAGGAATAAAGTGCTAGCCAAACTGGTCACTCAATTTCTAAGGTTTGAACCTGAGACCTCAGGTTAATGGATGAGAGTGCTCAACTACTCATACTAAACAATTAGGTTTTATTCTGATTTGACAAGTTCAAATTTCAACTCAAGCCCACTTTGAAACACCAGTAAACCTGAAGATTATACCTAAATTATTCAGCTTAAACTCATTTTCCAAGTTGTTGACACTTTCTCGAGGCAATTCTTTTTAATGTAAAATCGAAATTTTATTTAATTTTATTAAAATATAAAAATTTTAATTAAATATTGAAAATTATTAATTCATTATAAAGTATAAACCAAAAGGATGATTAAATCTTTGTCATTAGCCAAGCTCACGTGCAATCTTACATAAATTGAATCTATTTACATTATTATATAGGAGAAATTTTAATAAATAAATTTATATATTTAATTAAAATAAACAATTTACAGATTACTTCATTATACTTTGATTGAAAGTTTATCAAATATTAAAATTTCATATATTGTTTAATATAAATTGATATAATTTATATGATGGTATAAGTCATAATATCAATTAATGAGGGTAATATTTGCAATAAATTAGATTTTAAATATTTGATATTTTATGCATTTCTTATTAATATTTTAAAATTGAGTATAATTTTGAATTTAAATTTATTTAATCATATCTAATTATTTGCTATTAATTTTCATAAAGATATTACAAGTGTCTCAATTACATTGATTATATAACTTGATTAGCCATAATTTTAATCATTGATAGGCTTTTCAATTTGAAGAGACATTCATTCAAGTGTCACTTATAGTAGTAGACATACTTCCTAGGTAGTTGAACCTAATTTCTTGATTTGTATCGCTGATAATGTAATTGACTCCTAATGATTGGAATCTAATTTGAGTGTGTACAAATTGTAATAAAATGATGATTTGAGTCTAATTTGAGTATGTAGAAATTTTCATAAAAGACTTCATTTTAATTTTAAAATTTTAAACTTATAGATTAAAATAATATTATTTTAAACAATTACACTAAAACAATATTATTTTAGTAAGGAAGCACAAGTCATTTGAGTTAAATTTTCATCAAACTTTACTTAAAATTCATTTTTTTAATATTCCATTAATTTTGTAAGGAGATGTATAGTTTATGTCATAGACTTTTTAGCATGAAACTAAATTAGCTCTTGAGATTGATCAACTCTTTCTTACTCTCTTCTCAATCACCTTCTCTTATAATTATATAGTGTGACTATTTAGTTTAATGTTTCTATAATTTTATAATCTTGGATGTACCTTTGTTCTTATGTATAGAAATTAGTATACTAAATCTCCACTTATCGATATTTTAATAGAATTAAGAATCACATTAAAATATTTGGATACTTATGATCAATGTATTAGCATATTTATTAGTCTCCATGTCTTGCTCATTATATAACTCATTTTTAAAAGATATTGATTGCATGAACCATCTTTCTAATATTTCTTCATATGCATCTATAATCACAATTTTAGTATATAATTATCTTATATTTTTGTCTTGGTTAAGAAAGCAAGAATACTTGGTTAAAATTATGCGTCCTACTTTTATCAAGTTTTCAATTATATTTATAACTCTAAAAGTGTTTATAATTATAAATAAGTATTTTAAGATTTAGTGACAATTAAATACTTTTAAATTCATAATTAATCAAACTAGTCAAAGTAAAAAGAGGTTTATACAATTACTTTAGATAATAATTTTTATGCTTACTTGATTATTATAAAAGCTTCATTTACAAGGTTGTTAAGGATTGTTAACTTAGACAAGAAATCATCTTTAGATTATATAAAACTGAAAGACAATTATCAATATTTTTACAGGAAAGGAAAAATTGTATAAACATTATACAAGCATCCTTGTTCGACGAATGGATATTTCTTACTCAAAGGATCTGCTTAATAACTTACTTTCTCAATCTTTGGTGCTTATATAATAAAGATGCCTATACAAATGTTTATATTATGAGCGATATTTTATATGATTAAGTGCAAAGTTTTTTTTTTCCTTACGAAAAGCAATCAAAGGTGATAGAAAATTAAATTGCATCGTGAAGATTCAAAGAGCATCTTTGGACCATTTGTAAAGATAGATCTTATCATGAAAAAAATTTAGCCTAGTAAATTTTACAATTTTAGTTTCATTCTATACTTATTGACAACATATTTTTATATCTTCATCATAACTCTTAATTTAAAATACATATGAATGGTTGAGATTGTTTGGTAAAATGTTCCAACGTTAAAAATTTTACTGTTAGAATCCTAAGTCAAATAACTTATTCACTAAGTTGTGACGTAATCAGTGAATTTTGAACATATGCATGCTAGGAAATTAATTTTTTGAAACATTATAGACTTACTGATGTTCTTTACATTACTTATAATATGAGAATGAATAATATGTATTTTATTTATTAAATTTTATTTTTAGTGCTTATATTTTACCATAGATTTTATAACTTTTCTATTATGTATTTAAAAGGCTTGGTAAGAAGAGAGTATATGATCAAGTTGATATTAGTTATATTAAGCATACTGATTTTTACGTAAAGAAGAAGATATATCAATTTTAAAAGGTAATTTATAAAAAAATGTATTTGTCATAACAGGTGAATTAAAATATATATTGACGGTGATTTGGATCTTATTAAGTTATTTTAGACATATTTTAAAAATAAAATATAATATATTGCATTAGAAAACAATTTCATACATTATTTATTTATAGTTTATTTAAATGTATTGATGCAAATATTTTTTATGAAAGCATGATAAATTAGGTGTACAAATGGTCAAAAAGACTTGCAGCCCACCGAAAGAATAGTTACTAATTAGCTAAAACAAAGTGAAGAAAAAGATCCACACAAAGCACAAGCTGAAGCCTTTCACTCCTCAGTAAGCCTCCTGCTCTCCCTGTCCACAAATCCAAATTAAACTCCAATCCATGTAATGTAATGTACTTTTATTGTTATTATAACTTATTAAAAAACATTTTACAATGTTAAAAAAATTAAAATTGTTTTTAAAAGCCAGTCAAAATATTTGAACAAAAGTTATTATATTGTTAATTAATATGCATGAAAATGAATATATATAAATAATTCTACTTAATATCAATGGTAATCTTTGAAAATAAGTCGAATTATTTATATATATTCATTGCAATATTTGAAAATAAACATTTAATTGGTTAATTTAAGGTTATTAAATTCAAGTTTGAATTGAAAAAATTAATAAATCAAGTGTAAACTCGATTATATATACGAACACAAATTCTATTAGACTTAAGATATAATTAGAAGATTTTAAATTAGACTTATTTTATACATTTTATATTTTAATTTAAATAATTTAATAAAATTTTAATAAACAACTTGATAATAAAGCAATTTTTTCAAATAAGGATTAAGGATGATAATTTTTGACCATGAGCCTAAATTTAATTATTTTTAATAGGACAAAGTCATGTTCGACTTGAGGCTTAATTATTCTAAGCAAAACAACATTATTTTACATAAAAGAACAACATCATTCTACGTAAAAGAATTGAGTCTAAGTTTGGACTTGAGTTACTCGTATTCGGATCCAATTAAAAAAAAAGTTAATATATATTTGTAATTTGCCTATAGCATATTGCCATCCCAACAAGGATGTCCTTATTTAACAAAAATAAGAGACAAGATCATTAACTTACATCCTTGGGGGTTGTGAACTTCACAAACCTGCTCTTGCCCTTCACATTAATTCCATTAGATGAGTGGTGTCCTATATACTTTCTGACATGCTCTCTCACGAACTTCTCGTAAACATAAGCTGCCCCTCTGAACTGTGGCAGAACCAACCATCCCACCGTTAGAAGTTTCACCGTATACCAGATCGGAATCCTGAAGATTGAACCGGCTAATGAGTGATAAGAAACTAAAGAAATTAAGATTCTTTCGAATAAATCTGTTGAACGTTTATCCGAATTTTACCACTCTAAGATGGATTGGAGTAGCATCTCAGATAGAGTCAGAAACGAATATATGATCCAGTAAGCAAGCCACTGCTCGTCGTCCTCTCTTGAAGGACTCTCCATGGTAATCGCCGATGCATATCTTTAGAAGAAACAAGAAAATGATTGATCTCCTGGTCCTCAAAGAAACAAAACGAATAGAACAAAGCAAGTTATTGTTTTGGCAACTTACAAGGGATATAGCAGCATCAAGACAGGCCTGCATGTGATGAAACAAGCAAAAGTAAAGATCTATATCGGAAAAACAAGTCAAGAACTAATCCGGTCAAAAGCAAGCAAGCAAGAATCACCCAGATGCGGAGTGAAGGTGACTGAGCAAAGTCCAAAAGCGACTCATGTTTCCTTCTTCTTCTTCTTCCTGATTTCTTGTGTCTTTGAACAAACGAAGATCTTCTGGACGTATAAACGACAAAATGGGAAAGACAAAAGCTGACAAACGAGGAAATCGGTTTAGCCGGCAGTTTCAGGATGGTCAGTAAGATTGAGGAGACGGTGATATATATTCGAAGAGTCAGGACACGTGGCGACACGGAAAAGTGATGGCATTGGATTCTTTCTGCCTTAAACGTGTCGCACTAGGTTTAGCAGCAGTAACGACCATTACAACACTGATCTCCAGTTGTGTATTAATTAAGGTTTGTTAATGGCGAATAATTATTGTTTTTCGATGAGGGAAAAGACTGGATTCGTTTCTTTTCTCCGACGACAAGACATGTGTTGATGTTTTTAGATGCACTGGGTCGGTGACAGCTGCAATAAGACATCAGGATGGTGCCGATCCTTTATTTAATTACTCTGGTTAAGAATATTATATATATCTTTTATTTAATTTTGATGTTTTAATTAAACATATAAAATCTTAATTATAGCAAAATATTAGAGTCTATTATTATGGTGATATTGGAATTAAATTACTGTTGGATTTGTAGATTTTGTCAAATGATGAAATTAAAAAGATAAGATTGTTGCATGGTGAAATTAAAGTTGTAGTTATTTGATTAAAATGAGATTTTTAGTCACTACAAGGAAATTGTTAAATTGCGACAGAAATATACCGACGGAAAGTCAATCGTATGTGATTTGCGACGGGACTCCCTAATCCGTCGGTGAAAGAAAGAAAAGTTGCGACGGTTAAGAAATCCGTTGCCAACAATAGAGGAAAAATTTCGTGGAGACTTATAGCGATGAAAATATGCTGATGAATAAAGTACCGTCTGTAAATAGGGACAGAATTAAATTTCGGTCGAAAAACTTGTCGGCGAGAGAAATTTCACCGACGAAAATAAGCCGTCGGTATATTTCAAAACGACGTCGGAAAACTAGGTTAGGAAGCTTAATGCTGCGACGGTTTTTTTTAATTATACCGACGGATCATTCCGTCGCCAAATTAAACATAAATCCTCTGCGGCCGTCCCTCTTCTCTCCTTTCCCCGACTCTCCTCTTCTCTTTCTCTCCTCTCCTCCGGCGAAGGGACCTCTGCTTGAACGTCCGACCACCCTATCCCGTCTCCGGCGACCTGCTGCTTCCGTCTACTCCGGCGACCGCAACGTTCCTCTCTCCTCTGGTGGATCCGAAGGTAAACCGTGGGTGGCGTGGTTTGTGATGTGGTTTTGGACTTATTTAATGCATTTTATTTGTTTATTTAGGTTTGATTGGTCTTGTGTAAATGTTTTGGATCTTCATAATGGAAAGAATTAATGGATTTGTGTGTAGATAGGGTTGAGATGGTTTTAACTTCAAGGTGTTCGATGAAATGCATTAGGAGTTGTAGAACTAAACTAGAGCCAATGTGTCCTAAGATAGGTACCAAATACAGATATGAAGAGTTACATTGTTCTATCATAAAGAATATAGATATTTGATAAGAATCATATTGCACATTGGGTGAGGGATTCATTCCGTTCACATCTAAAGCAAAAGAGAGATAAATTATGTGCATTTATTTTTGCATAATTTACAAATTAATAAATTGATTATCTATTTTAATGAATGGTTATAAAAATTTAATATAGAATATTTCATATCAAACACAATAATAGTAAAAAAGAGTAATGAACGAGAGACAGAGCATTAACAGATTACCTTTATTGTAAAAGTAGGATGAGATTCTTCTTAATAGTAGAAAGCGTAGGGTTATTAGAAATAGTTTTAAATGGTCTCTTTATTCCTATGACAATTATAGATAATAAAAAGGAATCCAAATTAGAGGAAGAGTGAGAAGCTCAAGATAAGAGATTAGTTTTTTTGAATAGTGGGGCCATACATATCCTTTTTATGAATAAGGAAGAAATCAATTTAATAGGGTCTTTACATATGAAATGACTATTGAAATTTGGCATACTTCAAAAGTTACATAAAATCAAATAAAGAAAAGCAAAGTTAGCATTCTAACACATCAATATAAATTATTCAAATAAAGCATGACAAAAGCATATCTAGTATGTATATTAGATTTATTGGTATTATTAATTCTCTCATAGTTCTTGGAAAAACCTATACTATTGTTGAAATGGTAAGTAAGTTGCTTTGGTAACTTTTGAATACATAAGAAGCTAAAGTGATAGTCATATAAGAAGTCAAGGATCTAACATCATTGCCATAAGAGGAGATTATTGGATCTCTTCCTACATACAACATGAGGCTCCAAAAGACACAAAAAATGAAACTAAAAAAAAGAATTTAGTGTTTAAATTCGAACAAAGAATTAAGACAAGAAAAAGAGATAACAACTAATGTAAGTAAAGAAGAAGACATGGCTTACTCACTAGATTGAGAAGTTCTTAAAGAAGAAATTCCCCAAAAGAAAGGATTTCAAGGACGGTAAAAGTGATTTAAAACATAAATCCTTTAACATTACTTGCTTTACATGTAGAAAATCTAACCATATAAAGTTACAATGTCCTCAACTCTAGGATAACAAGAAGTGTGAAAGAAACTATAATAAAGAGAATAAGGACAAGAAGAAAGCACTTAAAGCATCAGCTTGGGATAACATAAATGAATCCGAAAATGAGCATTCAAAAGAAGAGATAGCTCATATGTGCTTTATCATTATGGATAATGATGAGGTAACTATTAAAGCATAAAAAATGATCATTCATGACAATCATGATGTTGGATCCCGTTTCCGGAATCCAACTCTTAACGAAACCATATGACGTAAACGCATTCCAATGAGGTCTCCTTAACCATCATCGTTTTTTTTTCCAATCATTATCCTCACAATTTGTCCAATGGAGTGCCCATATAACTTAATCACCATATTCGAACTCATTTCTTCTATTTGTGAACAAAAATTGGAAATCTTCAAACCAAGATTTCAACTTGATTTCTTTAAAGAAATTGTACCTTTAACTCTCTAGTTTACCTTGAAGAAAGAATAATCTCAATCGGAGCTCTATAGCTCAAGCTATGCTTGAAAGTCCAACATATGTTCATATCTCAATCGTGCTCTCCAAACCGACTTAACACTTCCTTTCCTTCAAACTTTTTGAATTTAAAACCATTGGCTACCAATTTTTATAGAGAGGTAGAAAAACGTGTTAGAAATCTAACGCCTCAAGAATCACCTCATTCGGAGGTCGGACGAAGGAGTTATGGCCAAACAAATCCGATATGTTCATATCCTGAAAAAGCACGGACCGTGTGAAATTTACACGGTCAGGCACACAGGCCGTGTAACCTTCGGGTGGATGGGGTTACTGTGCCCAAAATCACACAGTCCGTGTGAAATTTACACGGTCTGTGTGAATTGGAGTCACTGCGTTCAGGTTTTACACAGTCTGTGTGAAATTCACACGGGCAGTGTAACCTACGGGAAAATCATGCTTCTTGCACCAGGATTTACACAGTCTGTGTGAAATTCACACAGCCAGTGTAACCTACTGTTATCACCAATTTTCACCCCAAGACTCCTCCAAAGGTCTCTAAACCCAACCTAACTTCCCTTTACCTCATATTCTTCTCCAATACCACAATTAAACCACTTCAATCCATGAAACAACTACAAACATCATTGAAACTCAACTCCAAAGGATTCATCCCACACATTCTTCCCAAAATCAACATATTCTACTAACACTAGTAACAATGGAATTCTCAACCAAAGTTAAACTCATCCATCAATCTCAAGCTTTAATAAAACATAATCATACAAAATAAACTTCTCAATGCTCATTTTCATTTCATATCACTCTCATATTCAATAACCTCTTATCATTCACCAAACACCCTATCTTTCTTTTCCATACTATCTCACTTATATATATAACAATAACTCCTAATCAAAGTTCATCAACACAAGTCCTTATTTCACTTACATCATAAAGTAAATGTTTACAAAACTTTAATAATATTTCAAACCATATTACAACATCAATAATAAAATCCGAATACAACAAAATATACAAAATCCATAATCCTCAACATACTTCAACATCTTATTTTTACAAAATCTAACTTCCAATACAAATATGCAAAATCAAAACGATGTCTTGATCCTTGATTTCCCGATCTCATTCTTTTTACCTGAAGATGGGATGGAAAGTGGGGGTGAGCTTAAAAGCCCGTGCGTAACAGGTTTATAATCAATCATAAGCAAAACCATTGAAATTGTTTATTTCCATTGCAAAACTCACTTTGAAAATTCTTGTAACACATATTTCCCAAATTGACAACTTATCAAGAAATTCATAAACTTCATAAATCATGGTTCAATGCATCAAAACACATTTGATGAGATTTTTGCTTCAAAGCATACTACTCAATTTCATCACATCCTAACACATCAAAATGCAATGCACACATAATTTGGCTCGAGGGTTCCGTGAACAAAATAGAGAAACTGAAGTTACTCCGTGAACGAAACGAGTCCATTTTCAGATCTCGTGTGGCACAAGCGGCCAACCAGGAGAAGGCTTTTACGTCGACGTGCACGTGACTTACGAAACGGTTCCTCTCTCGCCCAACAAAGCACATAAACGATGCTCAAACTCATTTCATTGAAATGAAATGCTTTCATGCTTTTCAAATTCTTTTTCTTCTTTCCATTCAATCAAAATGTCATGCTCAAATACATAACATAATCACATCACAATTCAATTCTCATCTAAGTGTCATATATTTCTCAATGCATAACATAACATAACACATCACAATGCATTTTTGCATGTTCCAAACCATTCAAATCCAATCCATGGAGTATATGCACACATATAAGCAAATTCTTTAAATCATTTGAAAACAATGTGTGCAAAATCATAACATACTTGAAATCATTTTATTCTCTCAATTTGGAAAAATCTTTAATGGCTTATTATTCAACTATAAACATGAAGCCCACCTCAAAGCCTTGCTAGTACTTCGTCCAAAGCATCAATTCTCCAAGACCTTCTCTTCTTTCTCCCAATCTCAAATTCCCTAAATCAAATTTACCCAAATTTAACATCATAAAAATCAAAACTCTCAAAATTAACTTAAGAATTCACAAACTCATCATAATTTCAAGCTTTCTAAATCAACAATTTCCAAAAACTCCAAATTATACAAATTAGGCATAAACCCTAATTTCCAATTATCCAAAAATTGATCATCATCATAGCACAATCACTTAAATTAACCTTGGAAAACTCAATCCCATAACAAACTTAAGTCAAATAAACCAAGATCTCATCAATTTCCAGTCAAATGGGAATCCCCCCAATTTCACAAAATCCCTAATTAACAACCATCCAAGATTAAATCCATAATACTTAGCAACCATCACAATTGATCATGGAATTAACAAACCCATACCATTTTCCATGTTTCTAAACCAAGAAACTCATCAAATCTCAACTTAAAAATTTCTAACTTACCTCTCTCTCCACCATTTTCGACCATGTCTTGACTCCATAGGCAAGCTTCCATCATCCTCCATCTATTCCCTTGGACAACCCTCAAAAACCCCTTAAAAATAAGTAGAAAAATCGAAACTTTGAAGCTCTTCCATCTTCTTCTCCACCGTCGGATGCTTCTCCCTTCTCCTCTCTTTTATTTCTTTCATTCTCTCACAAATTCGTGGCTTCCTCTTGCTTCCCACGACAACCTCCCTCTATTTATACTGCCATGTCACTTAAGTGATTGGCTAAAGACCAATTTGCCCTTCCACTAAAGCCCAAGGTCTTAACTCTTTAAGTGATGTTCCCAATATGTCCTTACACTTTGGTTTCATGTATGCTTACTTTAGGACAATTTTATCACTATCAATTTGAAGGAATTTTCCAAAACTTCCTTCTAAATAATTGTTCCTTATTGTCTTAATTTCATAATGCCATAAAAATCATCCAAATTGGAGTACTACATCAAAAGTTATGCTCCATACATGTCATACATATCATTTTGCCAACACATTTTCCAGCACATTATTTCTATCAAAAAATTAACTTTCTTAAGGACCAAATTGAAACTCGACTTATTCATAACAATTGTAGATCTATTTCTCTAGTTTAATCCAAAGCAAGAATCATCTCAATTGGATTACAATAGAAAAAGTTATTCCTAAACTACTTTCAGACTGTCACTAAACTGAGACTGAACACTAATCCGAACTTTAATTCATAATTTGAAGATCTTAAGGGCTAAATTGAAATTCGATTCCTTCATATTACTTGTAGCCCCATGTCTCTGGTTTATGGTAGAGAAAGAATGAACTCAATTGAATCTCCACAGATTGAGATATGGCCAAAATACTAAAGTATGTTCAGAAAAAATCCCCCTCATTATCAACTTACTACATTCACTACCTTAATCTTGCATATCATTTCAAATTCAAGAATTCTTCTTTTCTTTACACATGAATAATCATCAAATTTTCTCATTTCATATTTCTACATTCCAAGAAATGTTCAGGGTCCAACAATTCTCCTCCTTTTAAAGAATTTCGTCCTCGAAATTCTTACCTGAATAATCCAACCAATGGAGGTAATGTTCCTCAATCTCCCAAGTAATTTCACTCGAATAACTTCTTCTGAATGACCATAGTCAATAGACCTACTCGGTCTTTCAAACACTCATTTAATCATTCATTTTCTTAAGAAATTCCTCAATATATATATATACCTCAGACTACTTACCAAATTTTCACATTTAGCATCGATAAAACCAAAATCAAATCATATCGATATTCCTTGGCACACTCTCACATAACATATTATAGATCTATAACGTATATGCTTCTATCATTCATCTCATTTTCCATATATCCTTCACATTACATCTTACACATATGCACATTCACCATTAATTCAAACTTATGGATGCAAAATCATCAAACAATTCACATATCATATTAACATGTAACATGTAGCCATTTCTCAATTCATTCAAAACACAACTTATGCAACAATTATGATGCAATTTAAATCATTAATTTCCTGATTTAAAGAAAGCAAAAATGACTTATTCAATCTATTATAAACATGTACCCACTTTAGGTTCTGATTTCGTCTTCGCAAAACCATAAGAATTTCTGTTTTCAATACATTCTACTCTTACTCTTTAATCCCATCATTTCTACTTGTCTCTCTATTTCCCTCAAATAATCCATGATAATATATTTGCATCTTTATCACATTTGGGAATAGACACCACAATATAATATTGGAGTCATATTCAATTCCATCGATACAATTCAAGCTTAGTTGCTTCTTTATCCTATCTTGAACACATCTTATATTCAATCCAAGCACACCTTGGGAACGTGATCCTCTCAGAAACATTTCATCATTTGCTTCATAGTTTACATCTCTATAGTGTTAGCATACTTAACTTTCATTTCTATCTCACTGTATTCCATACCTTTGCTGTTAGTCCATCAAATTGATTCATTTGCCGTACAATATTCTAATGACATCACTACAATAATGATTGTCATGCTTACGGTCAATCAAAGCTGTACATTGATCTCATATTCTTATGAACTCCAAAATATAAGCTTTAAACATAGACCATCGACAAATTCAAACATTCAGTCATTTGAGTCTATATTCTCCGTCACTAAATATCGTTTCGGTGCATTCCTACTGGGACATATAGCTTAAGTTACTATTTGTGCCTTCTCTAGTAACTTCTTTGCTCAAACATCTTTATCGGTATACTGACCTCTCATTTCGATAACAAAGCATCATGTCCAAGTCAAACTCAAAATTCATATTCATTTCTCAGTTCCATAGCAATTTGTACTTGGTTTTGCTCAAAATTCAACTTCATATCCTATGCTCCCTTTTTGCATTATATCTGATAACCTCCATATTTAAATTCATGCTTCACTGCTATCGGGATCTCTGCTTAATGTGTTGGATGCAACACTAACTTTACTGGAAAATACACATTTGTGCCATCATAATCTTTTAGTACTTCTTTCCATTATCTCAGCCTCATCTCTAAAGCTTTCAACTCAATAATTACCTCAACTTTAATGATCCATATATTTATAATTATCCAAGATGTTTCTGTACATATAATGCATCTAACTTCCCTGCAATCACTATTGCACGAAGTTTCAACTCAAGTATCAAATAATCACTTCATGAGGTTTCAATTGTCTCCATGCATATTAAATTACTCTATCATATTGCATTGCATTTTATCCCAATCTCTTATACATCATCATTGAATACTATAAAATCTTCAATCCATACAATGTAATTGCTATCATAATTCCTTGAAATTCTCTTTACTTTCATTGCTCCTCCTTATTAGTCTCTCCATGCATTTCAATTCATTTGCAAACTCAATTTTCTGTGTTTGTTACACATTCGTCAAAATTTTCATTTATATCTCCGGTGCATACTCGCATAGGATATAATGTGGATCTAAGTTCTCCTCACATTAGCAATATTGTTACCTTGCCTCCCAGAAATCCACTCAGATAGTTGGGCACACTACATTGACCGTAGTGCATACACTCTTAGTAGCATACTCTACCCCTTATGCTTGAGTCTCCAATGGGGGTATGATTCCAATATTCCCCTTTTATTCAATGCATATTCATTGTTGATTTGTTCTTTCATTAATCATCTGTTGTCAGCATCAATGCTGTTACAACCATTCTTAATAACTCAATATGATCAATTTCAACAACTCATGCCATCATGATCACTACATCTTATACACAAAAGTAATTTCATCAGGTCATCAATTTACATCTCATGCTACCGATACATCCATCGCAGTTGATTCTGAACAACCTCTGAACATTTTACTACTATTCAGAATTTCTCCTTCATAGTAGTTACCTTTTCAGCATAATCACCTATACCATACTTCTGTTTTGTTACTCTGATTCATCTCATAGTTTCTTAACTATAGGGATCATAGATTACATCTTATACCATATCCAAATATAAATCTCATATTTACTCAATCACATTGTTTACCAATGTAACCACATTATCAAATACGTACTCGTGATAACTTGCCGACACAACCTTAAGAACTTCTACATATATCACTACCATTTGTTCCATTTTCCATACTTACACTCTTAATCAATTTAGAATTATAGACGTATAGCCATCTTGAAATTTTGGTCTCAATTCATTAGCATAATCTTATACCAGATCATAACTCTTATCACGCTAATTAAACAACCATTTTGAATTCCGTGTTCAACCTCTCAATTTCACCTTGCATGCACACCTTAAATCTTGTCATTTCCACTTGTGCCTCTATTTTGTTTTCAGTCAATTCATGAAAATTTATCTCATCCATATCAATTCCAGTACGTATCCACAAAATTTCCTTATCTTTGGCTTTCTGAAAAATCATTATTCTTGTCACTATTTCTATCAACTTAAACTCTTAACAATGCCCATGTAAGATCTCAATTCTAGGCTCTGATACCACAAAATGTTGGATCCCGTTTCTGGAATCCAACTCTTAACGAAACCATATGACGTGAACGCATTCCAATGAGGTCTCCTTAACCATCATCGTTTTTTTTCCAATCATTATCCTCACAATTTGTCCAATGGAGTGCCCATATAACTTAATCACCATATTCGAACTCATTTATTCTATTTGTGAACAAAAATTGGAAATCTTCAAACCAAGATTTCAACTTGATTTCTTTAAAGAAATTGTACCTTTAACTCTCTAGTTTACCTTGAAGAAAGAATAATCTCAATCGGAGTTCTATAGCTCAAGCTATGCTTGAAAGTCCAACGTATGTTCATATCTCAATCGTGCTCTCCAAACCGACTTAACAATTCCTTTCCTTCAAACTTTCTTAATTTAAAACCATTGGCTACCAATTTTTATAGAGAGGTAGAAAAACGTGTTAGGAATCTAACGCCTCAAGAATCACCTCATTCGGAGGTCGGACGAAGGAGTTATGGCCAAACAAATCCAATATGTTCATATCCTGAAAAAGCACGGACCGTGTGAAATTTACACGGTCAGGCACACAGGCCGTGTAACCTTCGGGTGGATGGGGTTACTGTGCCCAAAATCACAGAGTCCATGTGAAATTTACACGGTCTGTGTGAATTGGAGTCACTGCGTTCAGGTTTTACACAGTCTGTGTGAAATTCACACGGGCAGTGTAACCTACGGGAAAATCATGTTTCCAACACCAGGATTTACACAGTCTGTGTGAAATTCACACAGCTAGTGTAACCTACTGTTATCACCAATTTTCACCCCAAGACTCCTCCAAAGGTCTCTAAACCCAACCTAACTTCCCTTTACCTCATATTCTTCTCCAATACCACAATTAAACCACTTCAATCCATGAAACAACTACAAACATCATTGAAACTCAACTACAAAGGATTCATCCCACACATTCTTCCCAAAATCAACATATTCTACTAACACTAGTAACAATGGAATTCTCAACCAAAGTTAAACTCATCCATCAATCTCAAGCTTTAATAAAACATTATCATACAAAATAAACTTCTCAATGCTCATTTTCATTTCATATCACTCTCATATTCAATAACCTCTTATCATTCACCAAACACCCTATCTTTCTTTTCCATACTATCTCACTTATATATATAACAACAACTCTTAATCAAAGTTCATCAACACAAGTCCTTATTTCACTTACATCATAAAGTAAATGTTTACAAAACTTTAATAATATTTCAAAACATATTACATCATCAATAATAAAAATCCGAATACAACAAAATATACAAAATCCCATAATCCTCAACATACTTCAACATCTTATTTTTACAAAATCTAACTTCCAATACAAATATGCAAAATCGAAACGATGTCTTGATCCTTGATTTCCCGATCTCATTCTTTTTACCTGAAGATGGGATGGAAAGTGGGGGTGAGCTTAAAAGCCCGTGGGTAACATGTTTATAATCAATCATAAGCAAAACCATTGAAATTGTTTATTTCCATTGCAAAACTCACTATGAAAATTCTTGTAACACATATTTCCCAAATTGACAACTTATCAAGAAATTCATAAACTTCATAAATCATGGTTCAATGCATCAAAACACATTTGATGAGATTTTTGCTTCAAAGCATACTACTCAATTTCATCACATCCTAACACATCAAAATGCAATGCACACATAATTTGGCTCGAGGGTTCCGTGAACAAAACAGAGAAATCGAAGTTACTCCGTGAACGAAACGAGTCCATTTTCAGATCTCGTGTGGCACAAGCGGCCAGCCGGGAGAAGGCTTTTACGTCGACGTGCACGTGTCTTACGAAACGGTTCCTCTCTCGCCCAACAAAGCACATAAACTATGCTCAAACTCATTTCATTGAAATGAAATGCTTTCATGCTTTTCAAATTCTTTTTCTTCTTTCCATTCAATCAAAATGCCATGCTCAAATACATAGCATAATCACATCACAATTCAATTCTCATCTAAGTGTCATATATTTCTAAATGCATAACATAACATAACACATCACAATGCATTTTTGCATGTTCCAAACCATTCAAATCCAATCCATGGAGTATATGCACACATATAAGCAAATTCTTTAAATCATTTGAAAACAATGTGTGCAAAATCATAACATACTTGAAATCATTTTATTCTCTCAATTTGGGAAAATCTTTAATGGCTTATTATTCAACTATAAACATGAAACCCACCTCAAAGCCTTGCTAGTACTTCGTCCAAAGCATCAATTCTCCAAGTCCTTCTTCTTTCTCCCAATCTCAAATTCCTAAATCAAATTTACCCAAATTTAACATCATAAAATCAAAACTCTCAAAATTAACTTAAGAATTCACAAACTCATCATAATTTCAAGCTTTCTAAATCAACAATTTCCAAAAACTCCAAATTATACAAATTAGGCATAAACCCTAATTTCCAATTATCCAAAAATTGATCATCATCATAGCACAATCACTTAAATTAACCTTGGAAAACTCAATCCCATAACAAACTTAAGTCAAATAAACCAAGATCTCATCAATTTCCAGTCAAATGGGAATCCCCCCAATTTCACAAAATCCCTAATTAACAACCATCCAAGATTAAATCCATAATACTTAGCAACCATCACAATTGATCATGGAATTAACAAACCCATACCATTTTCCATGTTTCTAAACCAAGAAACTCATCAAATCTCAACTTAAAAATTTCTAACTTACCTCTCTCTCCACCATTTTCGACCATGTCTTGACTCCATAGGCAAGCTTCCATCATCCTCCATCTATTCCCTTGGACAACCCTCAAAAACCCCTTAAAAATAAGTAGAAAAATCGAAACTTTGAAGCTCTTCCATCTTCTTCTCCACCGTCGGCTGCTTCTCCCTTCTCCTCTCTTTTATTTCTTTCATTCTCTCACAAATTCGTGGCTTCCTCTTGCTTCCCACGACAACCTCCCTCTATTTATACTGCCATGTCACTTAAGTGATTGGCTAAAGACCAATTTGCCCTTCCACTAAAGCCCAAGGTCTTAACTCTTTAAGTGATGTTCCCAATATGTCCTTACACTTTGGTTTCATGTATGCTTACTTTAGGACAATTTTATCACTATCAATTTGAAGGAATTTTCCAAAACTTCCTTCTAAATAATTGTTCCTTATTGTCTTAATTTCATAATGCCATAAAAATCATCCAAATTGGAGTACTACATCAAAAGTTATGCTCCATACATGTCATACATATCATTCTGCCAAGACATTTTCCAGCACATTATTTCTATCAAAAAATTAACCTTCTTAAGGACCAAATTGAAACTCGACTTCTTCATAACAATTGTAGATATATTTCTCTAGTTTAATCCAAAGCAAGAATCATATCAATTGGATTACTATAAAAAAAGTTATTCCTAAACTACTTTCAGACTGTCACTAAACCGAGACTGAACACTAATCTGAACTTTAATTCATAATTTGAAGATCTTAAGGGCTAAATTGAAATTCGATTCTTTCATATTACTTGTAGCCCCATGTCTCTAGTTTATTGTAGAGAAAGAATGAACTCAATTGAATCTCCACAGATCGAGATATGGCCAAAATACTAAAGTATGTTCAGAAAAAATCCCCCCTCATTATCAACTTACTACATTCACTACCTTAATCTTGCATATCCTTTCAAATTCAAGAATTCTTCTTTTCTTTACACATGAATAATCATCAAATTTTCTCATTTCATATTTATACATTCCAAGAAATGTTCGGGGTCCAACACATGAGTTATATGTATTAAGGCATAAGAATGAAACATTAAAAAAGGACGTAGATTCCCTCAGTGACTCATTTCTAAGTTTGTAAAGGGAAGTGAAAATTAGAGAACATGCTAAGAACTAAAAATGATTTCAATTATGGGTATGAAATAGGATATAACTATGGAAATGAAGGCAATTTCAAAACCACATTTATCAAGGAAAAATATTTGCATAGTGAATAACCATTGCTAATGTGACAAAATAGTATGGAGAATCCACATCGAAGTATATGCATTCCATATCCACTAGAAATAATTCTAAAAGCAAGCATCGTGCTTTTATAAATGGGTCAAAACCTAGGCATAAAATTTACTAATATCGAGGAAAGAATAGGCATAATTTATAAGATACTATAAAAACCTGCTCACACCCTTTTAAGCCTAAAAAATTATACATCAAGCTTTCGTTCATAGTAGGCATCATACATATAATCATAGGACATTTAAGTATCCTAGGAGAACATTCGATAACTTATGTCTAAAAGGAAGATTTCATATTATGCAAACACACAAAGAGTTCTAGGAAATGTATATATGCATTATCACTACTCGTATAACATAGTATGTCATTTTTGTGGTAAGTATGGACATGTTGATAAATTTTTTCTTAAATAAAGAATGTCAACCAAACCCTTGAATGTGTGGCTTGAATAGAAGAAGGACCTAACAACTAAGGAACCAAGCATATTTGGGTTCCTAAAACATATTGATTACCTTAGTTTGTAAGGCTATTAGAAAAGAAAGAGCCAATGGTTTGTAGTAAAGAAAGTAGTTATTAAATTAAGTATTGTAAGGAGTTTACGTATTTTATCATGATGAATGAAGCCTTCTTACTTGTAAGAAAGTCTAGAAGATGTTATTAAAGGACGTGGAGAATTTATCCACCAAAGACTTTTCAAAAGAGACAATTATTAAACCAAGTAAAAGAGATGAGAAGAATGAGAAACCTCTAATGGATTGTTAACTCAAGAAAAATCTACATTCAAATATCTCATAATTAAGTAACATTCAACATGAGGTAATGATTAGTTTATAATTTAGAAATATATGATAACTTGCATTTATGTGTTAATTTAAGTATAAATCTTTAGTAATGATAGTTTGGGTTTGAATTATAAATAAGGTGTTTAAAGTGTGAACTTTGGTACCTAGACTTCAAGATTATTGAACATAATGAGGACATTAAATTAGAATTTACATTATTTGGGCAATTATTTCCCTAAACTATTAATAAGGATAAATCTTGCACAATTAGAAAAAAATTAGTTATATTTAATAGGAATTTTATGTGATTAGGCCTTTTATGTGATTTAACTATTTTAATTGATATTTAGTTGGTTGGTTGGTATGTGTTTTAATAGTTTTTGATCAAGTTTTGATGTTGTTTTCTAACGTTTAAGAGAACCTGTTAACCAATATCCTAGTATGGATTATCGATGTTTTAAAAAATCACATTTATGCCCTTTTTTTAGAATTTGATCATTATCGGGTCACTTTTTTAGCTTGATTTAGCTTTTGAGCTTGAAGGGGAAAGATTCAAGCCTATGAACGAAGTTTGATGTGAATGAGAGTCAATACTCAATCACCTTAGTGATGATGGAGCTTGATATATTGTTAAAGGTGATATGCTTGTCAGTGGGAGATTGTTAAGATTTTTAATCAAGGAGAACGAGTTAGAGTAATAAAAGAAAAACATATTTTATGCTAGATACATCATTTCTAATAAGATATATAGTATGATCATAGATAAAGGGAGTTGCACTAATGTAACATATAGCTATATTACATATATCATAACTGATGGAAAAAACACATTATTTTAGTTCTACAATTGGCATAATCTATTAGAAACTATGTCTTCTTTTTGGATTCGTGTCGAAGGATTTCATTTCCATGCCAAAGTCAGTTTAATGGATCTTGACAATAGTTAGTTATGTCCAACCTCTTTTAGTGCATTCTTTTCCATCAAAAGCAATTAATCTCTTTACAATTCAGATTACACTTAAGAGTAACTAATAATTTAATTATATAGCCCTCTAAAACTTTAGCCAATAAGACACAATTTGATTTTGTTGGTTGTAGGAACTCTATTGTCCCCAGTATTTATACTTTAGAGGAATGTGAAGAGAAGCCTACGCAGGTATTGAAATGACAACTATACTTTTACTTCAATTGTGGTAACTTTAAGCATATATATTTTAATATAATTTGACGTAATAAGAAAATTTTGTATGGTTGTGAATTGATTTGAGTTTAATGTTTAATTCTTGATAAGTAACATGAGTTGTTGACAATGCAAAGTATGGACATGTAGTTTAGAGATCAGTTGTGAGTTGACTTTACTTGTCAAATATAGAAGTGTATTTTCACTTGCAGGGGGCTCTCTTATGTGTAAGAGGGGGATGATTATGTGATAGGGGAAATGCTGTCGAATTTTCAGCAGGATCCTCGTATAACAATTAATGATACTGACCTATCTTGTTATATGTGGCATATATGAATGATACTGACAATGGATTGACTGGTTGAAATTAATAGTATCTCAGCTACGAGCTTCCGGGATAGATCTTGGATGTATAGACAATTAACTCCTGCTGGCTTCATTAATCCTGAATTCGTGCATGGAGTTGACAGTTTTATTCATTATGCATGCTCTCAACCTGCATATATGGATGGACAAAAGATCAGATGTCCATGTAGGAAGTGCAAGCATAAATGTTTCCTTACTCTTGATGAAGTTAAGTTGCATTTGCTGAGAAAAGGGCTTGTGCCCAATTATTTTGATTGGACACGACATGGCGAACCTTTAATTTGTAGCACCTCAAGGGGGAATGAACCACAAATGTCTGTCAACGTAAATGAGTATGAAGGGGAGGTTGGAAGTAGAGGGAATTTTTTTCATGGAACTGAAAACTCGTACAGGCAAATGGTCTTTGATGGGGTCGGTTGTACCTTTGTGACAAATAGGGTAAATGTTGAAGAAGAACCAAACGCAGAAGCACGAAATTTTTTTGACTTACTCTAGTCTGCTGACCGAGAATTGTGGCCAAGTTGTCAGAAAATGACGCAATTGTCTTCAATTGTGCGAATTTTGAACGTAAAGAGTGAAGGACACATATCGGATCGTAGTTTTGATAACATTCTAGAGTGGTATACTGAATCACTACCCGTTGATCATTCAATGGTTGACAGTTTTTACAATATGAAGAAACTGATTCGGGGTCTTGGTTTGCCAGTGGAAAAAATTGATTGCTGTCGGTTGGTTCGTCAATTGCTCATACTGGGTCTGAACAATCACGTATGCTACCATATCCAGTTTTGCTTTGTGTCACGGTGGTCTAATAGCATGGAATCAAATGTGAATCTATGTTCTTCCCTATTTTAGGTGTAACTGTTCCCCCTTGTAGTAGTTCATCTAGACAATTCATCTTCCACACCAAGAGCGGCGACACATTTACAATTTCCTCAGCAAGTATGGCTATAGCCAAAACGTTATTGAGAGAAGGTGTCCAAAGCCCTTCACCTGGTGGGGGAAGTCTGATTGTTTCCCGAGCTTCGTTTGAACGTGCCAGGAAGTTTCTCAAAAATCCGGACCTCGGGGACTCATTTACTTTTACCGACTCTCATGTCACATGGAATCTAACGGAATAATTTCCTCATACATTACATAATTCGACAAAGCTTAAAAGATGTTTGTTGTTGTATCTGTTTGAATTTAGTAAACACAGTCATAATTATATAATTGTTGACGTTGATTTGTTGTTGTTAACTTGTTTGTTAACTTTCAATGTCATTGACTTATATGTAAATAACTTGTATAAACGATTGCTCTTAAGATTGTTATATTTGTACAGAATTCGATAAATATTATATTTCATTCATTAATATGGGACCTAAGAGACCATGTGAGGTTATGCGGCCGAGGATTAGAGGGATGTTCGGCGGGCAACCGTGTCAAGGTGGATCGTTACAGCCTGCGACTCGCACTGACTCACCTCCTCCTCCTACACATCCTCCCAATGCAGATGAGCCATCACCTGCTGCTACTAATGCCACATTATCCCCTACGCTAACTCATTTATCATCCAATACCACAATAGGGGATGGAGGACATGCCCGGCAGCCTGGATCAGTAGGAGATGATAGGCGAAAGTATATCACTTTCATCAATGACCAATAAGTATGGCTATAGGATTAAGCACTATTTCTAGTAGATTAAACCTTAGGCTTTTTGGTCCATTTGTGCACTATAATAACTTCTTGTTTTAGGTTCATACCGTCTGGAATGATTTCCAGGCATATGGCCTCCACTTTTAAGGAAAAGATTGAACCCGATGAATATACGTGGAAGAATATCACTGCAGCTACTAAACAATTGTACTTTCATGAGTTTAAGGTACAATAATTATTTCTATTATTTAATATATATATATATATATATATATATAGTGTCATGATATATATATATAGTTTTACATTAACTAACATATTTTTGTTTTATTCTTTAATCAGAAAGCATTTTTCTGGGACGCTGCTTTGAATGAGAGCATATACAAATTCTGGGAGAGGCGGGCTCGTACACGTTATCGCGACTTCATTAACGCAATAAACAAGGCTGGTGCACGAACCCGCTTTATTTCAGAGGATATTTGGAGTTGTTGGCTGGCGTATTGGGCATCACCTGCAGTAATGTCCATCTCAGGACGTAACTAGGCCAACAGACGTGAAGGCCCAGGTGAACAGAGTCTTCCCGTACATACAAGAGGCTCAATAACTCACCAAGAGCATGCAGACAGACTTGTAAGTATCTACACTTTACACTATTTTTGTCGATTGTTAGCTTCGTTGTATTATGGATAATGATAATGCTCTAAATATCTGGTGCCACTTATGGCTGTGTTGAGTTATTTTCTTTGTCTAACAGGAGACGAATATCATACAACTTTTTGAACCTCTGTCGAAGTTTAAACGATTTCTAGTTCACATCTAACATTTTAGTCTTTCTCATGTAGGAGAAGTCATTGGGCACCAAGCCTACCCCTTCAATTATTTCTGCACACTCACACGAAGAAGCATGACGGTGTAACCTTCATCAACAACCGTTGTCGAGAGCTGAATGTATGTCCAGTTATTGCTTTTTATATATTTCTAAATACTGCTCACGTCCTTCTTCTTAATGTTAACTTCACATACCTTATAGAACCAATTACAACAAACCCTTGAGCTACAGTCGCAGGAGGAATAGCCTGTAGACGTGTCTCAGACGTATTTTGAGGCCGTGGGTGGTAGGGATCGTCGTGGCAGGATATTTGGTCTAGGTTCGTATGGGAACACATGTTATTCCCAATATTCCATGTCTAGTACAGCAGCGTCCACTAGGCCATCGAACAACAATGAAGTCATCAAGCTTCGGACCACAGTATAAACATTAATGGACAAGATAACTCATTTGGAAGAGGGGCAGACAGAGCGGTAGAAACAACGGATGAGGGAGCAGGAGCAACGATTCAGGGAGCAGATAGAGCTACAGATGAGAGAGCAGATGGCGAAGATGAGAGAAGAGATTATGCAAATAGCTCAGTTGCGACCACCGTTCGAACAGTCGAAGGGAAGTTCTACAGAGGACCACCCACGATCACCACAACCTTAGATAGTCGAACTCATTATTTTAAGGTATAAACATAACAATTTACGTACACTTTGATGTGTTTATATCCAATTGTATAACAATTGACATTATTTAAACCTTTGATGTACTGGTTGATGTGTGGATGTCCAATTATGTACATCCAATTGTATAACAATTGACATTATTTAAACCTTTGATGTACTGGTTGATGTGTGGATGTCCAATTATGTACAACCTAATGATTTATACCAATTTAATAACACCGACGGAATACACAATTCCGTCGGTATATGTAAACATTCGCCGACGAAAAGGAACATTCTGTCGGCACAAAACCTGAACTAAATTTGCGACGTATAAATTACCGTCGGTAATGGATGAAACTTTCCGACGGATTATATTTCCGTCGTTAACGTTATTACTTACTTCCGAAACATAGCGACGGTGGTTCCGTCCCTAAAATATACCGACAGACATATTCCGTCGGAGATATTTGAATTTCACCGACGCAATTTTTAATCAATATCCGTCGCAACATAACAACAACGAATAATATTCTGTCAGTTTTCCGTTGACAATACACCGATGGTCAATTTCCATCGGTAAGTAATAACGACAGCTATGTTTACGACGGTTTCTTCTTTCGTCGCGTTCTGTCGGCAAAACTAATTTCTGACAGAAATGTTCGTTTCTTCGACGGAATATTCTGTCGGAGAACGTGAGTTTTCTTGTAGTGAGTGTGTTAGGAATTTATTTATATCTCCTAATAACCGTAGAAGTCTATCCCCAAGATTTGTAATTGTAGATAGATATCCATCTTTAGCGTGAATCTCTTTTGCGACAAAGAGATAGCATGTGTTAATTGATTAAGAAATCAACACCATAGAATTTAATCAAAATAAGAAAGTGATGTGCGTGCATTAAGTGTGCTATGGCCTTGCATGGGAGGTTTGGAAAAAAAAGTGAGTAGTGGCCTTGTGTGAGTGTCTTGAAAGTGATGGAATCAACAGTATCCACAACGGAAGCAATCCAGAATTAGAAATATAAATATAGGCAAACCAATCAGAAGAATCGAAACAAGACAAACCTGTTGAAGCACGAAATCGCTAACTGATCTTCTTTCCACAAATCCTCTTATCCTTACAATCTTCTGTCATGTAACCTTAATAGTTTCTGTAACCCTTGTTTCTGGGCAGGCAGAAAGAATGTATCCTGTGTGTTTTCAGAGAGTTTGTGTTTTCTCTTTTCTGTTTTCCAATAGATACCTCTTCGATAGGAAGAAAGGCATATATATATATAACTCTCTCCTTTCCGTATAAGAAGTAACCGCTAAGATTACACTGTTTATTACTCATGCAGATTGTAATTCAAATCAATAGATTTCTTTATTTAATTTAAAATAATTTGTTACATATTTAAATTACAAATAACACACGTGTGGTCCAAACAATTAAGGCACGACAGGGACCGCAGGAAAAAATTAATAAGACTAAAATTATAATAAGAATCTATACAGAACCAGTATATTCTTATTATAATTAATCATAAATTATTCAACTAAAAATTTATGATTGAACTTCTTATTAATTTTAACTTTCCACAACAATATAAATTATGTTCTCCATGTTAAGATTACAGATGCTTGTCAAATAAAATAAATTACTGAAAATTTATTTAAATAACAATTTTAATCTTTAAGATTGTCGCTCAACTTATTTCATGTGTCGGATAAAAAATCCACCTGCAGGGTTTACACAATGAAACCTTATAAGCTTACTTAAAGTGCATCATCATTCTCTATACCGAGACATGGATTCCATCATTAATTAATATTTCACAAATACAAATTGCCTTTGCCCAATTCACCGAGTATTATTGTCCCAATAATTGAAACTCACTCTTTAATGAATTAAAGCACACAACAATGTATATTTGATCATACTAACTAAATCAAGATTAATAACATAAATCTTATTTCTAATGTCCTCAAAAATATGTTTTAATATTCAGTATAAAACAATCATTCTCAACTTGGTCCAGTTAGATACATACAAAATGTACTAACACATATTTATGTTATGCATATCTCCAATTGAATACAATTAAATAATTGTCCAATGAAAATAACCATTACATTTGCATGGTTAATAGTATATATCTATCAGAAAGAACGTGCAATGAGTGTTAAAGTGAATGATGTGTGTGTGTGTGTGTGTGTGTGTGATAGGATGTGAGTCACTTGTCAATGAAATATAATAACGTTGCTAAAGGTGAGTGAGCGGTAATTGGCTTAGACATGCGTGTGTGCCACTAAAGTAACGTGGGTTACTGTATTGATTCGTCCAGACTTAGTTGATTAGAGATTGTGCATGTACTGTGAGAGAAGCATCGTGGGAGTTTTGGAAATCAATAGTGCAGTGGCCTTGCATGGGATGTGAGCTCATGTCTTCGTTTATACCGTGGGTTTTATAAAAGAATGCATGGGCATTAATTGGTTTAAGGTTTTGGTGAGACACACGGTTGGATTGATTGTTGAAGTTGCACTTCTAAATCTATTATGGAGGAGTTGAACTGATTGGGAATTTGTCTTTTTTTTTTATGTTGAATTTTATTTAATTACTTGAGTTGTTTAGTTTGTTTCATTACATTAAATATCGTTTAAGAAAATTCTCTGTCAATGTCAATACGAGGTGGTCGTACTATTGGGTGTAAAATTCTTTCACAGGAAGTGAAGTAGAGAGATAGTGTCAAAGGTTGAATGGCGTCGACTCATTAAAGCCTTAAATAAATTTATTGTACTTCGGTGAAAGTTATTAAGTTGGGTAAGGGCCTCGCAAAAGTAGACAAGGTGTGTCGAATTATGTTATCAAATTTATGGTGTTTTTATTGTTTCGTTTTGATTATTTTTATTTTTTGTTTGTGTTAGAGACGTCTACGAAAATTTGGAAAGGTCACAAAACTACTACCCTCTTCAGTTTAATAATTGGTATTAGAAAGAGGTCAATGATTTATAACTTGGTAGCAAATTGGTGCAAATCCTAGTTTCGCAAACATGACTATAAGAGAAAAAACATCAATTAACAAACCTGACTTTAGACAATATGGCGGAAGTTCATCGAACAGCAATGTAAAACATCGAGTCAAAATACAAAAGGGTGAAAGGAAGGCAAGGAAAATCCAATGTTATGAATGTCAAGATTTTGGACATATTCAATCCAAATGTGCTAATACTTTGAAGAAGAGAAAAGAAAAGTCTTTCACAAGCACCTGGATTGAGAATGATTCCAAGAGTGAATATGGTAGCGAAGAAGAAATAGCGAATAGTGCTCCGTTGGTTGCCTTACAAAAGTTCAATTACTTGTTTAACAGTAACTGAGAAGGAAGTAACTAAAATCGAAAAAGAGGGAAAATCGAAAAATTTCGAAAACAACTCATCTCAACACCTAATATCAGATTATGACAGCGATGGAAGTGGCATAGATGATAAATAGGGGAACATTTACGAGGCTTACAAATTAATGTACGAAAAATGAGTGAAAATATGTAGAAAGAATGAAAGATTGAAGGAAGAGAATCTTTCCATAAAGAACACCATCCAATAATTAGAAAAGAAATTGATGTTAACGTCAAATGAACTTGATAAAGCTAGAATGAAATTTGTAAGAATTGAAAAGGGATTGAGAATGTTACATGGAGGTACAGAAAAACTAAAAAAGTTAATAAAATTTGGTAAGGTTAAAGGGGATCTTCAAGGCATTAGCTATAAGGATGAATACTCTAAAATGAATAAAGAGAAAAATAATATGTCCAGATCTATCCGAGAAGAAGAAATATCGAGAAAGAATCGAAGATGTGTACCCATGTGTCATTTTTGCGAAGTTATCGGGCACATAAGGCCGAGATGTTACAAGATGTTACAAATTATGTTTCAAAGGGGTCAAACTAAAAAATCAAGACACTCTCCATTAAATTTTCAGCAACAACTCATAGTATCAAAGCACACTTGTATTAGAAAGATTCAAGTACAAACACAAAAACGTAGTGAAGGAAAAACAAAAAATTATACAGATTCACAGTTCGTTACTGTTTGTAAAGCAACTGGTCAAACAGAGGAAAAGCCAGTTACTTCTGAAGAAGAAATCGATGACAAAGATAATATGACGAAGAAAGAGACCAAGTTTGAATTTCTTTAAGGGGCACAGGGATCATATACTTTACATTTTTGAAGTTTTTAATGGTTTTAAAAAAAGAAATGAAACGTAAAAAAAAGGAAAAGAAAAGATTTGTTTTTAGTTCTTTAGTTTTATGTTGCTATTGTCATATCATCTTTTTAGTAGTTTACATTGTGACTTCTATTTGGCTTCATCAAAGATTCCTCAGCTCTCTCATTGGCATGGATCTCTCTCGGGTATCTCTCTCTCTTTCGGGCTTATCTCTCAGTGTTTTGAATTGTGGTAATTAGTCTTCTTAGCATGTTTATGATTCTTCCGTTGAACCTTCTAATAATTTTTATGTTTCTTTATTCAATGAGATTGATAATATTGAAGGCGTTCTTCGTTTTGACAATGTTTTATCCCAAGAAGAAGATATCATATTGTTTATGGTGAATGTTCCATTCAGGGGGAGATTTCAAGGTATATGTATGACTATTCGTCTTGCTTTTTGACATATTTTTGTCCCAAGGAGGAATAATTTGGATGATTGGATAAACTATAATATTCTTTGAAACTTGATGTTTGATTAAGGGGAGTATTTGTCGTATAAATTGTGCATTTGATTTATATCTCCAATTATATTATTTAGGAAAAATTTCATATTTGTGACAAACAATGCTAAAAAGGGAGAGATTGTTAAGATATATTATATATATCTTTTATTTAGTTTTGACATATTAATTGGACATATAAAATCTTAATTGTAGTGGTACATTGGAGCCTATCATCATGCTAATATTGAAATTAAATTACTGCTGGATTTGCGAATTTTGTGGATTGATGAAATTAAAAAGATGAGGTTGTTGCGTGGTGGAATTAAAGTTGTGGTTATTTGGTTGAAGTGAGATTTTTAATGTGTCAGGGATTTGTGCATATCTCCTGATAATGATAGAAGTCTATCTCAAAGGTGTGTAATTGTTCACATCTCCTATCTACTGCAGATATCTATCTTTAGCGTGAATCTCTTATGCGGATAGCATGTGTTAGTTTATTAAGAAATCAACATTGCAAAAGTTAATCAAAATAGGAAAGTGATGTGCGTGCATTAAGTGTGCTGTGGCCTTGCATGGGAGCTTTGGAAAAAGATAGGCCTTATGTGGGTGTCTTGAAAGAACGTGCAGTGGGTGTTAAAGTGAATGATGTGTGTGTGTGTGGCATAGGACGTGAGTCACTTGTCAATGAAATGTAATTACGTTGTTGGAGGTGAGTGTGCGGTAATTGGCGTAGGCATGCATGTGTGCCATTGAAGTAACGTGGGTTAATGTATTGATTTGTCCAGACTTAGTTGATTAAAGATTGTGCACGTACTGTGAGAGAAACATGGTGGGAGTTTTGGAAATCAATAGCTCAGTGGTCTTGCATGGGTTGTGAGTTCATGTCTTCATGTACACCGTGGGTTTTATAAAAGGATGTATGGACATTAATTGGTTTAAGACTTTGGTGAAACAAACGGTTGGACTAATTGTTGAAGCTGCACTTCTAAATTTATTACGGAGGAGCTGAAACGATTGAGAATTTGTTCTTTTTTTATATCTTAAGTGTTGTTGTTTATGTTGAATTTTATTTAATCACTTGATTTATTTAGTTTGTTTCATTATCATTAAATATCGTTTGAGAAAATTCTCTGTCGATGTTAGTACGAGGTAGTCGTACTATTAAGTGTGAAATTCTTTTAAGGGAAGTGAGGTTAAGAGATAGTGTTAAAGGTTGAGTGGTATCGGCTCAATAAAGTCTTGGATAAATTTATTATACTTCAGTGAAAGTTATTAAGTTGGGTGAAAGTTTCGCAAACATAAGAAAGGTGTGTCGAACTGCGTTATCAAATTTTTGATATTTTTATTATTTCGTTTTAATTACTTTTATTTTTCGTTTGTGCTAGAGATGCCTACGAAAAATTAGAAAGGTTACGAAACTACTACCCTCTTCGGTCTAACAACTCCGTTTAACCCTAACTTGAAACAAAATATTTGAGAAAGAGAATCTGATTGGCAAGATTAATACGTTAAGACAGATTCAGGATTATTTTATTGGCGCTTTCCAAGTCTCGATAAAAGTCGAAGCTTTCAAGCTAAATAATTCATGCATAGGCTTGTTAAAACAATTCGAACAACTCAGCTCAGCCTAAAATTAACATGTTTAACCCAATTTAATTAAACTTTAGGGCGAGACTTTTTGAAAAAAGATAGTTATCTTATATAAAATAATGTCATTTTTAATTTATATTAAAAATGTTTGTGTAGAGTACAACCAAATCAAATTTCAGGTCATTCAAACTTGATCGGACTCGGGCTTATAAGGTAAATTACGCTAAATGTTATTCATTATTAATTATGTAATTCGAAAATGTTGTTTAATTAAAATTGATAAAATTTTCAAATATCTTTATAGTTAACCGATTATTGCTCATTTCTCGTAATCTTATTTAGGAACTGTTTGGATGGGTTTTTGGAAGTTTAATAAGCATTTTTCTCAACCACAAAAACCTTTTTTTAAAAATAGATGCTTGATTGAAAATAGAAAAACCACTTCTTTAATAGATATGGCTTTTTGACAATTAAAATACAATTTTTTAAAAGTTCAAATTTAAAATTTCTAAAAGAAGTCTCTTTTTGTAAAATTTTCAAATAAATTAATAAGCCTATTTTTTTGTTTCTTTTGCTTTTATGTTTTACATAATTCTCACAATATTTACAAACACATCTTTACGCTTATCTTGCAAACTTATCTTCTCTAATACAATAAAATGCAAAAAAATTATGTATTTAACTATTTACTCAACTTGAATATTTATTTTGATATTTATATAATATTATTAGACTTTTTTATATGTTTTAATATTTATTTTTATATTAGTTTTACTTATGCTATAATCTATAAAAAGATTTAGTTAGATATATTTTCATTTATGTTTCATATGGTTTAAAATTATACAATAATTAATATATTGTGCTTTACATATTGTTTAATATATTTTAAATAATATTTATATGCCTAAATAATATTTATTACAAAAAATAGTTAAAATTAAAAGTACTTTTATTTTTATATTATCAAACAATTTATTGTATGTAGTTCTTTTAAAAATTCTTTTTTAAATAATAGTCAAATAATTAACTGATTTTTTTCGCAAAGTTCTCCTAAAAAAAGATTTATCTAAAAAATTTTACAGATAAAAATTCTATTAATATAAACTCAACTAAACAAAGAATTAATAGGTACACGCCTTAAGAAAATTAACATTTACCAAAAAAGCACTAGGCTGGTTTGAGAATTTATGGCCCAGTTCTTCATTAGATTACCTACGTTTCACGAGCTCTGAAGTCTGACCATTTTGACGATTTATGTTCGTAGACATAGGCCTTCAAAAGTAGTATAATGGGCCTATTATCTGTCAAAGGAGCCCAATATCCCGAAAGCAGAGCCTCGTGAAACCACCACCAAGTTTGAGGTCCTAGTGAGCTAAAAGGACACTATAGGTGATAGGTGACTATGATCTACAAGGTAGACGATAACTTCTTTAGGTTAAAAGTCCGATTTCACTTTTGCAAGTAAAGTTCAACTTTAAGGCTCTTAATTGGACCAATTAGGCTTGACTTTGAGCCGAACTGGGCTCGGATTCCTCAAACTTGAGATATGTTTGAAGCCCAAGCTTAATCAGTTTTGAACAATTAAAAATTCGAACATATTATATCTCATTTTATTATAAACAGTAAAAATAAAAAACCTTCAATTTAAGAAGTTCGGATATAATAAAATGATAAATAACTTTAAACTATATTATATTATAAAACCTTCGTTCAAGCAACATTTCATTAATGTACTATTTATATCTCATTTTATCATAAACAAGAAAATAAAAACCTTCAATTTAAGAAGTTCAGGATATAATAAAATGATAAACAACTTTAAACTATATTATATTATAAAACCTTCGTTCAAGCAACATTTCATTAATGTACTATATATTACCTCATGAACTGTACATCTCTCCCAAAAAAACAATATTATAATATTATATCTATTTATATTTTATTCTATTATAAATCATTCTGCTCCATTCCATTATAAATCTTACGCTCACCAAACATAGCCTAAATGATTATATCACATTAATAACTTAAAGAATGATGAATAAAAATATATTTAATTTATAAATATTAATTAAATTAGTTTTTTATTTAACTTTAAATCAGCAATTTATTAAATAATTTATTTAAAATATATAATTTAGAAAAGTATTACACACGTCCCATACAACCACTATTCTAAAAAGGAATCCTAACTTTAGACCCACCCAAACAAAAAGCAGGTGAACCGCCAAATGGATCCATTCGGTTGAATAGCTAACTAAAACCATTGCTTTCTATGTCTACTTGTCCTGCTTTTTGCTGCCAAAAACCGCATCAAATTGCTTAATTTAGGGCCATAAAACATATCACCTTACACACTCACCATTCATTCCCTCAGGTTCTACTATACCCACCGACCAAATGGAGAGCCATTTTGACTATGGAACTTTGTGATCGATGAAGTGCTTAGGAAGGTGTATACAATTGTGATCATGAAGAGGTCTATATTTCGATAAGACATTTGACCTACGTGATTGAGATTTACGTTTCAATTATTTCTTCCTTAAATCTCTTCTTTTCCATCCAACAATTGATCGATCATGACAAAACTGTTGGTTTGCTGTGATTCTTGCATCTATTGGCCTTGTGTTGTACTTTTGTTACTTTTAGCACTGGTGCAATCAAAAAGTTTATGCGTGTGTTAAAATTAACACATCGATTAGGAGTATAGAATAGGAATAATATATAAATATATACATTTATGATTAGATATTTTAAAATTTGTAGTCCATATATAAATATTTGTTTATATGAAATTTCAATGATAATATTGATCAAATTTAAATATTCAAATCAAACTTTATTATAATTAACCAAACTAAAAATTATTCGGTCTTAATCCAATTCCAAACCAGTTAAATCATAGTAAAATCTACTTTGAGTCATACCACTTCGTTATCAATGTATAAAATCCTCTTTTGAAAAATTCCAGAAGTGTGGAAAATTAATAATTCTCAATCACAACTAAAAATGTAATTACAACAATATGATAAGTTGGACTTGAGTTGTATTTAAGACAAATTTGATTATTGGTATTAAACTTGAGCTTCTATAAAATGTCATTAAAGTGATTGAGTCAATGTCATAAGCTTGCGGATTAGGCAAAAGAACTTAGTGTTATTAATTGAAAAATCATGCATCTATCAGTTCTTTCATTTTCATGAAATTTTATTGTCATAAGAAATTGATATGTATTTCTTCGTTGAATTGTATGGCATTAAAGTACAATGAAGCTTGACATTCAACCTACCATGTATGCAGTTTGATCATAAGTTAATATATCTTGTTCCTTCAATCATAAGTGATAGAACTAATTTCCTTTTACGTCTTCATTTATTGTTACAAAGTAATGCAAAGAAATTCAACTACTTTTTATCAAACTGTTTCAGAAAGAGAAAATGATCCAACTTAGGCTCATATTGTATTGAGCCCAGTATGAAGAACCATACAATTTGTTTATTTTGTAACAAACATTTGAAAGGTGGAGGAATCATCAGATTGAAGAAGTATTTAACTGGAATTAAAGGAGATGTAGAACTCTGTAAAAAAGTAAGTTGTGATGTGAAGTGCAAATGAAAATATTACTTGAAGGATATTAACATGCGAAAGATAGAAGAGAAATGTTGAATTTTGAAATTGGTAGTAAAAGTTCTTTTGCTAGTTTTCGTGGTGATTGCGGAAATGTTGAAGGTGGTAGTGTTTCATACCAAACCCAGGAAGAAGTGAATGTTACACCTGGACCTGATGTGAGAAAAAGAAGAAGTCAGGTGAGTAATTTTTTTGCACAATGAACAACTCCTGAATATGAATCTTCAATTTGTAGTGCAATGCAATCAAAAGATGTGGCTCACAATTTCAACATGACAGTGGTTAGATAGTAGTATGATACAGGTTCATCACTCAATGCTTCTCAGTCTTATTATTATCAACCTATGATTAATGTAATAGTCTCCTATAATCCGGAATACAAAACTCCTTCGATTGATGACTTAAGAAATAAACTTTTGAATTCCTCAGTTACCGAAATTAAAAGTTATTTGACTGAAAGAATAATGAATTTGGTTACTTTTAGGTGTTCAATCATGTGTGAAGTTGGACAAATAAAAAACAAGAGCCCATTATTAATTTTTTGGTTTATTTTGCAAATGATTCAATGTTTCTTTAAGTCTATTAATACATCTGGCATTATTAGAAATAATGATACTTTATTTGAAATATTTGATAAAGTAGTGAATAAAGTGGGGCCAAAAAATATTGTTCAATTCATTACTGACAATGATTCGGCTTATAAAGTAACAGGAAGAAGGTTACATAATAGATTTTTTTTTTGAATTCCTTGTGCTGCACGTTGCATTAACCTAATACTGCAGAATATAATGGATCATAAGTATTTTCCTATTATTGATAAAACTATGCAGAAAGTTAAAATTGTGACCAAGTTCATCTATAATCGTGTATGGGGGCTGAATCTAATGAGAAAGGAATTTATTAATGGTAAAAATTTGTGTCATCTTGGTGTGACAAAATTTACAACAAATTTCTTATCACTTCAGTATTTTGTTTCAATGAAGTAAAAGTTAAGACAAATGTTTACAAGTGATAAGTGGATTGTATCTCACCATGTTAGGTCTAATGCTAGATTGAAGGTTTCCAATGTTATACTAGAAAATAAAAAATCTTGATCTCAACATTAATTTGTTATTCGAGTTTGATTTATTCCTATGAATTTCTAATGATAATGTAAAGTTAATGTTTCGCTTAAAATATAATTTTGAAATGATAAAGGAATAATTAACAAAATACCAAAATATCTATTAGTTCTCACTAACAATATTATTATTATTATTATTATTATTAAGTAATTATATTGATTCCTTATGAATATTTTTGTTCAACAAGTTATCGATAGTTATCCTTAAAACTCAAGGAATATGTTTTCTTCAACCATCCCTTCCTTTAGTGCTTTGGAGCAACTCAAACAATTTTTTAAATCTTTAGCACTTTTAAAGATAGGGTTCATTAAAATTATTATATATAAATTAGAACATTGAGTTAATTTAATTTTATAATTATTAATATATAATCTATGTAATATACATGCACAATTTTTTTTCCTTATAATAAAATAAATTTAAACTGAGTTTATAAAATCAATAAATAAACAAATGAACAAACTAGGCTTCTCGGTCCCCGCGTAACATATAGTAGATTCCCAGGAAGCTTCATACACACTTGATTTGGGACCATAGACGCTTTCATTGTGCCAAAAAGAAAATTTACAAGACTTTGGATTTTGATGGTCCAGAAAATCCATAGCCTGCACTGTCGAAACTGAAGGAGAAGGACAAGCACCAAATTTGAGTGACCATGTGAGGACCATATAGTCACCGACACTCACCAAGTTAATGTATATGATATATTATTTTAAATCGAATAATTGTTATTCTTTTAAATTGGATAAATTATTAAAATTAGAGCTTTAAATTTGAAAGCTCTAAATTTCTTGGAGCTTTGGAATCACCATTCTAGGATACTTGCGTCGGCTTCTTCTTCATCAACAAGTAGATTATTGACGCGTTTTTCATTTTCTTCTTCTACAGACAGCAATAATAACGGTTGGCAAATTTTCATTGACGGAGCGGTATTTCATCATGAAGGTTTGGATTTGGAGTATTGTTGGAGAGCATTGAGGGGGAGTTTATTAGTGAAAAGGGAATCGATTTCTTCTTTATTTCACAAAGATTTGGTATATGTACAATAAAAGACTCCTACGACTCCTAAAGAATCAAGACTCTTCCAGAAACGTAACAATGCCTTCCATATATATACAGTGCTACCTAAACTACGACACCTTCCATATATATATAATATCCAATACTCCCCCTCAAGTTGGGGCATGAAGATTTCGAATGCCCAACTTGCAAAGAAGGTATTCGAACTGATGACGACCAAGTCCCTTTGTCAATATATCTGCCAATTGTTCGTTTGTATGCACATGGCTTGTAACAATACTTCCTCGTTGTATTTCATCCCGAACAAAGTGACAATCAATTTCAATATGTTTGATTCTCTCATGGTAAATAGGATTGGCAGTAATATGTAACGCTGCTTGACTGTCACAATACAAGCATGCGAAATCTTCATCAAACACTCCTAAGAATTGTAAAAGTCCCTGCAACCACTTCAACTCACAAGTCGTGGTAGCCATGGAACGATACTCAGCTTCAGCAGAGGAGCGAGATACTGTATGTTGCTTCTTGGTCTTCCAAGAAATAGGAGATTTACCCAACAACACTACATAACCTGTTAAAGAACTGCGAGTCAAAGGACAACTTGCCCAATCTGAATCACAATAGGCCAGCAATCTCAAATCACTATCCGATGATAAAAAAATGCCTTGTCCAGGACTTCCCTTCAAATACCTCACAACACGTAATGCTACTTCCCAATGATCCATTCTTGGATTCTGCATAAACTGAGCTAGGACATGAACAGAATAACAAAGTTCAGGTCTAGTGATGGTTAAGTATATTAGTCGTCCCACCAATCGTCGGTATCGTTCTGGATCAGCCATAAGTGTCCCATCTGCAAGAGCCAAACGATGATTCTGCTCGATTGGAACTAAAGCTGGCTTGGCTCCTAGTAGTCCAGTTTCTGTCAAAATATCAAGTGCATACTACCTCTAACATAGAAAAATTCCTTCAGGTCCACGAGCCACTTCAATGCCAAGAAAATATTTAAGCAATCCAAGATCTTTCATATGAAAACATGAGCTAAGATATTGTTTAAGTTTATCTATAGCATCAACATCATTTCCAGCAATTATCAAATCATCTACATACACCAACACATTCAGACGAGTGGAATTCTTGCAATAAGTGAATAAAGAATAATCTGAATAAGATTGAAGAAATCCATATCTTTTCAACGCTGTCACTAACTTAGAGAACCAACACCTAGGAGCCTGTTTCAATCCATATAAAGATTTCTTCAATTTGCAAACCTTTGTTTGATCAGAGGAGGAGAAACCTGGAGGCAACTTCATATACACTTCTTCATTCAAATCCCCATGCAAGAAAGCATTGTTCACATCCATCTGATGAAGCTCCCATTTCTTCACTGTCGCCACAGCCAATACTGCTCTTATTGTTGCCATTTTTGCTACTGGAGCAAAAGTTTCATTGTAGTCGATTCCTTCAATTTGTTTATTCCCCAATATCACTAACCGTGCCTTATATCTCTCAATGCTGCCATGAGATTTGTGCTTTATCTTGTATACCCATTTACATCCTATCGCCTTTTTGTCAGCAGGCAATTTCTCAAGAGTCCACGTTTCATTGTCTTCTAGTGCCTGAATTTCTTTTCTCATGGCATCCCTCCATTTCTCATCTTTTACTGCTTCTGCATATCCCTTAGGCTCTAAAACGGTCTTAACTGCAGCTAGAAAATATCAATGGTTTTGCAAAAAATTGGCACACGTCACATAATTGGATATATGATAAGGAGTCATACCTGAGGAACACTGCTTAGAGTTAGGTTGAGCACGAGTGGGTTCTTTCAAACATCGAGCACTATAGGTGACAAAATCCTTCAACAACACTGATGGTTTGGGTTGTCGCTGTCCTCTTCCCAAATTATCTTCTTCATTTCTCTCTATACCATCTACCCTGTCATCATCCCGTCTTAAATCCTCAATTCTGTCAGTAGTCCCCCTTCCTTCTTCAATGTCAACTCTCTCCCTCAAGTTTGCATCTTGATTACTTGATGCAATTTATGTGGTTGTGTTTACATCCATCTCATCATCAACCACCATATCTGTTGGTGGTTCAGACTTAATTTCAATAACTTTTTCTTTATCCTCAGCATATGGAAATACCTGCTCATGGAATATCACATCACGCGACACAAAGTATTCTCCATTTTCCACATCATACAGACGCTATCCTTTCTTGTCCCAAGGATACCCTACAAAAACACATTTTCTACTTCGTTCACCAAACTTATCTTTTTCTCTTGTGACTCGTCTGGCATAACAAAGACACCCAAATACTTTGAGATACTTATATTGAGGTACCTTTCCAAACAAAACCTCATACGGAGTCTTCCTATCAAGCAAAGATGAAGGGGTTCGGTTTATCAGGTGTCCTGCAGTTAACACACACTCACCCCAAAACTGAATAGGCAACCGAGCTTGAAACCTTAATGCTCTAGCCATGTTTAGTATATGTCTATGTTTCCTTTCTACGCGTCCATTCTCTTGCGGCATTTCAACACAAGACGTTTGATACAAGATTCCTTGAGTTTCAAAATAAGGTCTCAAACAAGTAAATTCAGTCTCATTATCACTTCGAATAGCTTTGACTTGTTTCTTAAATTGACGTTCAATCATTGTGCAAAAAATCCTAATTGTTTGTCCTACTTGCGTCTTTTCAAGCAACAGATAAATCTATTACTGTATATCATCATTTTTAGTTTGTTTGTTGTTGTATATAATTAGGCAATTAGTTAGTTTTAATTATTTAGTTAAATGGCATGTGTTGCTCACGTGATGCACAGCTTGTATATAAGAGCTTGTACGTTCTCCTGTTAAATCAATGAGAAAGTTTTCACATTTCTCAAGATACTCTGATTATTTTATGGTATCAGAGCATTTACACGCGTTTCCTGCGTAACCACTCTTTTTCTCAGCCATTTTCTTGCCCTTTCTCAGTTTCCAAACAATTTTTTTGTCTTCTTTTCTCATCGATTCCGATGGCTAATGAAGATTTTAATAACGGAAATAATCCGTATTTCCTTCACCAGAGTGATAATCCTGGTCTTTCTCTAGTTTCTCAACCTTTATCCTCTGATAACTACAACACTTGGAAGCGTTCGATGATGATGGCGTTATCCGCTAAGAACAAGATTGGTTTTATTGATGGCTCGATCCCTCGTCCTGCTTTAACCTCGGCTAATCTCAATGCTTGGAAGCGGGCTAATGATCTAGTTAACTCTTGGATCATTAACTCTGTTTCAAAGGAGATCTCAGCAAGTTTGCTTTATCATGATGCTGCCTTTGAAATCTAGAAAGATCTTGAGGCTCGATTTCAACAAAAGAATGGCCCTCGTATCTTTCAATTGAAGAAGAAATTAGCTGAGCTGTCTCAAGGTACACTTTCTGTTACCTCTTATTTCACGGAATTGAAGATTCTTTGGGAAGAGTTGTACTCCACAAAGCCTCTATGTTCTTGTTTAGCTTGCTCTTGTGGTGGTGTGAGAAAAATGCTTGATGATTATCAGCGTGAATATGTTATGGCTTTTTTTATGGGACTTAATGAATCTTATAGCCAGACTAGGAGTAATATTCTATTGATGGATCCTTTACCTAGTATTTCCAAAGTATTCTCCCTTGTTGTTCAAGATGAGAATCAAAGGAATATTTGTAGTCCTGTTGTGGCCTCAGATGCAGTTGCCTTTGCCACTCAACATAGCACTGCCTCGTCTTCAAAGAAAAGTAAACCTAGATGCACTCATTGTGATATTCTTGGTCATACACGTGACAAGTGTTATAAGATCATTGGCTACCCTCCTGGTTATTTTGATAAGCCAAAACCTGGTAAATCCAAGAATGTTTCTGTTCCTGCATCTGCTTCTGCAAACAATGTGCAAATTGTTATGGAGCCTGATTCTCTCTCTGCTAGTCAATGTCAACAGTTGATTAACATGCTTACTGCTCAGCTTCGGGTTGCTTCATCTGATGAATGTCCTGTGAACATGGCTATGTTTGATATGATTCTGTCTCATACTACTTCTTTGCCTTTGGATGCTAGTTCATGTTGGATTCTTGATACTGGGGCATCTAGGCATGTTTGTTGTGATAAGAATCAGTTCATGACCTTTAGGGCAATAGAAAACACTTGTGTCACTCTGCCGAACAAGTCTATTGTACCTGTGAAATTTTCTAGGGATGTTCAAGTCACTGCAAACATCATTCTTCATGATGTTCTATTTGTTCCTCAGTTCAAGTTTAATCTGTTGTCTGTTGGAAGTTTGACATCATGTTCTAATTTGGTTTTGTTGTTCTCTAAAACACAATGCTTGATTAAGGACCAATGCAAGGTGGTTGGCAAGGGTGAATTGAGGCATGGCTTATACATTCTGCAGAGACATTTTGACAATTCTATGTTTCATGTGAATTCTGTTTCTTTTGATTCTTGGCACTGTAGGCTTGGTCACCTTAGTGAAGCTGTTTTGAACATTTTAAAAAGTGTTGTTTCTATTCCTGCATGTAATAAGAATGCACCTTGTTGTGTATGTCCTCTTGCTAAGCAAAAGAGGTTACCCTTTGTTTCTTTGAATAAAATGGCTTCACAGCCTTTTGCCCTTATTCATTGTGATATTTGGGGTCCATATAAGCATCAAACACATCTTTGGTCGCCATTCTTTCTCACTATTGTTGATGATTGTACTCGTGCAGCATGGACTTTCTTGATGCAACACAAATCTGAGGTTCAGACTTTAATTCCTAATTTCATTTCTATGGTTAAGAGGCAGTTTTTCAGAGATGTTCAGATGGTTAGGTCTGATAATGCACAAGAGTTAGCTTTTACTGATTTGTTTGGCAAATTAGGTATTGTGCATCAGTTTTCTTGTGTTGAGACTCCTCAGCAGAACTCAGTGGTGGAAAGAAAACATCAACACTTGTTGTCTGTGGCTAGAGCTCTTTATTTTCAGTCCAAGGTTCCTATTAAATTCTGGGGTGAATGTGTTCTTGCAGCTACACATTTGATTAATCTGTTGCCTGCCGCACCTTTAGGGAATAAGTCTCCTCACGAATTGTTATTCGATGAAAAGCCTGACTATTTGCATCTCAGGACTTTTGGCTGTTTGTGCTTTGTTTCTACACTCAAGTCCAAGAGAGATAAGTTCAGTGCTCGTGCATTTCCTGCTGTTTTCATGGGCTATCTTGCAGGTATGAAAGGATACAAACTGTATGATATCAATAATCATAGGTTTGTTATATCCAGAAATGTTACTTTTCATGAACACATTTTTCCGTTTCATACAATTGCCACTGATGTTCTTATAGATCCATTTCCTGATCTTGTGTTGCCTAAACCTGTTCATATTGTTCATGATGATTCTCATGGTTATGCTGGTAATTTCTTGCCACATGATTCTCACTCCCTCTATGCTAATGACCACCAACCGAATGCCTCCATTCCTGAAACTTCTTCTTCTAATGCATCAAACCACCAATCAAATTCATCATTTCATGAGGTTACAGCTCCTGCAACATTAACCCATCAACCAGAATTACCTCAGTTAAGAAAATCTTCTAGACTTCCAAAAAAACCTGTTTATCTGAATGATTTTCATTGTAATGCTACTGTCAAGTATCCTATACAGCATCATCTCTCTGATGAATTGCTTTCCCATCACATAGCAACTTCATTGCTAATACAACCTCTCATTATGAACCTGAATACTATCATCAAGCTGCAAAGTTTCCTGAGTGGTGTGCAGCAATGGATGATGAACTTCAGGCTATGGAAGATTTGAAAACGTGGTCTGTAGTTCCTTTACCTGCAGGAAAGAAAGCAATTGATTTTAAGTGGGTTTTTAAAGTGAAACATAGGGCAGATGGTACTGTTGACAGGTACAAAGCACGTTTAGTGGCTAAGGGATTTACACAGCTTGAGGGCATTGATTACAATGAAACATTCTCACCAGTGGCTAAAATGACAACTTTTAAAGTCTTGTTGGCACTTGCGGCAGCCAAGAACTGGAAGTTTTTACAGCTGGATGTTAATAATGCATTCCTTAATGGTATGCTTGATGAGGAGGTTTATATGAAATTGCCTCTGGGCTATAGAGGAGAGAATCCAGGCATGGTTTGTAAGCTGCACAAGTCTATATATGGCTTGAAACAGGCTTCTAGGCAGTGGTACACCGCTTTTTCTGGTGTGGTCACGAAGTTTGGTTTTACTCAGTCTCCTCATGAACATAGCCTTTTTACTAAAGATTCGGGAGTTGATTTTGTTGCTCTTTTGGTCTATGTAGATGATATAGTTCTTGCAGGGCAGAATTTGGATGGATTACATAAGGTCAAAGAGGTTTTGCAATTATCTTTCAAGCTTAAAGATCTCGGTACTTTAAAGTACTTTCTTGGTTTTGAAATTGCCCATTCTATTTCTGGTATCTCCGTGTCCCAACGAAGGTATTGTCTTCAATTGTTGGAGGACACTAGTCAGTTGGGAGCCAAGCCAGCAGAGGTACCTATGATTCCTTCCCAGAAGCTTAGTGCTGATGAAGGTGAACTTTTGGATGATCCTTGGTTTCTGATCGATTAATTGGTAGACTTCTTTACTTGACTTATACCAGCCCGATATTACACATTCAAAGGTAATCGCCTTAGTCAATTTGTTTCTTCTCCTAGACAACCTCACATGAAAGCTGCTTATCATCTTTTAGCTTATTTGAAGAAAAATTTGGCTCTTGGATTGTTTTATCCATGTGATTCCAATCTGCATCTTACCGTTTTTGTGGATTCGGATTATGTTTCCTGTCCTGATATAAGAAGAAGTGTCTCCGGTTATTGTGTGTATTTAGGAGATTCTTTGATTTCTTGGCAGTCCAAGAAACAAGCAGTGGTTAGCCGTTCTTCCGCCAGGCCGAAGGCTGAGAGCTATGGCGGTTGTGACTTGTGAATTGGTCTGGCTTGCGGCAATTCTTGATTCATTTCTTGTCCCTCAATCATATGTCCGATTGTTTTGTGACAATCAATCTGCATTACATATTGCTACTAATCCTGTTTTTCATGAACGGACAAAACACATTGAAGTGGATTGTCATTTTGTGCGAGATAAGGTTCGAGATGGTTTTTTGAAGTTGTTTCATGTTCGTACATCGAACCAGTTGGCAGACGTCTTCACCAAATCATTATATGCTCCAGCGTTTTATCAGTTCATTGGCAAGATGGGTCTTCTCAGCATCCACGCAGCACCATCTTGAAGGGGGTGTATTACTGTATATCATCATTTTTAGTTTGTTTGTTGTTGTATATAATTAGGCAATTAGTTAGTTTTAATTATTTAGTTAAATGGCATGTGTTGCTCACGTGATGCACAGCTTGTATATAAGAGCTTGTACGTTCTCCTGTTAAATCAATGAGAAAGTTTTCACATTTCTCAAGATACTCTGATTATTTTAAAATCCAAACAGCAAGTGAATGATCATCCACAACTGTCAAAAAATAAACTGCACCACAAGCTGCAGGTTCTTTATAAGGACCCCATAAATCACAATGAATTAAAGCAAAACATTCATCAGCTTTATTATTGCTTTGAGGGAAAACTCCACCGGTTTGTTTAGCTCGATAACAAATGTCACAAAATTCATGATCACTACTTCTAGCAACAACTTTATTTCTAATCTCAAAAACATTAGACAAAGCTTTCTCACATGGATGTCCTAACCGTCGATGCCACAATTCCTTCTCATTTCTACCACTAACTTTATTCGCTTGTACTAACACTGTTGATCGAAAAAGGTAGACCCCATCTCTTTGCTCACCCGCTCCAATCAGAGTCCTCGAAGCTCGGTCAGTATTACACAACCGATCAAGAATGTGACAATGCCTTTTAGTTCTCGCAATAATTTAGCTACGTAAATTAGAGTACAATTCATCTGTGGAACAAACAAAACATGATTCACATAAATATTGTTTCCTAAGCACAATTTTCCTTCTTTCACGACCCTTTGTTTGCTTTCCATTAGCGGTCCCACAGACATGGTGAAATATCTCGAACGTCGGATAATAGGCTCACATCACGGTCATATGATGTGAGGCTCCGAATCCACAATCCAATCATTTAATGATAAATTTGTATTACGGAGAATCGCTCCACTTTGCTTGTTTTGGTTGCACTCAACATATCCAAAGAACTTTGCCCATCGCTCATCACTCAATCTCAGGATTCTATTACGATCAACATCCAGTAGCATTCCTAGTTTCGTCTCATCGCAGCCTAGAGTGGCATTTCTTGTTGCACCTCTTCGACCGCGACTCTTAGAGATAGAACCAGCTCCTCCACGACCTCGACACACCTTTTCCGGACCTCGAGGTCCATCGCCCACCATTCTCGGGTACCCAATAATTGAAAACATTATTTAGCTTCATGCCCGGGACGCTCACAATAGCTACAAATCCCATTCTTGTTGTCCTTTGCACGCGACAACAACCGCTTTTAGACCGACATCGCCAGGCCGCAAATCCTACAACTTCTCCATGTCCTCCTTACTTGGGCTATATTTCTATGTTTCTCTTCCGGATCACCATAGAGTAAACTTTATTCAAACCAGCAATGGTTCCAAATTCAACACATTAGAACGCAAAGTTCCATATATCACATCATCAAGACCCATCAAGAACCGATGAATCCTTTCTTCTTCCCTTTTCTTTCAATTTTAGCAGAAATATTGCAGATGCATCGTCCACATCGACAGCGGTATTAGTTCATAATTCGCTAGCTCATCCCACATCACCTTCATGCGCCCATAATATGTCATCACTTTGTTTGCCTTGTTGTTTACAAGTAACAATTTGATTTTCAATTGATGGACACGAGGCCCATTCCCAATGGAGAATCGTTCTGTCAAGATCCTCCCATGCATCCTTTACATTCTCCACATATGTTATGGTAGAACGCATGCATGAGTTCAATTGTATTAAAGATCCAAGCCACCAAAGCATCGAATTCACCATCCACCAATCTTCGATTTCAGGAGAGTCTTCATTCGGTTTCTCTACACTCCCATCAATAAATCCAAGTTTCTTCTTTGCCCGAAGTGCATTACGCATGGATCTCGCCCATTCTTCACAGTTTTCTCCTTTCAATTGAACATGAGATATAATGTTCCCATGATTATCTGAAGGATGCAAGTAATACAGTGAGGTATTCGTTTGTCCCTTTCCTGACGCTTCTTCACTTTTCTGCTCTTTTCCATTAGCCATGGCTCTGATACCATGAAAAGGGAATCGATTTCTTCTTTATTTCACAAAGATTTGGTATACGTACAATAAAAGACTCCTATGACTCCTAAAGAATCAAGACTCTTCCAGAAACGTAACAACGCCTTCCATATATATACAGTGCTACCTAAATTACGACACCTTCCATATATATATAATATCCAATAATTAGACATTTTTTTGGTCATTATGTTGGTGGTGTGGATCTCTTGATTGCGGAAGCTAGTACTTTGACAATTCTTTCAACTTCTAAGACAACAACACATTGAAGGTGGTGGCACTCTTTTTATAGATTCTCAAATTTTATTTTTCGCATTTAACTCACCGAACTTTGATCTTTTCAAGTTGAGTATTGTTATTTGTGATTGTAAGACTTTCTTATTATTGTTACCAAATATTTTTTATAGGTGGATTCGTAGGTAAGCCAATAGACGTACTCATTTCTTAGCTCGAGTTTCTATTCGATTTGCGCATTTACGGATTTAGGTTTTTACTCCTCAGTTTTTGACTGAGTTTTATCATCATGAATGAGAATTTGAATATTTTGCTCTTTCAAAAAGCTTTAAATTTTAAGTTAATTCAAATTTAGTTTAACTCAAATTTAACTGAGATCACTCGTTCTCGTTCTCGTTATCTATTTTATTTTATGAGTATTTATCCGTTTAATAAATAAAATAAAATAAATATAAGATAGCGAAAATAGATAATATGAACCGACACCATGAGATTGTGTAAAAGTAACCGACTGGTTTGTTGAGCTATACGTACGTGCCAATGAAATCCGATTTGGCGCTTTCTTGTTCTTTTATCTGCTGACGCGTTTGCTTGTAGGAACTTGACAAGGACATATCTGCGATGTCAATTAAAGCAAACTTTTATTATATTGAAATGTTCATTTTGTACTCCTCATTTGAGTTGGTAAAATATATATTTTTAATAAGGATTTTATTAGTATTTCCATATGTTTAACTTGTTGAAATATATACTAAAATTTGAAAGAATAAAATTATTTAATTTCAATTTTTATATAATTTTTTGCTAATTTTAAATATTATATAATATTTTAAATCAATATAAATAATTTTTAGAAAACTTTAATTATTATTATTTAAATATATATTTAATTACATCTACTAATGATTATAAAACTTACCCAATTAGACCGGTTTAATTGTAAAAATTTTGAAGTGTTGTTCAATTTTTAACTTTTATATTCAATTTTATATAATAATTTCTCTTGTTAAAATCTATTAATTTATTAATTAATTTGTCAATTTTACATATTAATAAGTTATTATAAAATAAAATAAATTGATTAATTTTAATTTAATAATTTTTAATTAAATTAAAATTATTTGATAAGCAAAGACTATTTCTTAATCATATTTTAAATTATTTAATTTTATTTAATTTTTAGCCAAATCTTTTATAGTTAATATCGATTAAACTTTAAAACTTTTGTTTTACTTATATAAATTTTGGTTAAGGTTTTAAAACATTGATTTATACAATAAATTACTCACTATATTAATATATTCAAATCAAATAATTGATTAAGAGTTCAAAATTTAAAAATTCAATAAATTCTGTTAAAGAAAGAATAGAATTTATTGAATTATTGGTTAATCAAATTATTAATTATTGGTTAATTTATGTAAATTAATAAATTTTTATAAACTAAATAAATACTCTAAATCTTTCGATAAATAAAAATAATTATATTTTTAATTTTTACAAGTTTATAACTAACTTATATTAATTAAATTTTAAAAAATTTGTTGATAACTTAATATTAGATTTTTAAAATACTGGTTTTAAATGTAACTTTAATACACATTTATTAATAATGTCAGGTATAAAAAATATACTTTAATAGTAACCGTACTGTTTTTATCCAAAAAAAAAAGTAACCGTACTGTAGACAGAAGTGGGCCCCGCAGCCACTGTAAAATTTTTATTACGCCCTCACATATGATAATCGGGGAAAAAGACAAGAGCCGATAAGTACGAAAACAGTAAAGTGGTAAGTGGTGAGCAGCAGACTGCAGAGGCGGTCACGTGGGCTCGACCGTAGATTAGCATTTGGACCCATGACGTGGGTCCCGCCTCTCTTCCGTGCCCCACGTCATCATCATTGTGATCCAAACTGCGTCCATCCTCTCTACTCTCCAAAGTTGGAATCATCCATCCTAAATACCCTTATATTTGGGTTTGATAAAATTGTAAGGGTGGTAAATTACGGTTTAATTTTACTTAAGTTATTAGTAAGACGGTCGTTTTTTTTCAACGGACACAAGGAACTACTATATCGGATAAACTCCCACACTACCGCTGCCGAAATTCGAACTTAAGATTTTTACACTTAACCTCTTTAATTTTTACTAATAACTAGTTGAGCTGCTCGTGTCGTGAAGCCTACGCAGCCGTCCAAAGAGAGTGGGGGATGAATATTCTCTCCACGTCACATCAAGCGGCGGCGAGTTGGATTTCGGGTCTCGGGGTTTGCAGTTTGCCACGTCAGATTCGGCCGAGGTTCACGTGGCCATCGCCATACCGGAGGACGTGGGATATTCTTGTTAGTTCCGTGTCTGCCTCCCAGATTTTGCATTCCATGTGCAGTCAAAGATAACAAAAACAATCACCAAGCGACGAAGTACTTTCCAGCCCGCAGATCCCTATCCCTGCTTGCTTGGATTCTTATGATACGTAATCTTATCTTATCCTTACTCGGAACTTACTGCTCCAAACAACAAAAGGCTGCTAAGAAGATGAGTACGTACTACTACCATTTGCGGCGTTTTAAGTTCCTGGTAATGGCAAGAGCATCTTATTGGTTTATTACTGGCAATGGCAACACCAATTTAAAAAGGAAAAAGTAAAATTTCAGGCAAAAGCGAAAGGGTCTATGAGAAAAGAAGATTACAGGCGATGCCTGAAAATGCCCCCACTCACCACCTCCCACCACCACTAGCGGCCTTAAGAACGGTGTCAGGCGATGTTAGTAGTTAAAAGAAAAGAATCAGCATCCTCCTTCTATCACGTCACTACCAGAGACAGTCAGTATTCAAAAAAGAATCATTTTGCTGTGAATATTAGTGAAAGGGTCGTTTTCGGCAGAACGGCCCACCATTGTTGGGACTGTTTAGCAATGAAGTTGGTGAAGAACAGGAAATGTACACACCTCTTTCCTCCCACCGTCTGCATTTCATTAAAAATTAATTTGTACAGGAGTTGTCGAGGGTTTTAATGCGAAGATTTGGACAACTATACTTTTTGTACTTTGATCGCAAAAAATAAATGAAAGATTCCAGAGGTTATTAGCACTTGTTTCTGACGTAAATGAAGACAAAAATAGTTAAACTGAATTTAAGGTTTAAAAGGTACGTTCATATTAAATTAAAGAATTTAAAATATAATTAAAATAAATTATTTTATTTATAAAAATAATATAAAATTAAAATTAAAAATTAATTGGTCTATCTTAGTTTATAAAATTTATAATTTACAAAAATTGATGATATGTTTTTAATAACAAGAGTTATTAAAGTTAATCAATCTGAAAAGTTGGACGGAACAAAATTTTTACGATTGAACCGGTTAAATCAGTTAAATTTTTAATCATCTCATATAATTCAATAAAATCATGTTAAGGTATTGTTTATGTTTCAAGACATACTAATTTTTATCAATTCGCTAATAAAAATTACCATTCTTTGGAATGCAAGATTTAGGGTTGAAGACGTTATAATTGATAGGTCGAAGCTTTAAGGTTTAAAAGATTTGATCGGTATTATACTGTAATAAAATTAGATAAAATTAAATAAAATTATAAAATTAAAATATGATTGAAAGAGATTTTCATTGCCTATCTAAGAATTTGATGTTTAATTATAAAAATAATATTGTTAAACAATTTATTTTAATTTATAAGAATTTATTAATTTGCCAAAATTAACCAATTAATTAAAAAATTAATAGATTTTTAATTATAAGAATTATAAAATAAATCAAATTGGAATCGAACGTTAGACAATTTAAGCTTTTCATTTGATTTTGGTGCCCACCCTGAGTTTCCTATTCAGTTGATTGTTTCGAAAAGTAACAAACCCAGACAGCAGCAGAACATGAGGAAATTGGGAGGAAAAGATATGGAAAACGACGAGCAGGATATGAGGAAATCCTGTTGACAAATGAAATTGAGGACTATGTTTTCGAAGTTGAATGTATGATATCTTACTACACTTTGATATTTTAAAAAAATTAATAAATTTTAATAATCAAGTCATTAATTTAGTTCATAAGAAATTGTTAAAGATAATTTGAATTTGTTAAACATTAATTTCAAATGAGTCAGATATATAATTCACATGTTAGGATATAAAAAGGTTCACAATCACAAGTGCAACATTACAGGACAATGACTTATGAGTAATGACCTTTGTCACTTTGATTACTCCCTCCCAACCACTACCTCATCATTTCCTTCACAACTTGGCAGTGAGTTGCTCCAGGGTTTCCAATGTTAAATTAACCATCTTTTAAAATAATTCATTAAATTTTTAACTTTAAAAATAAAATAAATTTTAATTTAATTATTATTATTAAATATAATTTTAAATTAAAATATATTTAAAAATTAATTATTATTATATAAATAAAATTAATTATTCAATTTTTATTTTAACATAATATTTAATTTTTATGATAAAGTAATTTATTTTTATATGATTATTATCGGTAATAAAATATAATTTATTAAAATTAGAAAATATTTAATAATCTAAATATTTGGTATTAATTGATACCAATATTATATCGTATTAAGCCTCTATTTAGTTGGGCTTATATCAGCTTTTGTCAATATAATTTTTGCTGTAGATCTTTTATGAGAATAACTTTTTAAAAAGTCAATTGATTATTTAACTGTCATTTAAATATTTTTAAAAGAACTTCATATAATAGACTATTTGACAACATAGAAATAAATGACACTTTTAATTTTAATTATATTTTATTTTGTAATAAAATTATTTATGCATATAAATATTATTTAAAGTATATTAAACAATATACAAAGAACAATATATTAGTTATTATATAATTTTAAATCATATGAAATATAAATAAAAATATATCTAACCAAATCTTTTATATGGATTATAACATAAGCAAAAATAATATCAAAATAAATATTAAAATATATAAAACTCAAATAATATTATATAAATTTCAAAATAAATATTAAGTTGAGTAAATATAAAGATGAGTTTGTAAGTAGTGTGGAATTATGTATAAAACATAAGGACAAAAGAGAATAAAATAAATTCATTAATTAGTCTGAAAATCTAATCGAAAAAGTCATTTGAGAGGGTTTTTAAGAAACTCCAACTTTGAATTTCTTAAAAGCTATATTTTAGCTGTCAAAAAAGTCATATCTATTAAAAATATTTTTTATTTTACAGACAAAAACTCATTTTCTTTAAAAGGACTTTTGTGATATGAGAAAAGTCCTTATTGATCTTCTAAAAACTCATCCAATCATATACTAAAATTAAATTAGGTGCCAACTTTAACTTGGTGTTTCTTTATACTAAAGGCTGCACTAATTCATATAATAATGCACGTATGACACTCCATTTTTTCATAAAGTTGAATGCAAGAGATGACAAAAAGAAAAGTTGGCAACTTGCTTTATTTAGGGGTGGCCCGAAAGTTGGACACTTTGTTCTCATATAGTATTATATTTCATATCGTCTGCATTAAAAAATATAAAAGACATAATAACATTTATAATTTTTAATTAAGGGATAGTATATTAAGTAATTCCAAAATCACTTTTAAAATATTTATTTTAATTTTTAATTTTAAAATCAAAATTTTAAAATAAAATAATTTTATATTCCGTTAATACATTAATAAGTAATGTGTTTGTTATAAGAGGTTTAAAAATCATGTTGTTATCTAATCTTCTAAAAGTCAAATTTTATATTACTATGTCAATTATATCAATAAAATAAAATATTAATAAAATCAATGTTTTAAATTGAGTTTTTGTTTTTTTTATTATGATACTCAATTAATAATTTTAAAAATTGAATAATAACATGAAAATCTAATAATTTGATTTAAAAACAACCTCTTTTTTTTATAAGAAAGAAAAACATAACATATTATATGGTAATTCTCGGGTGACAGACCTCCGATTCATCCTCTAAGAGGATTGGTATGTATCCGCTAGGTGGGTATTCAAGAGCAGTGACCCCGAAGGAGAACTGTTCTGCAAAATTTGCAAGTTAGTCTACACATCGATTACCCTCACAGTAAATATGCCTAATTATAACAACTCAGTTTTAAGAAAGCAGTTCGTGAATGCCCAATATTAAAGGATGTGAGGAGACAGTCCTTACTTGCGAAAAAGAGAGCATTTCGGTCATTATGCACGAATCCACTTCTAAGACAATATGCCAGTATCCCAAAGATCATATTAGCTTGAGGCCCAAAAATACCCCCCAATATTTTTTCATTAACGGGGAACACCCGCCAATGTTCTGGGTGAAGCCTTCCAACCAAACGCCATAATTGTCACACAACAGTCCTCTTGCTGAGGCCGAAGTGTTGGAGCCTTTGGAGGCGTCATCTGTATTTAGCTTTACCCAACTTTAGATAGGCTTGCTCCGTCCTACAAGTAGTGCTCGACGTGTGTCATTGCTCAATTGTGCTCTTTACTGTTAGACTGCAGCTATATGAATGTGTTGAACGTATTCCAGAATTGGTTGCTCCGGAGAAATCGGCCAGGAGAATAGATTAAGACTGTAAACTAATAGACTTATGATAAGGGTCTAAGTCTCTAGTGGCATTCCTAAGTATAATAATCCATAGCAGGTCAAGGATTAATTGGTACATAAGTATGTGTTTACACAACTCTCGACATGCCTACTCTCGTCATAATACCAACACAAAGGGGCAACTCCATGTGCCGATAACCTTGGGAAAGTATGATAATATAAGAATCTGTCTGTCTACTATAATTTGAGTTCTACCGAGCCCACTCCCATGAACTGAATCCGCATTTTGTACGGGCAAATTTGTCAGGATGCTCGAGAAGTTATTCTATGTTGATCATTACACTTTATTCTTCTTCTGCTTCTATAATGACTTGCTTTCTTGTGCAAATATCATAATTTCCTACCAAGAATCGAGTCAAATCGGATAGTCATTATGCTTGCCGATTATATATTATGACTAACTTATCAAACAATAAGTGCCGAAATATATATATTTATTTATGCATAATTTAAAATTTTAATTCTTAAAATTATTGAATTTTTAGTTTTTAATTTTTATAAGAGGTAAACTAATTAAATATCAATAATAACCAGACTCTATTATTAAATTTGATTCAAACTAATTAATCTCGACTTAAATTAATAATTTATAATTAATAATATATTATTATATTTAATTACTAATTTGAATCATGTTTAATTAATTTCGTTCAATTTTTTTTGGTGAATAAGAAATGGAAACAAAAAAAACAAAAAGGCCTAAGGCTTCAGAAAATAAACAAAGCAAGTATCATTTTGCAAAAGCTGACGAATCATTGACACATGACTCTCTCACATAAGCCACCGATGCAAAGAAAAAGAGCCTTGATTTGCCAAGAAGTCATCACATTGATTCCCCTCCTTGAAAGTATGACTAATACAGCAAACTCAATCTATCCGCAAAAGACACCTAATATCTTCAGAGATAACTAAACAAGGATGATAGCGTGGGCAATTTTCAAAAATTAGATTAATAACTTCAAGGGAGTTTGATTCTATAAGAACCCTCCTAAAGTTACGTTCTTATGTTAAAGAGATTCCATGAAATATGGCTTGAAGCTCAGCCAACATATTAGTTGTCAGATTAAGATAGCCTGAAAAATCGACAATCCAACACCCAAATTCATCCTTTAACAGACCACCAAGACCTGCATTGCCTTAATTTTCTAAAGAGTTACCATCCACGTTAAGCTTAACAAAGTCAGGATGAGGGACCTTCCAAGAAACCCATTAACTTTGTTTCTCTATGTTATTAGTATCACTTATACAAGCACAAAAACACTCATGAACAAGTTTCAAATACTAATCGTTGTTGGCTAAATAAGGGCATAATCTCATGTTAAAGAAGCTCCTTAATTATAGCAAACCAAATAATCCAAGCTTCAATAACAAATTTGATAATATTTTCCAGCATATGAGAAACAATCTAAGCATCAATATTAAGATAGAAGAAAGAAGCATTCATATTACTAAAATTGGCACTCCAGACTTGCTTCACCTATAAACAATCACGTAAGACATGAAGGTTGCTCTCTCAACCCTTACCACAACGAGGACAAAAAAGAGACGTGTACTAGCTCGAATTTATAAATTGAGTTATATCATCGTGTAAAGAGTATATTTGATTGATATAAGTTTGAACATTTGTGTCGCATGTGTATGATTATTATTTTTAATTGAAATTTAGGAGAAGGATACTAAAAAATTAAAAATTATGATTTTTTAAAAGTGAGTTTTTTTCAAAATTAAATTATAGGAAAGATTGTCTTTTAAATTTTCTTTAAAATGTTTGGCGACCTATTTTCTCTTGACATTCGTAGGTCACACTCACAGAATCTGATTCCAATCTAAAGCTCATCTTAGTTTTCGTGCCGTTTCAGTTACTGTCAACTGTTTTAACAGAAACCTTTTCTTGTGCTAGTCGATCCATAGGGTTCTGTAGCAGTAAAATTTGGACCTGAGCTAATGTCGTTTTTTATGCCGAATAAGGTTAAAATAGGATATTAGGCATAGAAGATCTAAATCCGAAAATATTACATAGGATCTTACACTAATTATTTATCAAAATTATTTAAACATAATTTATTATTAAAAGGATTAATTCTAAAAAATCAAAATAATACTCAATTTTATAATATTAACTAGAATTTTAAAAATGGTATTAAAATGTTATAACTTTCAATTTTCAGTAAAAGGTTTAGTATTAAAATTTTCTTAATACTAATCGCAACATTAAATTAATATTTTGTCACATATTGCATTTGTGTTACGAATAATTTTATTATCTAAAATGTTAAATGCATCAAAACTCTAAAATAAGTTTTGATATTTTAAATAATAAAACTTATACATGACACAAATATAATATGTGATAGTCACGTAACAAAAATATTGCTCTGATGTGGTTTGCCGCATCATCCACATTAATATAAAACTTAATGTCAAACTGTTTTCATTAAAAGTTAGAAAATTGGAACATTGTAGTTTCACTTTTAAAGTTTAAGTAATTATTACAAAATTGAGTAAAATTTAAAATTTTTATAATCAATATTTCATTTAAAATATGTCATATCTAAATTATCACTTATTTATTACTCAAAATCAAGTATCAATTTGTTAAAATAAGTCAACAACAATTTGGTAAAATTATTTGAACATTTTTAAAAGTATAAAATATTTTAAAATAAATTAAGATAACAAAGTATTTAAAAATAAATAAAACAAAAACAATATTTTATTGCATTTATGGAATTATAAATTTTGAATATATAAAACTTTTATTCTTAAGTAAATTTTCGAATTTATGAATACTTTTTTAATAATTCATAAATTATGTATTTATGAAATATAAGACCCTTTTCAATGCTAATTGCTCCTGATATGGGCACTACTTAATTAAAAATCTAATTAGTTTGGCGGATCAATTATAAAATTTTAAATCGAGTAAGTTTTTAGTTTAATTTATTTTAATAATTTTTGTTAAAATTTATTCAGTTTATTAATTAATTAGTCAATTTTTTAAATTAATAAATTTTATAAAATAAGACCTCTTTTATTTAAAATTTTAATTAACTTTAAATTCTTTGATATATAAAAATAATCTCTTTTAATTATATTTCAAAATTTTCAAATTTATTTTATTATTTAACGTAATCTAATATCGATTAAACCAACTTTTGATCTAATTTTTAAAGAACAAAAATAGATAAATTACTTAAAGATGTCAATTTTTTATTATAAACAAAAATAATCCCTCATGTTCCTTGTCGAAAACATGACATCAGCCTCATGTAACTCAATCCTTTGGTCTCCTTATCTCTTTCTTCGATATGATGAGGAGAAAATGAACCAAAACCATACCCTTTTGTTGTTATCCCCTTATCATTCCATTGCTTTCAGGAATACAACCAAAAATGCTTTTGATAAAAAGTGTCAATTCCTGTGATGAAAGCCACTTTCCAAGCTAATATTATTTTGATCACTTAAAAGCCACTCTCTTTTTCTTCTTTCTTCCTTTAGGTAGATGCTGATTGCTGCAGAACCAGCTCACAGAAACAAATTTCTGGGTCCACGAGCTAATCATTTCCTCAAATCTCACATTCATTTCACTTTCACCCCACTTGTTTTGCGATTGGATCGGTTGAATTAAACCCATCAAATAAGTTAATTAGTCCTTTCAAATTGTTGCTAAACATGTAGTTTACGATGGTCGCAGTCTGAAGATGGTCTAGTAATAAGCATCTTTACTAGTAACAAATTCTATAGAAATAGAGAGAAAACAAGGTTGGAATTTATATGCTTCACTGTAACATTTATGTCATTATTCATAATTTCATATAGTTATATATATGACAAGTTAAAAAAGAGGAAAAAGGTACAATGCTTCACAAAATTCTACAGTTTATCTGCAGATGCTACAGAAACGAAGGCACATGAGAGAAGGATGTATATGCAAATTTATCAACTGGTTTTGTCCCCAAAATCCCATCTCAGCCACAAGGTTTTGAGCTTTTCTTTACATAACAGAACATGCATTGGGGTTCTCATCACTGAAGATCTGAGGAGGGTATGCATAAAGCTCCATTCCATACCTTGGTGGGTAATAGTAATACTCATTTTTCCTCAGCTCCACAACTGTGTTCTCTCCTATGATTTCCTCCGTTGGCTTACCTTCGGTTTCACTTTCTTTTTCTTTCTTGTCCTGACTCTCTTCTTGCCCGCCACCTTTCTTTTGTTTGTCATCAACCTCCTCGCCTTTTTTCTCTTCTTTGGATTCTTTTCCTTTATCTTCCTCCTTCTTCTCTGGCTCTTGCTTCACTATCTCCGCGTGCTTGCCTGTTCTCTTGTGCACGTACTCGATTAGTTTTGAAGGGTCGAACACTCCCTTCACTGTCACCTGTGAGCTCTTTAGATCTGGTTCAGCCGATTCCACGCCTATGCAAAGAACAAGAATTTCCCACATCAGATTTGGTTACTTAATGCAAGTTTTCGCGGATTATTTGAAATTGGTCGAGTTTCAAGTGAATTATCTGACTCTAATTGGAAAGAATTGAATGGAATCTTGAATAAAATAATCCAAAGAACGTGTTGATTTCGTGGATTGGTAAGCGAACAAGTTTCTTTTTTAAGAGATTCAAAGGTAGAAAAAGCATTTTCTTTCTCCATGAGATTCAACAAAGATGAAAAGATCTTCGTAGGCCGAAAAGAAAATGATGACCAGAGAGTTACATGAAGCAAAGGGTCCCAAAAAAGCTCGTACCTTTCATTTTCTGTATCCGTTTCTTGAGTTCCATGGCACAAGCTTCGCAATGCATATAAACTTTCAACACCACTGTGATCACCTGAGGCTGCGAACACAATCAAGAAATGAACAGAAACAATAAATCCACTCAACTTGGATTCATCCAAAAAAAAAACAAGAAAGAAAGGAAAAACCATGGAAGAGAACTCAAAAAACCTCTTCTTTCTTCTCCTGCGGCTTAGGTTCCTCCTTCTGTTCAGCTTTCTTCTCCTCCTCAGACGGCGGTTTCGGGATCGGAGATATGAGCTGCACCTGTCTGTGACTCTTCCGCTGAACTCTGTCCAAAACTTTCAACGGATCAGCTTTCTCTCCCTTGACAATGACTTTACTAGTCTTACAATCAGTAATCACATCTTCAACACCTGAAATTTAAAGAACAAAGAAACCCCATTAAAAACTAGCCAATACCCATTACAAGGAACAAGCAAGCAAAAGCAATGGATATGAACACAAATAACTCACCTTCAAAGCCCTTGAGGCACCTACGAACCTTGCGAGCACAGCCCTCGCAATGCATGTAAACTTTAAGCACTATTTCTTGCGGTGGAGGAGGTGGCTCATCTTTGGCTTCCTCTGGCTTTTTCTCTTCCTTTTTGTTCTCAACTGCTTTCTCCACTGGCTTTTCTTCGTCCTTTTCCTTCTCTCCCTCTGGCTTGGCTTCTTCTGGTTTCTTCTGCTCCATTGTCTTCTCCTCCACTGCCGGTTTCTTCTCCTCCTAAAACAACCCACACGCCACCCTCAAAATCAGAACCAAAACACAAAGTTCAATACATTTAAAAGCAATTCACTGGTTAGATAAATGATGAAAAAAGTATAGAGATCTTAGTGTTTCAAGACCTCCCCCATTAGGATCTAGTTTCTTCGGGATTCTAAGTTCAGAGAGTGGCGTCGAGTCGATGTGCTCTGAAAACGCTCTCCTCTCTCGCTGTCTCTGGGAGTGTGTGTAGTCTTGTTTTTGTAAAGAGTTTAGGCTTAGCTAACTCACTTCAGTTTCTTCTACAACATACCTATGGCTACGGCTGCCTATGGACTTTCTCGCTTAGGACCGTCAGATCTAAAGTAATATTTATCATCATCACCACTTACGTGGCTTTTAATAAGGGGCACGTGCATCGGAGTAGGCACTTGCTTCCGACAAATGTTGCCTCGAGGTTTTTACATGTCTTTTTTTTTTTTTCCCTCTTTTCAAATTTAAATTTTCCCAAAAATATTTTATCAAAATTTAAATTATTAAAAAATTGCCCTTAATTTATTAAAAATTAAATTCTTAATTTTTCAATTAATTTTAAAATGTATATTTAAAAATAACAATAAAATAACTTCAATTACTTGTTTTTTGATTTATTAAATAAGGAACAAATACTGTTTAAGGTTGGTGAGATCTATTGAAGTTCCGTTAAGGCCACAGGATTTTCAGGCTCCAGAGGCAGGTCTCCTGTACGCGCACGGTAAATTTGAGGCTGTCACAACCGTTGATTAAAGAAGATCAAGTGGTTCAAAATGGACGAGTCCCGATCGGACAAGAATTCCAACAGATTCTGCAAACAAATTGTATCAGTTGGGATCAAATATGTTATAATATTCTTATTATATTCTATTAAATTTTGTTCACATCTGTATATATATATTAGGATAAAATTTAATAAAATATGATTAGAACATACTAACTGGAAGAGAGAATTTGATATGTTATTTCTATCCTAACTTTCAAAATGGAAATTATCATTAACTATTAATTCCTTATTCTCTTAATTATTTACTTTTTATTTATTACGCTAATATTAAATCATTTTTTCAAACTATCAACTTACATTTTTCAACTTTAAAAATCGAAACCTAATTTCTTATTTATGTTACAACTATAAGCAATAATTAAAAATTAAAAATTATAATTAATTAGTGACTAATTACAATATAGTGTCAATGATTAAAAATCTAACCGATTCAATTGTAACAATCTTGATTGCCCAACTTTTGATTTGATTTATAAATTTTATTTCGATTTAATTTATTAACTCTTGTTGTTAAAAATCAACCAATTTATTAATTATTTGATCAATTTTTATAAATTAACAGCTTCTTATAAATTAAAATAGATCAATTAAAATTGTCAGGAATCTATCGGACAACTATAAAAGCATTCAACAATTTATAATATTATGCAAACTTCTTCCTCTTAAGCTGGCTTTTGGGGGTGAGTTAGGCACTTTCTAACATAATATCAGAGCAAAAGTCAGTTTGTCTCGATGGTTTGTGACGATGCCCGGTTATATCCATTTGCCCAATATGTCCATCAGATGTTCAGTCCTGTTCTGGACTAAGGGGGTGTGTCAGGAATCCCACATCAGACAATCATAAAAGCATTCAACAATTTATAATAGTATGCAAACCTCATTTTCTTGAGTTAGCTTTTAAGGGTGAGCTAGGCACCTTCTAACAAAAATTTCTCATTTTTAATTATACTTCGAAATTTTTTATTAATAAAATAATATTTTTAATCATATTTTAAAATCTTGAATTTTATTTAATCTTTAATCAATTTGATGATAATCTAATCTTGGTGAAAATTTTCTAACTTATGATTTAAATTTCGATTCGATTTTTAAAAATAGGTAACGTAGTAAAAATAGGTAACGATTTTAAAATTTGAATCTTAATTTTTTTAAAAATTTTAACTCGATTACCATTATACTAATACATTGTGAGTGCTTACAAAATTTAATAACAAAAACATGATTAGGGCTTTTCAATTCTCTGGATTAGTTATTGACTATCACATTTATGGTGTAACTAACACTAGTTAGAATAGTAATGATCATATTAATTTCGCATGCTTACAAAATTCACAGATATAAACATGATTAGGGTTGCTTAAGTCTCACGGTCAGTCCGGGACTAATCACGTTTAAGGTGTGATGGAGAGTCGAGGAAGGGAGATGTAATTAAGGGTTTTGATTAGTTTAATTTGTCTTAGATAAATAACGAAAGTAGTGAACATAATGTACGCCACTCGTATTCAGAATCAATCAACCAAACAGGATGGGCATGTGATTCGGTGTATATGTCCTCGAAACTCTTAAAATTTGGAGAGGCCCATACTCACATGCAAGGCACGATGGTCCAATCTTGTGATGTGGACTTTGCTTTCCATTGCATGTGAATCCTAATTTACTACTTTTTAAAAAATATAAATTTAAAATATATTATTTTATCTATTTTAAAAGAACAATAATTTCAAGTTCTATCAATATAAAAAATAGGCTTAATCAAAATACATTTCATTTCCTTTGGACAGATGTATTTATATGTGATATTTTATATGAAAGTTGAATAGTTAAATTTTATAAATAAAAAGAGAGGTGAAAATTTTATAAATATATAAAAATATAATTAATAAAATATTTAAATTAAATAATTAATAAGTCAATTTAAATTTGAGACTTATAAAGCAAAAGTTTAAAATTTATTGAGGCGATGTGTATAAGCTAAATGTCCATCATCTTTGATAGCATTTCTTATCTATATCTCAATCAAATTGATTTTAGCTGATAAGATTACACAAACTGATTAGTTGTATTGTAATCTCTATAGTCTTCTTCATAGTATCAAAGCCTACACTCAACTCGTTTAACATCTCTTTTTTTTCTTCAAATTATACACAAATTCATAACAGATCAAAACATCCACAAAAACCTTAGTATACAAATTCAGGAACCTAGTATCCATTATCAACGCACAAACACAACAATGGCAAAACACACAAACTCAATTTTACCATTCAACCAATTAATCAATTTCCTTATAAGACCTCTAGATGCAACAAATTACCTGGTTTCATGAAATCAAGTTTAAGTTGTTCTTACAGCTTTTGATCTCCTCGAATACATTGACAAGACTCTTCTCTTTCCTACTGACGATTCCAATGTCAATATCATGTCTCCCGATTAAGTCAAGTGGTAAAGGTTTGATTGTCTTGTATACTATTATCTCACGACATCCCTCTCCACTTCCAATACTAGTATAGCTCTGAAATGTCATATTGCTCATGATCTTTGGCGTGTCCTTAAATGTCATTTCCTCCAGCAATCCTCCTCCTCGTGCTTGCTACTTTGTCGCAAGCTTCACATGCTCAAGAAAGGCACCTCCTCTGTTTCTAATTTTCTCAACATAGCATCAACCACCGTAGAGGAGCTCGCGACCACATTGGAGATACCATCTCGGATGATGACCACATTTTGCTCACCTTGAATGGTCTCCTTAATGAATGTGAATCCTTCGTTGCTGCCATCGAGCAACATGACTCCCTCATTAGCTTCTCGAATCTTCATGTTCGACTCCTTATCAACGAGCAGCGTCTCCTAGCTTATTATTCTTCTAGCGTCCCCTCCACTAAAGCAGCTCTTTTGGCTTCTTAGTCTGGTGGAAGTGTGAGTCATCTGTCGCACACTTCGCACTTGGGGCCAACACTCTTCCTGTAGGCATTCTGATGAAAGACAACCCAACTGGAGCCAAAACCTAATAGATTCTCCTTCTATGAATTTGAATGGATTGGGCCGAATACCAACAACCCACACCAACCCAATCTAAAAGCCACACTAATCCACCCCATTAGCTAAACACAGCTCACTATTGCTGGGCTCCGTTTCCGAAGCCCAATGATCGATTCGAACTCGAAGAGCATAAACATAAGCAGGTTTCCTAAGCTCTTAAACCCTCACTAAAAGCCCTCAATCTAACAATAAATCAAGCCACAAAGGCGAGCCCACAAAAAGAGGACCTCAAAACTACCATTTAATTCAAAAAAAAAAGCTCTTGGTCTCTAGTTCAATTAGAAACAAGAACCACCTCGAACGGAGCCCTATAGCTCATGATATGCGTAAAAATTCAAAGTCGGTTCATAGCTCGGTAAGACTCTCCAACCCGACCACTCACTTCCAAAAGATCAAACTTTTAGGATTTGAAACCAATGACCATGAAATTTTAGGGGAAGGTAGTAAAATATTATTGAAAATTAATGCCATAAGAATCGCCTCAATCAGAGGTCGGACAAAGGAGCTACGACCAAAAGAACCCGATATGTTCATATCCTGAAAAGCACAGGCTGTGTGAAATTTCTCATCGTCACCACACACCGTGTGACCTTCGGATGGTTGAGATGGGTTTACATACCGTGTGAAAATTCACACAGTGTAACCCATGATAACAACGTCTCTGCACTGGATTTACACACATGTGTGAAATTTCACACAGTGTGTAACTTCTCGCCAACAACAACATTTCACCTCTAAACCCTCTTCAAAGGTTTCCAAACCTTCTCCTAACCTTCCCTTACCTCAAACACTTTTTCAACACCACCAAAACCACTTCAAATCCATTCAAAAACATTAATCCCTCATTAAAACTCAACCTCCAAAGGATTTAACTTCAATCCTAACATCATATATACTCAAAATCTACCCAATTTGAACTCTTCAAAGGCAGCACAACATATACTCATTCCAATACTAATCTAACACAACTAACAATTGGAATTTCTCAATACTTACAATATACACAATTAACATATGCAAACTTTGATAAATACACAATCATACAAAAGGAAACCTTTCAAGGTCTCATTTTCCATTCAAAACAATTGAAGTTCATACAAAGCTTTCATTTCTAGCTTTAATTACATATTGACATTTCATCAATGCTTTAACACAAGTACAAAATACATTTGATGCTCATGTTCAATATGCTACCAAAGCTATCCAAAATCTATCAACTTAATACAAAAGCTAATTCTCTCGCAATTGATCCAAAAGCCTTGCAAGGATTTATCGGTCTTCTTGGTCTGCACCTGAGGAGTGGAAAAATAATGGGTCAGCTCAGTAGCTAAAATATTTATAGCCATTGGCATTAAGCCACACAGTCAATCATATAGCTATATAAACATACATTCAAGTAAGCATGATCATCAGCATGAACATGGAACACTTGCAATTCACAATTCAATTCCAACTCCACAATTCATAACATCATCACATAACACATATTTGAATGCAATTCAATTCAAAGCATAGCTTAGCACGTTAATATGCAAATGCACAATCAATTGGCTCGAGAGGTTCCGTGAAACAAAACGAATAAATCGAAGTTTATACCGTGAACGAAACGAGTCAATTTTTCAGATCTCGTGTGGCACAAGCGACCAGCTGGGAGAAGGCTTTTATCAACGTGCACATGACTTACGAAACGATTCCTCTCTCGCCCAAACACAATCAAGTTTTTCATGCTTCAATTCAATTATTCATAGATTCACATTTCCATACTTTCCTTCTTTCCATTTAATCAAAATGCCATGACTTACATTCAATGGCAACACAATCATTCTCACAATTCAATCATTCATATATAAAATGCCATGTTTCAATCCAATGGCATAACAATCATATCACAAAGTCAATGCATAATATGACATGAACACAACATAAGCAACTTCCACATCATACAAATTCAAACAATTCATTTAGCACCATTAGCATACACAATGCATTTGCTCATACACAATAACCATAAATAATTTACCCACCTTAGCTTGCAATTTCCACAATCAATGGTTCCTTTCTTCTTGCTCTTGGATAACCCCTTGATTTCCTAAACAAAACAACACAATTCCATCAATGCCAATTTATTTGGAAAAATCTCCAATTTCTCATAATCACCTTAAACTTTAACCAAGTTCTAAGCTAACCCATCCTTAACTCCTATAGGTTAGAAACCTCCAAACCTAGCTTTAGAAACTCAAAGCCCTAAGGCTTTCATCATCTTCTTCTTCCTCCAACCACTCTCTCTCTCTCTAGGGTTTTCTCCATTCACCACACAATACCCATTTCCTTCCACTAAAGCAATAAGAAGATGAAAACTTACCTTGAAAACTTAGTTCTTCCTCTTTTCCACGAATTTCCTTGCTTTTCCCCTAGGATTTTCTTCTCTTTTTTCCTTCTCCCACGATTTCTCCTTTCTTCTTCTTTTATTTTTGTTTTCTCTCTCCTCTCCTTGCTTCTCACGCAATGCTCCTCTCCCTCTCAAATTTGTCTTCTTCTTTACTCCTTCTATGCCCATTATACCCTTCATTTAAAGCCTCTTTCCCACTATGCCCTTGGTTGGCTTTTAATGGCTCTAACTTGCTTAGTTCAATTCTAACCTCACTAACTCTTTTGTCTTTTTGTGTCTCTACACCTAAGCCCATTAACTCCCCATTAATTCCAACTAACCACCCATCTTTCCATCATTAATTCTAACTAATTTAAATCTTCATTCAAGCCTAATACACTAAAGACCCAATTCTAACATAATAAATAATTAAACACATAATCAAGCATGAATAAATCATTAAACAAATACTAATTAAAATTTTTAAAAAAAAAAGGGTCCAACAACTATCGTAATACATCTAGGCCCAATTACAGGCATTATAACCCACAATGGCCCACCCAACCCATCTTTAATTTTCTTAAACCATCCACTCAATGTTAAATATGTTGGAAGTGGGGTCATATTGCAACCCTTTGTTGTTTTCAGTATTTTGAGTCTAGGAATCGCCCAATTGGATCCCTCTCTGATTTTCCCTCCCTCAACACAACCTTTTCTGTTATGAACACCCATGACACCAAAGACAATCTGCATTTTCTCTCTTATGATATTGTTGAATGGTTGCCTGATACTAGTGCTATTGCACACATAAAACCCAAACCTCATCGTATACTCTGTAAGTACATATGATGCTTAAAACCAAGTAATTGTTGTTAATGGTCACACTCCAATTTGCTTTATAGGTTTATTTCTTACACAAATTCGTCCATTTCATCTTTATAATGTTTTAGTCATTCCACGTCTCACTACTAATCTTTTATCTATTACTAAATTTGTCACTAATAATTCATGTCTCATTAAATTTAATCCTTTTGGTTTTGTTATGAAGGATCTTCAAACCAAGAAGCAACTCCTTATGGGTTCCATCCACAATAATCTCTATCCAATGAAGATTCCATTGCACTTCCAAAATCTTGTTATTTACATAATCACTCCAGCTTTATGAAACCTTCGGCATCAACTCTTAGTCACCCATTTTGATATACACTTTCTAAATTATCTAAGCTTTTAAGTGTTAGTTCAAATATCATAACTCCTTGTACTTCTTGTCTTTAAGGAAAATTGTTCGTCTTCCTTTTTCACCTTGTTCTCATCAATCTACTACACCCTAACAATTTATTTATTGTGATATTTAGGAACCTTCCCTATCTTATTCTTTTTTTGTTTATAGCTATTTCTTTATTTTTATTGATGATTTTAGTGCATATACCTAGATATTTCCTCTAGTTCATAAATCTCATGCCCTGCATATTTTTCAAACTTTCAAAACCACAAATGAAAACTTATTTTTCCACCACTATTAACACTTTCAATGTGATGGAGCTCCTGAACTCATCAAAGATGCTTTTATCCAATGCCTTAACAACGGTATCATTTACCACATTTCTTACCCCTACACCCCTTAACAAAATGGTTTTGCTGAAAGCGAGATTCGTCATATCACTAAAATAAGCGTCACCCTTCTTTTTCATGCTTCTCCTCCCAATGTCTTTTGGTTTGAAGCCTTGTCCACTGTTGTCTATCTCATCAACCAATTACCCTCTCCTATCCTCTATAATAAATCCCCTCATGAACTTCTATTCAACACCCCACTAAACCTTTCTACTTTAAGAGTTTTTGGATGTGCTTGTTTTTCCTTTTCTTGGCTCTACTTGCCTTGATAAATTATCAACCAAATCCACACTATGTGTCTTCCTTAGATACCATTCTTAATATAAAGGATATCGATGTTTTGATCTTCAAATCTCCAAACTTTAAATTTTCTGCCATGTTTGTTCTTTTGAACATGAGTTTCTTTATGCTTCTTCTCCACCAATACACTCTACATCCTCCACCTCCACACTTTGCTCATTTCCCTTACCTTTCAACCCACTTCCTCAAACCTTCTTACCACTCTCCTTTGTACCTGCTCCAACTTCACATCCCCTACCACCATCTACCCATCTTATGATCACTTGGACTCGTGAACAAACTTGTACTCCTCACTCTTTTTCTGACTACATCACTTACTTTATGCTTACCACATCTTCTCTTGACCCTACATTTTTTACCTAACCTAATAAATTTCCTCACTAGCATCAGATTATGCTTGATAAGTTTACTGCTCTCCATCTTAATAACATTTGGACTCTTGTTTCTCCTCCTCTAAATGCCAAAATTGTAAGTTATAAATGGGTGTTTCACACTAAATGAAATCTTGATGGCACTATTCAATGCTATAAAGCTCGATTGGTTCCTAAAGGTTTTCAACAAGCTATCGATCTTGACTACACTGACATTTTGGTCCTGTAGTTAAACCCACTCCCATTCCCCTCATCCTTCCCCTTGCTCTTTCCAAAAATTTAGTTAGCCCGTAAACTTGATGTTAACAAAGCCTTTCTTCATGGTGATTTAAATGAACAAGTCTTTATGTCCCAAACCCCTAGTTTTTAAGATCATCACCTTCTTTATCGCATCTGTCATGCCCTATTTGGTCTTAAACAAGCTCTTAGAGCTTGGTTTTATCTCCTAAGTCAAAAACTTTTTGACCTCCACTTTACTTCATCCAAACCTGATCCTTCCCTCTTTATTCATACCACTTTCTCTCACACAACCTTTGTTTTAGTTTATATGGTGTTATTTTAGTTACAGGTTCACCCCCTTATTTCATTTCCATCCTTATCCAAAATAATCTTCATTGTACTTTCTCCATTAAAGACTTAGGTCTACTACATCATTTTCGTACACTTGAAGCCACTTTAACATCCACTGGTCTTCTTCTTATCCAAACCAAATACACCAAGATCTTCTTCTGACAAGTCTTGATAATTCAAAACTTGTTCACACTCTAAGTACTCCATCTCTCCTTCTCTCCAAAAATCATAGCACACCACTTTATGATCTCTCTAAATACTGAAGCACTCTTGGTGCTCTTCAATATCTTTATCTTACTCATCTTAACATTCAGTTTGTGTTAGCTTAAGGTTTATTATTAATGATTTTGATGATAACCTCATAATATTACAAAATTCAAATTGAATTTATTTCCTTTATAATTAACGATCTATAATAAGATAAATGATTCTTTTCATATAGGAACCTTCCTAATGAACTTACCTTATTTATTTCACAATACCTGGAAGAATCTTGTTATCGTTAGAGTTGTTTCCTTTTATTGTTAACGAGTTAATTTTCAAAAGAAAATAAAATAATAAGAAATGCATTTTCTTTCTTGCAGGAATCTTCTTTATAAACTTACCTTATTAGAAATTGTTTATTCGAAAGGATCCTATTAATTATGAAGGTCGTATATTAGTCTCGTGATTACTGAAAGATTTTTGGCAAAGATGACATTAAAGTTATTCAGATTTCAATTCATCCAGTTGATCAAGGATGTAAGTGAAGTAATGACTAGTTGAATGAAATGCCTACTTAAGGAAAAGCTAATGTTTGTGCGAAAACATATCAGGCTCTTGAATTACATCAACAACATCAATATTCTTCAAAATCACATTCTTATCAAATCTTTTGTGCTTTAGAAAGTGAAAATTCTTTTTGAGAGAAATCATCGAAGCTCATATCAAGTAAATTACATTTTCATCTATTAAGAGCTTGTAGAGGCTAGCTCAATACTACTAGTTTGGAAGGTTGGATAATCTTGAAAAATATGTATTCGTGAACTTGAAAAGACTCGTCAAATTACTACTTGAGACTTTAGTGAAACACTCAAGTTGAATACTTGGAGGCTGAACATAGGCTTTTGTTATACGACGAACCAGTAAAAATCAATTACATCATTCCTTTCTCTCTTTAACTTTAAAATTTTCGCAGTATCTTGTTTGTGTTTTCATTTTTTCAAGAAGCTCCTTCTGCTTTCAACTTGCAAGAGGTTCCTTTCAATTTTAACAGGTACCTTTCGTTTTTTAAATTATTTCAACAGGATTTTTCATTTAGCAACTTCCGATCTTCTAACAGACTTCTGTCATTTATCAAGCTTCTATCGTCTGATAGGCTCCTATTGTTTTAAATTTTAACAGGATCCTGTCTTTATATAAATTGATAGTAACTTGCAAAATTTCACACACAATTCACCTCCCTCTTGCTTGTGTTTGTTTTATTAGTTTGTTGTGAATAAAGTCTCCTAATTTTTACATTGCCTTACTAATGTACATTGGATTGCAATCAAATAGATTCTCCGTTATCTTTGTTCCACATCTTCTCACAACTTTCATTTTATTAGATCTTCCTCACTTATATTACACGCTACTATGATGGTGATTGGGCCAGTTGCTTAGAGGATCATCATTCTATATTTGGATATTGTATCTATCTTGGGCCCACTTTAATATCTTAGAGTGTCAAGAAACAATCTACTATTATCAAATCCAATACTGAAGTTGAATATCATAGCATTGCTCTCGTTGTTCCAGAACTCTATTGGCTCACATCTCTTCTGGGAGAACTTGGTCTATCTCATATTACACCTACCCTCTAGTGTGTTAATATTGGTGCTACATTTCTTGCTTTTGATCCGATCACTCGTGCTCATACTAAGTACATGAAAATTGATATACATTTTGGTCGTGATAGCTTGGTGGCTAACAAACCACTTTTCATTAGACACATTTCATCTACTCTTCAACTTCTTGTTATTATGACCAAGCCCCTGTCTTCTTCAACATTCCATTGATAAGCTCCCGATTGCAAACCATTATAAGCTTAAGGGGGCTAATAGTGTTTGTTATATCTATCTCAACAATTTGATAGCATTTCTTATTTGTATCTCAATCAAATTGATCTTTGCTGATAAGATTAGATAAACTTATTAGTTGTAATATTGTAATCTCAATCTTCTTTAATCTTCTTGGTCATTGATACATTAGAAAAACAAATTCCCAAATTCCCCACGTTATAATCAAGCAATTCTAAGCCTTCTTGTCTATCATTATCTTAGTTTCTTGTCAAGAAGACTAATTAGTTAGCTGGGAAACTAATTTGGATTCCATATTCAAAATCCATTCAAGAACGAAACCTTTAATTATATTAAATACAATTTATAAATTTTAATTTTCGAACTTCATTGAAGTTTCATCCAGCTCATCAATTTTTTTTAAAAAGTGTTACAGTCTCTTTTAACAATAAGATTTTTAATTAGTAAATAAAAGAGGGATTTGAGATAAACAAGAAAACATTTTAACTATTTCCATTAAGTCCCTTTCAGTCAAGAACATTAAAAAAAAAACGAGATTAATGATAATGGCGTGAATTATATACTTCTTCAATAATGTAACACACGACAGGAATGCGGAACTTCAAATGAGTGGGAAACAATGGTTGACTCGTAAGCCATTTCAATGGCTGCTACTTCCAAAGTGGGATAACAAGATTATTATGGAAGAGACATTCTTGGCTCTGATTCATAGGATGAGTGTGATGAAGATGATGATGGTGATGATGACCTTGAATTGACATGGTTTTTGTATTGCCTTTACGATCAGATTAGGGAGTGGATTGAATTGGAGAATCTATTGTGGATTCACGAAACAACTATGGGACGCAAAAGAGGTTCACTATTATTTGTGATAAGCTTTCTTGTCAAAATTTTCTTTTCCATACAATGATGGTGAAGGAAACTGTTTTCCCATTTTAATCCAGTTAAGTGGACGAATAGTTATTGATTATTCATGCAATTTCAGATATTTGCTCCACTTCTTGTTTTATATTAAATGAAGAATCATGTCTATTCAATTTTAAATAAAATTAATAAATTTAATTAGTCAATTTTTATAAATTGATTAATTTTAATAACAAAGATTATTAAACTAAATCAAACTAAAACGTTAAAAACCAAATCAAAAATTGATTGGTTTAAAGTTTTACCGATAAACCGCCGAATTGGATTGACTTTTAAAACATTTATATAAATAATAATGGTAGAAAGCGCATTTTGATTTATAAGATCTCTATTAAAATTTAATTTTAATATTAATATTTTATAATGATTATATAAATTATTCCGTTATGAAAATAATGGTACGTCTTTAAATGGGTTGAAGGTCAATTTAATTTCCATACTAAAAAAAGTGTTTTAAAGATTAATTATAGTTATTTTCACAAGCATATAATTAAACACTACAAAAAATAAAATTTAATAAAACCTTAAATACTAAAAAAAATCGTTTACGAAACAATATATAATAGAGACGGAGTTGACCTATACTTTCCATGATTGGTGTCTTTACGATCAAATGTGATACCAAAGCCAAACCTATTAACCCTAACAATGGGTGAGATACAGGAGGAGGTGCTGATTTAAAATAAACCAAACTACCTATTTAGGTGCTTAGGCACTGAGGTGACCAAAGAGCTAGCAATTCATACACAGCTCACACTTCACCAATCGTTGACCATCCAAATGAAACATGCCATATAGTGGTTTAGGTTTGGGTCCCCAGCAATGAGTGCACGAGATTGATTGTGTCATATACAAAAGACAAGTAGCATTGTACTATGAAGATTGGTATGATATAAGTTACACTGATCATGATATTTATAACATGTACCTCCAGAATATGGCTTGCAGAAGAGAGAAACTATTCTAAAGTTAGTATTTAAGGTACGTGCTTTCAGAGTGAGCAGATAGACCCTTTTCACTGTAATAAAGTGGGTATATCATATCCACCCACCGAGCATAATTGCATGGTTTATGGAGCAAGACGAGCATCACAAAAGACTAGACATAGGACCCATTTCGTATAGTTTGTTGCATTGGAAGATCATGACAAGTGACCTTACATTATGTACAATTGGTAACACATATTCAAGTGGGACAACGTGAAAGCCATAGAGACAGTGGGGAGTTGCGTCTGAAGGGAAGACTGTTCCCAGAATTCTAAGTCTGGTGCCTAAGGCTGATAATTAGGAATATTACAGACTCTGACGAGTAGTTAACTTCTTCTACTGCTGGAAAAGGACGCCATAGTTGCATGCAGCTTCAAACTTTTTAAGTTTCGTACGAGACCTGTAAATGTGATTATGGCTTTCAATCTAACAGCTGGACTGATTGCTGAAGTGATGGATCGGGTTTCCATCCAGTCAAGTTCCTTGAGGTTCAAAAGATCTAATACCGTGGGGTTAGCGTACCCTATTTCGGTTATGACGATATAACTCCGCGTCCCTTTCACTTAATCTTGTCCTAATTTATATCAACCTTACATACAAAATTAAGTAAAATAGAATTAAAACATCTTAATTAAAATAGTTAACTCTAGGGTTAATTGAGTTGATAATGAACTTTTCTTGCTTAAATGAAATCATGGGTTCAAATTGTTATCATATATGCAGCCGTTTAAAATTTGAAGTTAAAATTTTGCTTCTTGCAAAGGATCTACTTGACTCAAGCAGGAATTAGTCTAAGTGTAGATGGCTTAAAGGCGCACTCTTATAATTAAAACTCTCCTAAGATACCTCGTGGGCAACAAAAAAAACATCTTAATTAAAATAGGTAATAGAATAGGGTAAAAATTAGTTAATTAAAATAGAAGATTTAATTTAAAAATCGGATAATAAAAATCTAAGGTTTAAAAGATTCAACTGATATTAGAGCAGTTATAAAATTAACTAAATAATAAATGAAATTAAAGAATTTAATATTTAAATAAAAAATTCTCCATACTCATAGAATAATTTAAATTTTATTTAAAATTTGTTAAATAAAATTAATCGATTTATTTTGATTTATAAGAATTTATTAATTAACAAAATTAATCAATTAATTAATAAAGTAATATATTTTAACTATAAAATTATTATAATAAATCAATACAAAAGTTGAAAGATTGAATCGAAAAATTGGATAATTATTTTAAAGTTTGATGATTGAAACGATCAAATTAATTCAGTTTTCAACTTTTCAATTTGATTTATTATAATAACTTGTGTTATTGGCAATACATATTAAGCTTTTCTAAAAAGTTATCGTGATAAAGCATATTTTTTAATTCATTATTTTTAATTTTATAATATATGGAGATTAACAGAATATTACGACTTAGAATGATATTATATTTATTTAACTCTCTACTAACCATTCAATTTTTTTGTGTTTAATCATTTAAATGCATTTTTAAGATTAATTTTAGAATACCCCTCAATCATAAGAGTTACAATTTGGACCCACAATGCTTGAGATCCTTATTATCAAAGTGGCTTCCTCCATGTGAGCTTGTCCATTCCCTTCCAAGCAAAAACCCTTATCGAATTTAGCTTTACCCCATTTAGTACAAACCCAACAGTGTCAGTATCCTTTCTGAGTGGTTAATGGCGGTGACCTTTCAAGCTCAAGCACCCAAATTACTACTTGTTTCCAAAAGTCACGGGAGCCCAAGTGACAAAACCACGGACGAAACCAGCTCTGGGCTTTGAGCATGCAAATCGATAAACAACAACATGATGGGATGATTTAGAAGCAACAACAAACTCACTTTGTATCATAAACAAAACAAAAGAACATACGTGTGTTCTTGCTTTATAAATGATACGCCACGTTCAATCACCAGAAGTTGTGATCAGGTTAAGTTACAATAACACTAACTGTAATATTATGGTTATAATCTGGTTGTGACTTGTTGGGTTCACATGGTTCATCAAGCTCGTTCTTTTTTGCTGGCTTCAATGGATCCACCAGGAAACATAACATAGTCTGGTTTGGAAACCCAAAAGGGCCATTGCTGGAGCTATCTGGCGACTTCGGAAATGAAAGATGGGATCGTAGGAATCGAATAGCAAGAGTTTTCTAGTGTTGGGCCTTAATTTTCGGCTTATTTGTTCACTTGGAAGCCATACCATTCACTAACTTAATATGGTGTGGGTTCGGTTCTTTGTTATTGAAATATTGAAATTTAGGTAAGTCTACGTGGGCATCATTTTTAGGAATAATAAATGTTTGATTTTTTTTTAGTCGTCCAAAAACTCAACCGACTAGTTTAACTTTAAAAATCTTAACTAGGTCAATTTTTTTGTTCAATTTTAATTCAATTTATTTTAATAATTTTTATTAATAATTTTTATTTATTTATTTATTGGTCGATTTTATAAATTAATAATTTATTTTAAATTAAAATAAATCAATTAATTTCATTTAACAATCTATTTTTAATTAAACATCAAATTTTTTGGTAAATAAGACGTAACATATCACTCCCATTGAGCATATACCTGATATACCGAATGATATCCGGGAACATACTCTACGAAAATAACACGTTAAGACGGTTAAATCAATTCATTTTACATTTTAATCCATCTCATATAACATAAAACATTTCAATATTCTTGTTGTTTTATTTTTATTCACAAACATATACCATCTTAAATGTCATTACATTTCCAAATTTCACATGTACAATATACAACAGTTGTGATAGAGATATTGATAGGCTTTTATTTGATGCATTAATGTAGGTGAATTGTGCAATATTTTGGGATAGATATTATGCTAAAATTGTTGTTTTTATATCATCTTTCAGTGTTATGAGTTTTTTTAGAGAATAAAGCAAATTTAAAATGCACAAAATGCCATACACTAACAACAAAGATGAAGACTATGCTTCGAGTGAAAACGCAACGTACAAAAGGAGTGCCCAATGTTGGTTTTGAAAAAAAAATGGAGAGTAGCGCAAGCACCCATGCAAAAGAGAGGGCCAACGTTTTAAAGAACTGAAAAGAAGTCAGCTAAGAAGAAAAGGGAGGGACTAGCATTTTGCACAATAAAAGAGGACAACAGCTCCATTCGGTGAAAAGAGAGAGGACTCATTCCAACCAACAGCACAACTAACACTCCACTCAACTTCCACGTTGTCTCCATGCCACACTCATTAAACGCAGCCCCCATAAGTATGTTGTCTCTATTTCCACTAACGCAATTGACCAGCCCCCCCACTTGTCGACCCTCTCTCCCACAACACTGGCGCAAGCAACCTCCATTTATTTTTTTCATTTTTCACTCACGGACAAGAAACAACTACTCTCTACACACACTTGCAAAAGCAACCCTCCATCCACTCACATAAAACAACCCCACACTCCATTCCACGCATATATAGCAGCCTAACACAAGCTTCCTTCCACTAACACAGCCTTCATTTATCACAACGCAACCCCTACTTGGATTGACTATCTTGATTCCTTTCCAATCTTCCACAGACACGCAAGCCTTCATACTTCACTCACCTCTTCACCAACGTAAGCTGTCTTCACCAAAGCAGCCCACACATCCACTAACGTAACCTTCATCCATGCACCATCACTAACACAGCCAGCATCTAGTCTCCAAGGAGCTTCCATTCACTATCCTCCACGCATCAATCCAGCTTCCAGTCACGCACAACCTTAATTTCACTCCCATTCAAGGACGCAACTCCAACGAAGAGGTTGTTTCTTCACTCCGTCATTCACGTCATTCATTAGCAACAACCACGAAGACCTCCGCCAATAGCAGCTTAGACTAAGATCCAACCTCCATTCACTCCCTTCAAAGATGTAGCCTCCACTCCAAGTACTACCACGCAGCTGCCTTCAACCACAACAACGACACCTCTTCATTGAAGCACTCCACGCAAGGAGAGGGGAGGATACATTATTCAACTGTAGTTTGGAGTTGTGTGTTTTTTTTTTTAATTTTTAATTGATTCCTTCATGAGTTTATCTAGGTTGTATGCTTGTGGACTGTTTGACATAATGACTTGTGGCTAAAACCTTAATTTCTCTTAGGGATTTGATATTTTTGTTTATGCTTTAATTTCGAACATTGGTGAATCTATGACTGAATATTCGTATGCTTGTTGATTTTCCTTGGGCTTAATTATCCTTACTTTGGATTATTGAAAGTTGGTTTGGTATAAATTCACCTTTGAAAAAAGGGATTTTTTGTTAGAAGATTGAAGGAAATTTTGACTAGGATTTTCTTGTGAGTTGGGAGACCCAAGAAACTTAGGAGGTGAAAATTGAAGATTTGGAACTTAAAAATTGAAGATTTGGAACTTAAAAAACTCTAGGAAGAACAGAAGTAAGGGATTACTAAGTAATATCTAAAGTGGATAGATTAATTCACCTTTGGGAGAAAGGGATTATTACTCTTAAAATTCACCTACAAGATTAGGATATTTCATTTATGGAGGATAGCTAATTCAATTTTAACGTTAACAAAAATATCATTCCCTAAGAGAAAGTCAATCCCCATTGAAGTTAATACTTTTAATTAGTTGATTGTTGCACTCTTTTTTGAAATTAGTTGTTACATAAATTTGTCATATTCATAGTTATTTTTGGGTAGTTACTTAGAAATTTCTTTAAGTTTTTAATTATTCTTTACATTGCTTTTAATTTTCCAAAACTTCACCCAACCCGATTTTAAATATTGTTAGCTAGTGTAGAATTGAAATTTCTCATAATCCCTGTGGACACGTCTTAGTTCTCACTGATTTATTACTCATTTCGACAACGGTGCATTTACAATTCACGAACAAGTTTTTGTTTCTATAGCTAGTCTAATATTTACTTGTTGGTTTTATTTTTATCCTTAGAGTACCTTATTTGTTTCTTTTTCTTTTTTCCATTTTTTGTTTTCTTGCGCAGCTTGTACGTAAAAGGATTGTATGCACCGAATCACAATAGGGAAAGAAAGACAGTTTGACCCAGAGTTGGAAAGAACAGTAAAGTCAATTCCTCGACAAAAGAAAATAGAAAATCAAGCAGAAGAACTTCAGAGAATTCAAAGAGAAAGGGATGAAATGGCTCAAAGATTAGCTCAGTTATAGGTCAGACTTGGTGTAGCTAATTTGATCGCAGGAAATGGAAGAGGAGATAACGAAAATGAATAGGAGCAATTGCATCACCATCCTATCAGGGAATATTTCCAGCCTAGAGTGGTGGACAATTATCACGGTATCCAAAGACCTAATGTTCATGCTCAGAATTTTCATATTTCACCTGGACTCATCAATTTGATTCAGAAAAATAAGTTTGGAGGAGCACTAATGGAGGATCCAAATGATCATCTTGCAAGTTTCCAGGAATTATGTGACACTATCAAAACTGAAGGGGGAACGCAAGATGACATTAGGCTCACTTTGTTCTCATTTTTTCTTCGGGGACAAAGCAAAGAACTGGCTTCATTCAATTTCTGTTGATAAAATGCGAACTTAGTAAGAGGTGACACAACAGTTCTTGATTAAATTTTTTCCACCTGATAAAGCTACGAAGTTAAGAGTCGAGATTATTACATTTAGACAGCATGACTTGAAACCATTGCATGAAGCTTGGGAGAGGTACAAAGACCTTTTGAGAAAGTATCCACATCACGGATATCAAGAGTGGGTACAAGTGGAAATGTTCTACAGCGGGTTGAATGGCCAGACTCGAACTATTGTAAATGCAGCAATAGGTGGTACTCTAATGAGAAAAGCATCTTAAGAAGCATGTGCATTGTTAGAAGATATGGCTTTGAACAGCTACCAGTGGCCCTCTGAGAGAACTAATGGAAAGAGAGAAATTTTAGAAATGGACCAAGTGACTCAGTTATCTGCTCAATTAGCAGCCTTATCAAATCAATTTTCAAAATTTATGTTAAAAGAAAGATAGAATGAGCAGGTGGCAGCTACTAGTCATTCATTCTACACCAATGATGAGGGGGTGGAACAAGCCCAGTTTGTTAACTAAAGGAACTTGGGATTTAAGTCTCAACCAATGGGAAATCTATAGGGTCAAGGCTACAACTTTAAGGAACAATATAACTATATTATTTAAAGGAACATGCCCCACTCCCCTGGATATAAACCACCACCGACAAAACGGAGACCTTCCTTGGAAGAAATGATAGGCACTTTTGTAACTGAGACAAGAAACCATTTTCACAAGAATGAGAAGGAAATGGATGAGCTAAAGATGTAAGTAACCAATATTGGGACTTCAGTGAAGGGTTTGGAAGTTCAATTAGGATAACTTGCAAATGTTGTTGAAAATTAGAATCATTTGACATTTTCAAGTAATACTGAAACTAACCCGATAGAGCAATGCAAGGCCATCATTCTTCGAAGTGGAAAAGAATTGGAAGAGGTGAAACCTAAAAAAAAAAGAGATCCACTCAGTCCAATGATAACGAAGGAAAGAGTACTTGTGAAAAAACAAGTGCACCTATATAGGTTAAAAAGGAAGTTAACTCGGAGAAGAAACTGGAAGGGGACTTGCAAACAAAATCATACCTAAGCTACCATATCCTCAAAGGTTTCAATGGAAGAAAAATCAATGATCAATTTGCAAAATTCTTTGAAGTCTTTAAGAAACTTGAGATCAACATTCCCTTGATTGAAGCTACTGAGTGAGTACCAAATTATGCAAAATTCATCAAGGATATTGTTACTAAAAAGAGGAGATTTTGGAGACTATGAGACGATATTAATGACCGAGGAGTGTAGTGCAGTCTTGCAAAGAAACTTATTGCAAAAATTGAAAGATCCGAAAAGCTTCACAATTCCATGTGAGATCGACAACATATATTTTGATAAAGTGCTTTGCAATTTGGGGGCAAGCATAAATCTCATACCTTTTTTCATCTTTTAAAAGTTGGGATTAGGAGAAGTCAAATCATCAACAATTTGCCTCTAACTAGCCGACCATTCTCTCACTTATCCTCGAGGTATTGTAGAAGATGTTCTTGTTCGTGTTGACAAATTTATTCTCCCTACAGACTTTTTAGTTCTTGACATGGAAGAAGATAAGAAGATCCCGATCATACTTGGGTGACCATTCTTAGTTACCGGAGGCGTAGTGATTGATGTGCAGCAAGGGGAACTAACCTTGCATGTAAATAGTGAGAAGGTAAGATTCAACATATACATATCGCTCAAACATCCAAGTGATACACCAACTTGCAACCGAGTGGATGTCATATCTTCTTGTGTGGTAACATTTTTTCCTTCCTTTATATGTAAAGATCCATTATTGACATGTTTGGAAGGTATGTTTAGAAAAGATGCTATGGATGATGATGATGCTTGTTTTATGATGGTATTGGATTCTTTTCAATGCTTGAAATTTTTTGATCAAATCGAGCCTTTGTTTTGTGTGACTAATGTTGATGTTGTTCGTGATATTAAAGATGTGCACCCATCGATTGATTTGAATCCCTTGCCTGAAAATTTGAAATATGCATTCTTGGGTGCTAATCAAACTTTTCCTGTCATTTTTTCATCTTCGTTAACTCCTTTAAAAGAAGAAAAATTGCTTAAGGTGTTAAGGGAGTTAAAAAATGCATTAGGTTGGTCAATTTCAGATATTAAGGAAATTAGTCCTTCTATTGAAATACATAAAATTTTGATGGAGGAATCATTCACCCCTAGCATTGAACCCCAAAGAAGATTGAACCCAACAATGAAGGAAATGGTTAGGAATGAAACTCAGAAGTCTCTTAAGGTTGGAATCATTTACCCAATTTATGATAGTTCATGGGTTAGTCCTACTCAAGTTGTTCCTAAAAGAGGTGGTTTAAAGATGATAACAATGAGACTATTTCCATTAGGACAATCAATGGATGGAGGGTTTGTATGGATTATAGGAAGTTGAACAAAGCTAATAGGAAGGACCATTTTTCTTTTCCATTCATAAATCAAATGTTGGATAGGCTTGCTGGACATACATTTTACTATTTTTTAGATGGGTACTCGGGAGATAACCAAATAACCATAGCACCTTAAGATCAAGAAAAGACCACATTTACTTGTCCTTTTGGCATATTTGCATTGAGGCGCATGCCTTTTGGTCTTTACAATGCTCCTGCTACATTTCAGCGTTGCATGATGTCTATCTTTTCAGATATGGTTGAGAATTTAATAAAAGTCTTTATGGATGATTTTTTTTTCTATTTTTGGTGATTCATTTGATAAGTGCTTACATAATCTGTCTCTAGTGTTGAAAAGATGTCAGGATACTAACCTGGTACTCAATTAGGAAAAATGTCATTTTATGGTGAGGGAAGGAATTGTGTTAGGTCACAATGTTTCTACCCATGGCATTGAAGTGGACCGAGCCAAAATAGCAACTATTGAAAAACTTCCTCCACCAACAAATGTAAAGGGTATCCGCAGTTTCCTTAGATATGCGAAGTTTTACTGGAGATTCATTAAAGACTTCTCCAAGATCGTCAATCCCCTTTGCAATTTCTTAGAAAAGGATGTGAAATTTGAATTCAATGAAAATTGCTTGCAGGCTTTTAAGTTGATCAAGAAAAAATTGATTTCAGCTCCCGTGACTATCACACCTGATTGGCAACAACCGTTTGAAATTATGTGTGATGCGAGTGACTTCGTAATGGGAGCAGTTTTAGGCTAAAGGCGAGAGAAAGTGTTCAGGGTTATCTACTACTCTAGCCGGACTTTGGGTGATGCCCAGCGAAATTACACCACTACAGAGAAGGAAATGTTAGCAGTTGTTTTTATTTTGGACAAGTTTCGGTCGTATATCATTAGGTCCAAGGTTGTGGTTTTCATAGATCATGCGGCAATCCGATATTTGTTTGCAAAGAAAGATTACAAGTCGCGACTCATTTGATGGGTGTTATTTTTGAAAGAGTTTGAAGTGAAAATCAAAGACAAAAAGGGGGACAGAAAATGCAGTTGTCGACCATTTATCTAGATTAGAGATTGAGGAATCAAAGCCTTCAATACCTATCCAAGAGACTTTCGTGGATGAGCAGTTATTCAGAGTTAATGAAAAGCTTCCATGGTTTGTCGATGTGGTGAATTATTTAGCTACAGGTTTGATTCCTTCGGATTTAAATCCATCACAAAATAAAAATTTCCTATTTGATGCGAAAAGTTATCTATAGGATGAACCTTTATTGTTCAAGAGAGGTCCCGATTAAGTGATTCGAAGATGTATCCCCAAAGATGAAGTCCTAGCAATTTTGGAGCATTGTCATTCATCACCATATGAAGGTCACTTTTGCCTAACAAGAACAGTAGCAAAATTCTCCAATTTTGATTTCTATTGGCTTATGCTCCATAAGGACAATTATGCATTCACTAAGACGTGTGACCTACGTCAACAAATGGATAATATACACGATGTCATGAGCTTCCTTTGACCAACATTTTTGGGGTAGAACTCTCCGATTTGTAGGGTATTGACTTCATGGGACTATTCCCCAAATCTTGTGAACAATTCTATATCCTTTTGACACTGGTCTATGTATCAAAATGGGTTGAAGTCATAGCTTCACCAACAAATGACGCCAACGTTGTTCTAAGATTTTTCAAGAAAAATATTTTCACAAGATTCGGCACTCCAAAGGCCATTATTAGTGATGAAGGTACCCACTTTTGCAACAAGCTTTTGGGTAATCTTTTTAACTAAGTACGGAGTTCCACACAAGGTTGCTTTACCCTACCACCCACAGTCAAATGGACAAATTGAAATATCAAATCGAGATCAAGGACATTCTTGAGAAGATGGTGAACTTCAACCAGAAAGACTGGGCTCTCGAGCTTGATGATACCTTTTGGGCAGATAGGACGACTTTTAAGACTCCAATTGGCATGTCTCCATATCGTTTGGTTTTAGGAAAAGCTTGTCATCTTCTGGTGGAGTTGGAGCATAAGGCTTATTGGGTAGTTAGGAAGTTAAATCTTGATTAGCGAAAATCGGTTGAAAATTGATCTCTTCAGTTGTGTAAATTGGAAGAATTTCGAAATGAAACATATGAGAACTCCAAAATCTACAAGGAGAAAACGAAGAAATGGCATGACCAACACATCATGAGGAAAGAATTTGTTCCAGGAGATAAAATTTTACTTTTTAACTCGAGATTGAAGCTTTTTCTAGTTAAATTGCACTCTAGATAGTCGGGGCCCTTTGCTGTGAAGAATGTTACCCCCTATGGAGCGATTGAAGTTGAGGAAAGTGATGAAAGAACTTTCAAAGTGAATGGGCAAAGACTGAAGCATTATTATGGTCAAGATTTGAGAAACATTGCAAGCATTTTACTCAAGGACTCATGATCAAATGACTACGTCAAGCTATCCACGTTAAACATAACACCTGTTGGGAGGCACCCCAATTTTATCCTTTCATTTTAGTTCTTTGTTGTTTCAGTTTCTTTTTATTGCTTTCATTTGAGTATCTCATTTATGTTTTCTTTATTTGTTTTGTTTTTTTTAAGGAATGAAAGATTGGAGTTGTGAATTTTGATTTCAAGTTGTTGAGCCTTTTGTACTCCAGGGAGTCCTTATGTTCTCATTTCCTTATTTGCTTTTTGACATTGGGGACAATGTCTCATTAAAGTGTGGGGGTGGGACCAATTTTAAAATTTTTGCAATTTTGCACTTAAATTGTGATGAAGGTTGAACCATATCATTATGTCGTAATAGTTGGACTAAGGATTGAGTTGTGTGCTTGAATTTGAATTAGGCAACTTGAGTGGAAGGTGAATCATATAGATTGATTGAACTAGGTAGTTGCATAAACTCAATCAAAAATTTGATGCTTGAGTGATTAGGTAATGTATAAAATTTTGATGGATTTTCACATAAGTACTTGTGAGATTTTGAGCCTACATGAATGCATTTTATATTTATTTTTTTACGTATGATACTCCCCTATGAAGATTACCTCTAGAACTTGCATTGAACCGGTTTGAAATTACAAGATGCATACTTTATGGAAATGATGAAGGCATTTTTTGTTTTAAACTCATTAGCTTAAATGACCCACCTTATGCATTATCCCTTGCAACCCCTTTTGAACCTTTACCGTTTTCTATTGCAAAATAAACACTTAAAAATCCAAAACTCCACTAGCTTTGCCCGATCACAAGAATAATGAAGTGCTAAGTGATCATTTGGCCTATAGTTTGGGACTCTTGAGCTTACTTGTTTTCTGAGATATTTATAGAGGTACTCCTACTTATATTTTATTGAGTTATGCTACTTTTGGTTTTCTCTTGTTAAAAAAAGTAAAAAAAAAATAAAGAGAAAAAAGAGAAAAGAAGATAAATGAAAAAAAGAAGAAGAAAGAATGATACAGAAAAATAAGCAGACATAGTAGCATTAGTTAGTGACGAGTAGTAGTAGTTCCATGTATTTATTTGCATATCTCAGACTTTGTATTTAGTTGTCCCTTTTGCTTAGTGCTTTGTTAATGCTTGTAAATCAACCTGTGACCTTCTTATCCTGCCTTAACCTAAACCCCATTACAACCCTAAATAAAAGTCCTTTTGATCCATGTTGGCGTGTATTTTATGTAGTAGAGAATTGGTGAATATGCAAGCCTATGATAGTGTAGTCTTTTAAAGGGAGTCTTGAGTGAAACACTGACCCTAAATACTTGGGTGATTCAAGCAAAAAATGTGCCTTTGATCAATATTGTCTGCTTTTGACTTTGTTTATATGCATTGATGAAAAATTATGATATGCGTAGTAACTCAAAGGTTGAGTTTATTAGAGTTTGAATGAATGCACACACTCGATTTTTTTTTAAAAAAATTGTGTTTAAATTGTTTGGGGACAAGCAATAGTTCAAGTGTGGGAGTATTTGATAGAGATACTGATATGCTTTTATTTGATAAATTAATTTAGGTGAATTGTGCAATATTTTGGGATAGATATTATGCTAAAATTGCTGTTTTTATATCATCTTTGAGTGTTATCAGTTTTTTTAGGAAAATGAGGCAAATTTAGAATGCACAAAACAGCATACACCAACAACAAATTGAAGACTATGCATTGGGTGAAAATGCAACGTACAAAAGGAGTGCCCAGCATTGGTTTGGAAAAAAAAAACAAAGAGTAGCGCAAGTAGCCATGCAAAAGAGATGGCCAACGTTTTAAAGAACTAAAAAGAAGACAGCTAAGAATCAAAGGGAGGGACCAGCATTTTGCAAAACAAAAGAGGGCAATAGCTCCATTCGGTGAAAGGAGAGAGGACCCATACCAACCAACAACACAGCCAACACTCCCCTCAACCTACACGTTGTCTCCATGCCTCACTTACTAAAAATAGGCCCCATAAGTATGTTGCATGTATTTCTAATAGCGCAACTGACCAGCCCCCCACTTGTCGATCCCCTCTCCCACAACGCTAATGCGAGTAACGTCCATATTTTTTTTTCATTTTTCACTCACGAACAAGAAGCAACTACTCTCCACTCACACTTGCAAAAGCAACCCTCCACCCACTCACATAAAACAACCCCCACACTCCATTCCACGCACATGTAGCAGCCTAACATAAGTTGCCTTCCACCAACACAACCTTCTTTTATCTCAGCGCAACCCCCACTTGGATTGACTCTTTTGATTCCTCTCCAACCTTCCATAGACACGTAAGCCTTCATACTTCACTCACCTCTTCACCAACGCAAGTTGTCTTCACCAAAGCAACCCACACATCCATTAACGTAACCTTCATCCATGCACCAACACCAACGCAGCCAGCATCTACTCTCCAAGGAGCTTCCATTCACCAGCCTTCACGCATCAATCTAGCCTCTACTCACGCACAACCTTAATTTCACTCCCATTTAAGGACACAACTCCAACGAAGCCCTCTACCAACAGTAGCCTAAACTAAGCTCCAACCTCCATTCACTCCCAACAAAGACGTAGCCTCCACTCCAAGCACTTCCATGCAACTACCTCCAACCACAACAATGTTGTCTCTTCATGCAAGCACTCCACACAAGGAGAGGAGAGGACACATTATTCAGTTGTAGTTTGGAGCTGTGCTTTTTATTTTTAATTAATTCCGTCATGAGTTGATCTACGTTGTATGCTTGTGGACTGCTTGATATGATGATTTGTGGCTAAAACCTTAATTTCTCTTAGGGATTTGATATTTTTGTTGAAGCTTTAATTTTGAACATTGGTGAATCCATGACTGAATATTCGTATGCTTGTTGATTTTCCTTGGGTTTAATTGTGCTTACTTTGGATTATTGGAAGTTGGCTTGGTATAAATTCACCTTTGAAAAAAGGGAGTTTTTGCTAGAAGATTAAAGGAAATTACGACTAGGATTTTCTTGTGAGTTGGGAGACCCAAGAAACTTAAGAGGTAAAAATTGAAGGTTTGGAACTTAAGAAACTCTAGGAAGAACTGAAGTAAGTGATTACTAAGTAATATCTAGAGTTGATAGATTAATTCACCTTTGGAAGAAGCGGATTATTACTTTTAAAATTCATCTACAAGATTAGGACATTTCATTTGTAGAGGATAGCTAATTCAATTTTAAGGTTAGCAAAAATATCATTCCCTAGGAGAAAGTCAATCCCCATTGAAGTTAATACTTTTAATTAGTTAATTATTGCACTCTTTTCTGAAACTAGTTATTACATAAATTTTTCATATTCATAGTTATTTTGGTTGTATTAAATTAGGTAGTTGCTTAGAAATTCCTTTAAGATTTTAATTATTATTTACATTGTTTTTTAATTTTCCAAAATTTCACCCAACCCGATTTCAAATAATGTTAGCTAGCGTATAATTGAAATTTTTCATAATCCCTGTGGACACGACTTAATTCTCACCGATTTATTACTCATTTTGACAACCGTGCACTTGTGATTCACGAACAAGTTGAAAGATATAATCCTTGATAAAAAACATAACTAAGACATTTGCAGGTACAATTGATCCCGGCATTGACCCATATCTAAATGCAGAAGTTACTTCAACTAGACTAGCTAGGTCCTTTGGACCTAAAAATCAACGTTGCAATTTTGATAAGTTTGCAAACTCAGTGAGTGAACCATCATCGATGTGCTCACTCAAATAGACACAAACATCATTCAACATCAAATTCTATATATCATGTTGTGCATAATTTACTACTTGATCACAGTATTTATCATATTCCAACAAGCCCATTATGAATACAATCATTTTATATAATAATTTCAGGATAATCTAATCATTCATTTCATCTCATTCATATCATCCACATAGACACAAACATAGCATATCATTATTTCCACTCAATTCAGTCATTCTTGACAAATATTCAAATGGTACATGTAAAGTTATAGATGCAAATGCATATGAGACTCTAATTTTATTTTTATTTTGTTCTGACTGAGTGCCTATTAACTATCCCATATCTCTTATAGATACTGAGCTCATTTTAGGTACTGACTTATATCCCTATAGATACCGAACTCATTTACAACTAAGTCTGTGGCTCTTTGTGCATATTTTAAACTTTAAGCTCTTTTTAGGCTGGTCACTTCGGTCATAGCTCCTTTATCTGATCATGTATATTAATTTCATGAAACGCATCATTTCACATAATGTGTTATCAATCACTTTCATTCGGTGTGCACAATCATTTATCACAATCATCGGATCGAAGTTCGACATTCAACATTCAATTGACTTCACACTTTTCTCATATTCACATACAATCATTAAACACTTCCTATACAGTCTGGAATTATCGCAATCACATCAACAACAGTTCAATATTAATAGTTGATCAAAAGCAATTCAAATATAATGAGAAAACATCTAGGTTAACTCACGTAATTCAAACAGAAACACATGTATAATTGAGATTGCACATCTAGGTTACACACAGTATTTTCCAGTAAGCTATTGTCTTGATGATTCGGTATACTGCAAAATTTACCTAATTCTGCACACTAAAATTTGTAGTTATGGTAAGTTAGGATCGAATCTACAAGGAATGTTTGGTTAACTTTCGTAATGAAATTAATTGATGCAAGGAAAGTATATGGAGGGGGGGGCTTGGATTTCAAACAATTTAGAAATTAAAAGTAAAATTAAACTATTGAAAACAAATTAAATCAAACAATAAAAAATGAGAAAAGTGTTGAGTATAAGTAAGGTCTGATTCTAGGGTCAATCTCGACCTAAACACAATCAAGCATATTCCTTCATTCTAAAGTTTTTATAAATCTTTTCGAATTATTGATATGAGACTAATAGAACGTTCTACAAATCTCAGTTTTTCCTTAAGTTGCATTTAATCAAGATACTATCATTAATAACCACCAAATAACCTAGGATATGATCTCTAGATTCAATTTGACAATCGCATTGTAAATTGGAAAACGATCAATATAGGCAGTAATCTTACACGTTCGGGTTATCCAACCTAAGTTATATTGTTCCTAACGATTAACAATCCTTAGATGCTACTCACAAATATCAAAAGTAACGACTACGGATTACAATCAATATTTTAACAATAGGTTCGAAATAAAGCGATCAAAATAATATATTACAATCATTATTCCCAAAACTATTCAAATCAACACCAATAACACAACAATTTAAAAAAATTACAACTTTAAAATGATAGAAATAGCTTAACCGTGATTTGACATCGATATTTCCATTGAATTGGCGTCGGGAAACGATCCTTCCATCTTCATTTTCATGCTCCAAGCACAAGCCACATTTCCCATTGCTTCGACACTCTCAACTCTTCCCTTTGCTGTTCACTATTCACGATGGGACAAATAAATGTAGAGGTTTTATACGCACCGACTGTAGATCAGTCGTGACTTTCCAAGCCGCAGCCTCTCCTCCAGCAATTGTCCCCACGTCTAGCTTTTGTGCTCTTCTTTTATGTCTTTAAACCGCCACTGTTCATTGACAAGACAAACAAACTTTACTGCTCCTTTAAAACCCTGTCGCCACATTATGCTTGTGCCTTGGACACTGCCTTTTGCGCGTAAAACGCATAGATGCAGCGTTTAACGCTACGTTGCTGTGACACGCTGTGCGTTGCTGCGTTAAAGACGGGCACACGGTCCACCCTTTAATCTTTTTTTTTTCAATTATGCTCCAATTTGTTTAGAACATCTTCTCCTTTTGGTCTCAAATATTCAACTTAGTAATCAACACAAATTGAATACAAATTAAATATTTTATCTTGAGAATAGGATTGAAATCACATAAAAATATATAAGAAAATATAAAATAATTCAATCCTATCATATGGCAATGTTTGGATGTTGTTGGTATATTTGTGCTTTTGTTTTCATGCAATATACACATAATTCACATATTGCTAAGTTGATCAACGCATAATTATTCATCCATGCATATGTATATGTGTCATATTTAATGCATGCTCAATTGATTATTCCGTGTATATATCCTTGTTTATAAGTCTTGACCATTCATTAATTATAACTTGTAAATAACTTGTTTGAAATTAGGCTTATACCTTGAATAAATTTGATCATTCTCAATTCATCAATCATACGACCACCAATCTTTTTCTAATACTTTATATTCACACAATTGCCCAATTTGCGTTCATTTATAAACAATTCACATTGTTCATATCCTTTGAATCATATTTGCATCCATGGGAACTTCCTTATACCATAATCAACTCATACTTTCTAAATTCATATGCACTGATATCAAACAATCCATTCCTTACATTGTAACATCAATTAATAACCTAAACTCGTCAAACACTTAACCAATTTATTCATCATCAAACTAAGTTTATTTTAGGCCTTAATCAAGTCCAAATACACCTATGTATGTTGCCTTATCCTTATTTGATTCAAGCAGAACACAAAACACAATTCTTTCTCACTGCCAAGCATTTCCACGATTGTGGAAAGGGACCAATACAATTCCCACAATCGTGAGATGGGTGAACCAAAAGATCACCTTCACTTTCCTTCCACTTTTCTTTCAAATTTTGACACCTTCAAGATAATTCATCAATTATACCTTAAAGATGCTTCAATTTATCATCAATTCATCTCTAATTCCAATTCAAATAATCCATTTGGTGGTTCCCAAATTTTGGTCTTTCAAGCATTAAAATCAAAACATAACATACTCAATTCATCCATTAAATTCCCAACACACATTCAACACCAACACCACAACCAAATCCATTCCTAATCAATCATCATAAATGTTATTCTAACATATGTCAATAGGTCAATAATTCACTTACTAATTCAGCTCAGTGTTTCCTCAACCATCAAGCTAACCTAACCTTATGTGCAATGTTTACATCATTTTTTTCTTAATGTTCCTTTATGAACAAGTTGTCTTCTTTTAATAATAACTCTCTCTACAAAGATCCAAATGTCATGACTCTTGTGCGTCCTAAAACTAGACTTCCATTAGTCTTAATATATCAAAAAATTACACAAACAACATCTCACTTTAAAATATAATCTCCATCCAAATTATGTCCTATTTCTGGTAAGAAAAAGACTGGAAACCAATACTCAACCCTCAATAAATCATTGTCAAGACATTTCCTAACCAAATCGTTTCATATAATCATTAATAAGACATCAATAATTATTTTTCATGTTTTATACTTTCACTAATTCAGACTCTAAGGTCCTCAAAAATTAGGAAATAATATAAGGTTCCTGCACAGGGGTCTATCACAGGCAGTATTAAGGAAACAAACATAACTCGAGCTCTAGTCATTATTTTGTCAAGCCACTTCTACAAAAGTCAAGTTAAGACCTATATCTACAACTTTCAGCATTTGAGTTTCTACAAATTTGTGCTTTAAGGATATGAAAAATAGATCGAAAAAGAAAGATAAAATTGAAACTAGAATTTCAACTTACCTTCATAACTTCTTTCCTTCTCCTCTTCCTTTCCCTTGTTTCTTTCCTTCTCTTATCATTTTCATTTTTCTCTCTCTTCTAACCTTATGGCCGACCTCCACTCTCACTTCTATTGCCTTTTTATCCATTTTCTCTAGAAAATTCAAGAATGTCAAACTAATCCAAATGTTACCATTCTATTGGTACATATGTTAAATCCATATATCACTGTTTTATTGGTCTTCTATGGGTACATATGTTATCCTTTTATTGGTCCATATATCACTATTCTATTGGTCCATGTTTCACTTATTTTAGAGTCCACATGTCACTTATTTAAGCCTACATATGTCACTATTTGTAAGACTACACATGTCACTAATTATAAGGCTACATATGTCATCATTTATAAAGCTACATATGTCACCATTCTAAAGCTCCATATGTCACAAGTCTAAAGTATCATTTGTCATAAATTTAAAGGGCCACTTGTCCCTCATATACTCAAGCCACTTGTCATCCAAATAATTGAGTCATTTTTCATTTATTCCCAATGCCACATGTCACCATTTCATAGGCCTAATCAACCTAAATTATCATGTATAAATTTGTCTTGCTCTTTAACAATTTTTTTTAGACTAGATGCATATATCACCTCATCAATTACTCAATTGTAACAATAAATTCTCAATTCACTAATTATAATCCATTAATTTATGTTATTGGTAAATTAAAATACAAAACATTTAGAATGCACATTCATGTCACCTTCAATTTTGGTCCGTACTCTGGAACATGTCAATAGGGTGCATATACTACCTTGCAATACTTTCTAAATCATGATTCATATGTGTATACCAATATTATGCACGTGAATGAAATACACCTCGTAAATTCTTAAATGAAATAACTCATGTGACTCAATCTAACAATTTATTCTCTTAACAATTTTAAGAGGCGGGATATTACATAAGGACATTATCTTTTAATCATATTTCAAATTCTTTAATTTTATTCAATTTTTAGCCGATTTTATAACAGTTTAATACCGATTGAATTTTTAAATCTTAAGCATCTTGTCTTACCAATTTACCTTTCTAGATAGTTTTTAAAACATTAATTTTAAAGATTTTTAATTTAAATTTAATAAACATCATATTAAAAATTATATTAGTAAATATACAACTTTTAAAAAAATTAGTCACTATATTTAAATGTTAAAGGCTGAATTTAAAATTTACAAAATATTAAACACTTTTAAATGTGTTACATTTATTTTTATTTTAAATTTAAAATTTAAAAATTTAAGATATTAAATTATTACTCATTTTATGAGTAAAGAAAATAAATTTATTTTGTTATTTTATTCATTTAAATATTTTATTTTATTTTAAATCATTGAAAATATTATGATATCATAAATTATTAGATTATGAAGAAGTTGGTGCAATCTAACTAAATGGAACATAATTGTGATTTATAACTAAGAACAAACTTAGGAGAAACTGACATGATGTTTATTAATTTAAAATCTTATATTTGAGATCTGGGTTAAAATTTATTTCTATTTTAATAATTTAAAATAAAATAAAATAAAAGTTAAATCAAAGATCTAATTAATTTGAAATTAAATATAATTAAGAATGATATTTTAATTTTAAATCAAATTGACATAACACTTAATAAATAAAATTTAAATTGAAATCTAAGTTGAGAAAATCATTTAAGATTAAATTAATTAATTAAAAATAGTTTAATTTTATTTTAATATCCGTTCAAACTTTAGGTTAAACTCTATAGAACTTGACATTGAATGGTTAGGAATATCCAATGATATCCTGTGGAGCCCATAATTGAACTTGAACTGGCATCGACACTACAGTGTTATAGATAGATGTTTTTTTTTGGTTACAAAGGAAAACAACACCTAGATCAATTGACTGCTCTAGAATACAAATGGCCAGCCGCATCACTGCCAATTAGCTCTTGCACACCAAAAGGAGGCGCCCGTAGGACACGGAGGCCTGGGGGAAGGAGGCTTGCAAGGGCCGCCAAACGGTCCGCGCACTGCTTCCCCTCTCGGACAACATGCTGCAGCTGAATTTCCCAAGACCGCTGTAAAAGCTCCCGAATACTTGCCACCAAAAAGGAAACCTCAGTTAGCCTAAAAGTGTGGGTCAGAGAGGATATTAATAACCTCGAGGGCGTCCACCTCGACGACCACCCTACGATATCCCAAGTCCCAGGTCAGAGAGAGGCCGGAGAACACACCCCAAAGCTCCGCCAGGAAAGGCGAAGCTCGACCAATGTTTAGCTGAAATCCACCGCACCAGTTCCCGTGGCAATCTCGAATCAAACCGCCCGTAAGGGCCATAGAGGCGCCAAGCTTAACAACCCCGTTTGTATTAACTTTAACCCAGCCCTCTGGGGGTTTAGTCCAGGCCATCAGGGTGCCCACCGGGACCCCCGGAGCCGGAAAAACCTTGTGCTGTAACACCTGAGCACGCACAATCCAGTCAACATAAGCAAAAGTGAGCTGGACCCGCTCCACAAGCCAAAGGAAATCAGGCTCAAACAGACTACAGTTGCGCCACTGCCATAGATGCCAGCAGGCGACGCCAAAAATGGTGGCCCACCCGGTACCCCGAACTTGAATGGACTGGGTGAGGTTAAACTGCAACCACATCTCCTCAACGTGTGAAAAGAACGTTGAGTCGACCACCTCACAAGGAAACTGACGCCAAAACGCCTTTACCCGTGGACATTCACGCATCACATGAATGGTAGTCTCATCCTGACCACAGATAGGACAACGTGGATCCGAGGCGATATGACGCGCCACCCGCTAGTGATTCGTAAGAAGGCGGCGTTTGGCCACCAACCAAAGAAATGATCTAATCCGTTGTGGGCCAGCCCATTTCCAGATAACCGCCCACAATCGAGAATGGGAATCCCTAGGACGCCCCTCTATAAGATCATACGCCGACTCCACCGTGAATCGCCCATGGGGGGTGGAGCTCACTACAACTGGTCCTCCCCAGTACCCGTCGTGGTTGGGCCTACCTGCGCCAAGGCCAAACAAACAGCAGACAGGAGGTATCGTTGAAACTCCAGCCACTGCCAAGCACCCCGGTCATCCCGGAGAGACGCAACCGTATCAAACTGACGGTGGCCGGGGACCGGAGAGGTGGCAGACTGAATAAGGGGGCCCCATCCTTTGAGCCAATTGTCTAACCAGAAGAGAACGCATTGCTCATCTCCACGGGCCCACGAAAGGCCCTGCCGAACTACATACCAAGACACCGAGATCCCCCTCCAGATAATAGAGGCCTCGTGTGGGAAAGTCGGAAAGGCAGTGCAGGGTGCGGCGATATTTCACCAGAGGACCCGAACCCATTGTGGCGATGGGCTTCATGAGAGCTCCCAACCAAGCTTGGCCAGCAACACATCATTGGTAGAACCAATCTTCTTAAGCCCCAGGCCCCCTTCGGCCTTAGGCTTACAAACTGCATCCCAGTTGACAAGTGGCACTTTCCGGCCCTCAGTGGTAGACCCCAGATAAAGTCTCGCCGAAGTTTTTTCAAGTCGTTGCACAACTGGTGTGGAAGTCGTGCAGTCTGCATCGTGAAGATGGGCAACGTCGAGAGGACCGCTTGGGTTAAAGTAACCCAATTGGCCAGAGACAACATCTTGGAACGCCAGCCCGCTAGCTGCGATTGGGCCGTATCGAGAATATGCTGGTACGTACGTCTGGTCGTCCGCTCATGGATCAGCGGAACTCCTAGTTAACGGCCCAAATTAGACATAGTGGTGACCTGAAGCTCGTGGCTAAGACACCTCATAGTATCACGGGGGACATTCCTCGAAAAGAAAATCCGCGTCTTGATAAAACTCACTATCAGCACTATCAAAGAAAAGTTCGAGAGAACGAGCTATTACTCGTGCTCGCGTATCAGTAGCTTCGGCGAACAACACAAGGTCATCCGCAAAGAACAGGTGAGAGAGGGGGGGGCGACTTAACCTAATCGGTTTCCACGCCTCGCTATTGTCCTCATGTGAAATGAGGTGTCCAAGACGTTCCATACAAAGAACAAACAGGAAAGGGGAGATCGGGTCGCCTTGCCGGATCCCACGCATTGGTCGGAATGGCAGAATAAGCTCCCCCTGCCAGGCCACCTGGAAAGAAGTAGTCGTGACACACTGCTTGATGACCCATATTAAATGCTCAAGTAAACCGACCTCTACCAAAGTATCCTGAATAAACTTCCAGTTAAGACGATCGTAGGCCTTCTCCATATCGACCTTTAACGCCATGTACCCGACCCTCCCTGTCCGCTTACGCATGGAATGGATAACCTCCTGGGCAATAATAATATTATCCGTGATGTGACGGCCCGAGATGAAGCTACATTGGTTCTCAGCAGTGAGGTAAGCCATATGCGCTTTCAACCGATTGACCACCACTTTCGAGATAACCTTGTACAGGACATTACACAGACTGATCGGTCGAAATTGAGAGATCTGGATCGGAGAAGGGATTTTAGGGATAAGCACCAGGGTTGTACTATTTAACTCCTGATCCCACGTCTCCATCCGAAAGACCTGCTGAAGAAAAAACACCACAGCAGGTCCTACAGTTGGCCATTGGTTCTGAAAGAAGAGGGCGTTAAACCCATCGGCCACTGAGGCTTTATGGGGATTCATGCCAAAGACTACCCTCCGGATTTCCTCCCCGAGGAGAGGGCTAGACAGTGCCTAAGGGGCTCCTTAGAAAAGGGAAGGGAAGGCGCCCGAAATCGGGAAAATAGGGGCCGGATCCTCCCCCAGAGTATACAGTTGGAGAAAATATTGCTAAACAAGACGACGCAGCTGATCGGGGTCAGACACGACAGCCCCAGACTGGTCTCGAAGTCGTTCAATGCGTAACTGCTTGCGCTTGGCGAGGGTGAGAGTATGGTAATACTTGGTATTCCGATCGCCCTCGGAGAGCCACTCACACCAGTCTCGGTGGTGCCAATACAGCTCCTCCTCGCACAGGACCTGGAGAAGTTCAGTACTCAAAGAGTCCTCCAGGTCCAATAACGAGTCCCGGGGATGGGTCGTCAAAGCACGTTGGATCCCTTCCAACCTGGCTACCAGTTGCTTCTTCCGGGAGAAAATATTGCCATAGACATGCTGGTTCCAGTGCATAAGGTGGCACGAAAACTGGGCTAAAGAACTACTCATGGCCCCCTCAGCAGGGTTCCAATGTTGCGGAACCACTTCTGGAAAGGCCGAGTGAGTGATCCACGCGTTCTGAAATCGAAAAGGTGACGGGCCAGGGGACCAGTTTGTGGTTGGACGAAATTGTAAGAGCATGGGCCGATGGTCGGACCCCGAAAGGGCAAGTGCCGGTTCACTGTGTGGGGAAATTGCTGCACCCACGAGGTGGAACCGAGCACCCTATCCAGGCGAGCTTGTTGCGAACCACGGCGCCAAGTAAAACAAGAGCCAACATAACCTAAATCGTGAAGGCCACAACGCTGCACCCAATCTTGGAAACGTCTATTAACGACCGGGGTTGAGGTAGCGCCACCCTTCTTATCCACAACCGCTAGTTTAGCATTGAAATCGCCACCCACGATCCACGGTCTCGTAATAGTACTCCCAACCCAGGCTAGAACCGGCCATAGAAGGGCCTGCGTGGACCCGCGCAGGCTAGCATAAACCACAGTCAGGTCAAAGTAATCCGACCCAAATCGGACCGTGGTGTGAAGGAACTGTCAATGCGCCGTGACAATAGACACAAAGACCGCCTTTGTCCACATAAACCAAATACCACCCGAGAAGCCATCAGTTTGACTCGAAACAAATAGTCAAAGTCGAAGGACAACACAATTTTACAGGCTCGAGGGCCACTATGACGGGGTTCTAGTAAGGCCAAAATGCCCGATTTGTAATTACGAATGTAATTATGCAGGAGGGTCTGAAACGCCGATCCTCCTGCCCCTTGACAGTTCCAGATTAATATCGACATAATGAAAAAAAGGATAGAAGTACTTACCTCTGAGATTCCGCATCGCACTCAACGCGACAATCCTGGGTCTCCGTGGCCTGGGAGGCAGGCGGAACTCCCAAGTCCGAATCCGACAGAGGGAGACCCTCCGAATCTGGCAACACCATCTGGATGTCGGGAGGGTCAAAGGGCAGGACGGGCGGGGGACTGGTCCCCGACTCGGGGTCCTCAACCCCTTCCATTTGCTGGGGTCGCTCCACGCGTGCCTCGATCGGGTCTGCAACGGTCTGGCTCACACAGACCATCTCAGAGTGTGTCGATATGGCCACTGCTAAGTGCCTCTCTTAGGCCGTGGGTTGTAAGGGGATAGGTAGGGATTCAGTGGAGGCTGAGGCCTGGGGCCCACTAGCCTATCCCTTTTTCTTCCGACTCAGGGAAGGGATCAGGACAACCTTGACTTTAGAGGCCTTCAAAGGTTGTGGGGCCTTGGCTACAGGCTGAGGCCTGGCTGTAGGGGATGGCACTGGCGCTGGCCCACCGGAAGAGTCCACCTCACACCTACGGCCCAGCCCAGTCAGTGGAAGAGTCGGTTGTGCTTCATGCGGCCCAGTGGGCGCGTCTCCCTCCATCTCCACCGAATTAAGAACCCCAAATCTGGAGCCCGCGGTCTTTGGCCCTGCACGAGCCCCACGACTATCAGAAGGGAGTTGTCCTTTCACACTGGATCGAGGACGCCTGCGCTACACGTTCATCCATGGTCCATACCCGTTGGATGTCGTATCACCTTGGCGCTCTTCCACTGAAGCCAACGTCTCTCCTGGATCTTGTGCTCCTGCGGCAGAAACGGACGATGGTGGAGCGCCTGACGCTGGCGCAGGCGTGGCTTTAGCGCAAGCAGGGGGGAATGTCCCACTATCCCACATGAATAGCACACCTGGGGTAAGCCCTCATAAGTAACCAGCAAAGTCTCCCCATCAAGCTCTAAACTGGAACGTAGCGGGGCCTTCAAGTTTACCTCCACGACCATTCTCACATAACGACCCCGTTGTGCATGCAAGGAAGTTTCACCAATGCGGACTGTGTCACCCACCAGGTTGTGCAAGGCCTTCAGTATCTCCGGGTGGTACCTGGCGATAGGAAGGTTCGGTATGCGAACCCACACAACGACATGGGAGATCTGGGCATGGGAGGGACGAAAGCTGGGAACCCACCGTTGGACAACCACCACTTGCCCAAAGATAGTCCAAGGACCGTTAGTGAGGATGTGGAGATAGTCCTCTTCCGTCTGGAATTTTATGAGGAAAAAGTCGTAGTCTAAATCTACAAGTTTCATAGGTCGCTAGAGGTTCCAGATAGATCGTAACCGGTTGGAAAGCACTGTGTAGCTCACTCGGCGGCCAAGGATTTTCACCACCACCGCAAGCTCCCATTGTTTGTTTAGTTTAGCGTGCAACTAGGGGGACAACACAATGCGTCCCCCATTTTCCCCGACGACTGGGGTGATGTCCCCTTCCTCAATGGCAACTGGGAGCTCCTCCGACCACGCTGCAACTACTGCTGCAAAGTCCAACGAGGGCCCGCCAGAAACCGCCTGGCTATAAGATGACTTGGGGTGGGGAGGGTCCTTATCCTGCTTTCGCGTCCTCCCCTTCTTGGCGAGCGGTCACCCAGAGTCGAAGGCGTTCATAGGACTGAGAAACGTTCAGGCAGGAAACTGAAAGACACGCAGAAATGAAAGACAGCATCAAAAAGTTCAATTTTGAGAGAGAGAGAGATATGCATGCAACAACCAAATTTTTCAGACACAATCTTTGAGTTTATAGATAGATGTTAATCTAAGCTTTGCAAACCATTGACACGAAGCACTGGCACGGCACCAGATCTTGTGTGTAAAAAATGGTGTTTTCCCAAAGCACCCTGTGGAGTGTTGCCTGTAAAAGCAGACATGACAGACGCGTGCATGTGCAACGACAGAGAAGAGAAAAAGGCACACGCTCAGTGCAATTCTTCCTCCTTCGCTAAAGGGATAATAACACGAAGGAAGAACATCCAACTTTTCTCTCTCTAGAATTGCTCTCAACATTCACGCTTTTTTCAGTCATTTCTGGTGTCTCTCACGACGACTCTCTTCCACGGTTGCCACCTTAGTATCTCCATGGAGTCCCCCGCTCAGGAGGGACAATCTTCCAAATGGGGACGCACTAGGAAAAGGGACGATGAGCCCTTACCCACTCCTCAGATGTCCTACCGTGCTGCGGTTGCTGGTGATGCCCAGGCAAACATGCATACCGATATGAACAACTGGGTAGACGATGAAGATATTACGATCGAAGACGGTGACATTCCACCGACAGAGGAAGTAGAGGGAGGCATAAACCTGTCTCAAAGCTTCAAGAATAAGCTTGATAATCAGCGGGCCAAAGCAGTTGTTGTTAACTTGCTAGGCTGTAAGATTGGATTTCGTCTCCTTCAACCGAGTTTGCAGTCCATGTGGAGACCGAAGGGATAGATGAAGCTTGTGGATCTCGACAACGACTATTTTCTGGTGAGATTCAAGGAGGACGAAGACTACCTCCATGCTCTAACGTAAGGGCCATGGATGATTTTTAGGCAGGTGCTATCGGTACAGCGTTAGGTACGGTCCTTTCGTCCCTCACACGGCCAGGTGAATTGTGCGGTAGTGTGGATGTAACACCCAAATACCCCCTGAGAGGATACATGGATGCCACCCAAGACAGGACAAACAAATCAAAACGTTTCACACATGCATTTTTAAAAACTAAACGTAATAATACATATAATACATCTCATAATTTCGTAAACAAATCCAAAGAATATTTACAGCCCAAACAAACCAAACAAAATACATTTTCGCGCGACACAAAACCTCAGACTCTTTTGGCCACCTGCGGGTGACTTATCCAATCCTTAATCTCTTAGTTCAACCTATACGGGCAATCCATCGTATAAGCATATAGCTTAGTGAGTAATAACTAATCTATATTAACCGATTTCGTAAAATGTAAAGAATGCATTTCGTAATGTATTTTATACTAAACAAAACGGCAGAACACAGGAGATCCTTCAAAATCATAATAATCAATAAGATATCAGAATACATAACAAATCAAACTATAAATCCATGAACTGAAGTGGGTAACGGGACTTATACAGGAGATACCATAATTAGTATCGCAGGAGAGACATAAGTCTCGATATCGAGACACCAAAGTGTCAAATATCAGAGAGCGAATAGACCTTCTAGGCATGCCTATTTACCCACAACTAGACTTAACAGCTTGTAAAATGTAACAAGGTCATTTCGGTCATTTCATATGCAGGCAAATAACACTTCCAATAAATCAATCCTAGACATCATCTAGTGTACCTAAAGTACTTACATCAAATTTTCTACCTATATTACGATCTTGAAATTATCGACCAGACATTTACCTAAATCGCCTTAGTGTTTATTGTCCGATAATATCCGGCAAAGGGTCTTTCCTCTATCATAGGGAACACGGACACAAATTATTATTGTGCTTAATTACTGTATGATAACTGAGTATGATGCATGTTCATGACAAATTTATGGGATTAATCAATTTCAGGAAATTAGCGATACTACAAGTATTCAAATGAAAGCAAGTCTTTACCAATTAAATGTACAAATTACATTAATTCTCAAATGTTATGCCAATAAGTAACATAAAGATCATAGGACATGCTAAGAAGAGAAAAAGAGTGCGAGCTGAATCATTTAGCTCTACACTAAGAATGAAACAAAGATACATAATAATAAGAAATAGACAAAAAATGAAATAGCGGACAACATTTGAAATTTGGTTTTAGTCAAGAATCACTTGTGAGGTAAGGGATGAAGTAAATGATGGAGGAGTGGTATCTATTTATAGAGCATTTTTGTAAACTAGTCGTTTTTGTACCGTTAACTAGTCGTTATTACCTAGCCGTTATACCTAGCCGTTAGACATTTTTGGGTGAAAAATACGTATGACTAATGTTCACAAATACATACGGTTACTATTCACAAATACGCATTTGCCATCGTAGCAAGACACTGCTCACCAACACCGATAATCGCTCACAATTCACTATTCTCGACCGCTCACCGCCTTCAACCTTCGACTTCGACTCTGAAACTTCTTTTTTTTTCACCTTCCTTTAACTTCTTCACTTTACAACTAACCTATTTAGTAATTCTAACCTATCAGAATTATCCTAATCTTCAAACATGATAAATCTAAACAAAAACAAAAATAAAGATATAACTCGCGTATGATAAACTAACCGTCAAATTTTACTTACCAGCTTTCCAAAGAAACCTCCAATAGCAGGTGGTGGTGAGTGAATGACTTCGCTATCTCTACTGATGGACGGGTAAAGGCGGCATTCGGTGAGGAATAGACAATAATGTTCAATTTATATCGTTGCGTTTAGGTTTGGATGCGATACAACTAATAAACAACTAATAAGTTCAAATAGTACTAAATAACCAAAAACATTGTTATGAATTCTTTGTTGTAATAATTACCCAACAATTCCAGAAAACTTCTGAAAATTTACCAAGTCAGAAAATAATGACTCTCAAAATAAATTGGCAACTCAAAACTAATCCTCCATTAATTTCTAAAAATATTTGAAGTATACAAAATTATGAAAATTATAATAATACTGTCCAAATCACTCTGAAGTTTCATTAAACCAATTAACCTGGAAAATGCCATGAATGCATGCCAAAATACTTATGCACAATTTAAGCTAATAGTTAATAAGTTAATAAGCAAATAACACTCATAATTGCACTAAATTCCTTTAATATTCTAACCCCTAATTTGGGGCGCTATAACTCTTCCTCCTTAAGAAATTTCACATCGAATTCATACCGATCCGAATAATTATGGATACTGGGCCTTCATGATTTCCTCTCGTTCCTGTGTTGCTTCCTCAATTCCATGATGTTGCGGAGGACTTTTACCAATGGTACCGCCTTGTTTCGCAATTGTTTTACTTCTCCGCTAATATAGAAATTGGCCCTTCTTCATATGACAAATCTCGTTGTACTGAATCTCTTGCACCGAATCTTATGTGAGGCGCCGATCGGTATCTCCTCAACATAGAAACATGAAACACATCATGCAATCCGCCAATTCTCCAGAAGAGCTAATCGATAAGCTACTGTGTCCAACCTCTTCGTAATTTCATAAGGACCAATGAATCGCGGACTAAGCTTACCCTTCTTTCCAAACCAAGTATATGCTTCCATGGTGACACTTTCGTAAACACCTTATCACCCACTTGAAACTCAATATCCTTCATTTTAGATCAAGATAAGATTTCGCCGATCACTAGCGCCTTTTAATCTCGCTGAATTATCTCAATCTTTTCTTTCAGATCTTCACAATGTCCGCCCGATCATCTTGTTTTCACTCAACTCGCCCAACATACCGGAGTTCTACACTTCCTACCATACAACGCTTCATAAGGTGCCATACCGATGATCGCTCGATAATCGTTGTTATAAGCAAACTCCATCAAAGTCAGATAATTATCACAACTCCCGGGAAACTCTAACACTCAACCCCTCAACATATCTTCCAAAATCTGTATAACTCGTTCTGACTGTCCATTTGTCTCGGGATGAAAAGCAATACTAAACTTAAGTTGAGTACCCAATGCTTCTCAGAACTTTTCCGTAATCTCAAGTAAATCGAGGATCACGATCGAAATAATCGATAATGGTACTCCATGCAGCCTTACAATCTCATTCACATACAAATTTGCAAGCCTATCTAATGAATAGTCAGACTAACAGTAGAAAATGAGCAGATTTGGTGAACTTATCCACAATAACCCATACCGCATCATGTTTCCTTTCGAAAAGAGGAAGTCCAAAGGACAAAGTCCATGGTAATGTTATCCCATTTTCATTGAGGAATAGGAATAGATTTAACAAACCCGATGGAACCCGTGTTCAAATTTTAACTCTCCGGGCATATCGTACATTTTGCTACATAATCCACAACATCCCGCTTCATACCGACCACCAAGAATACCGCTTCAAACTCGATACATCTTGTTTCCACCCGGATGCATAGTAAAGATCAGACATGAGCCTCAAACAATATCTCTTCTTGCTCATCATTATCGCACACATAACCGGGTCCTTATAATACAATTCACCATCACCCGCATGTAAAAATCGGTCTATTTACCTTCCCGAGTAGCCAAGATAAGTTGTTGTAACTTATCATCGCTCTTCGAGCATGACAAATCTCTGTCTCAACGTGGGCCTTGCTATCAATCGAGCCATCAAGGCTCCATCGATCCCAACTTCCATCCAATCGCTTCTGATAAAGCCGAGATAGTCTTTCGACTTAAGGCATCCGCGCAACATTAGCCTTACCCAATGGTAGTCTACAATACAATCATAGTCTTTAAATAATTCCAACCAACGCCGTTGTCTCAAATTAAGTTCCTTCGAAAAGTTAGATACTTCGACTCTTATGATCTGTAAAATTCTACACCTTTCACCATACGGATAGTGTCGCCAAATTTTTAAGGCAAACACTATCGTCAGAAGCTCCGTGATCACGAGTAGGGTAATTATGTTCATGAGTCTTTATTTGCCGAGAAGCATAAGCAACTACCTTCCTTCCTCGCATCAAAACACAACCTAACCCAATCCTGATGCATCAAGATACGTAACATACCCTTACCGTAAGTAGGTCGAACTAATACAGAGCTTCAAGAAGCATACATTTCAACCGATCAAAGCTACTCGACATCTATCGCACTATTCATACTTCACTCATTTCAGAATAGATTTAGTTAAAGGGATGCTATCACCGAAAACCCTTAACAAACCGACGGAATAACCAATGCACTCGTAAAACTTCTCACCTCATCACGCTCCTCGTGGCTTCCAATTAACAACCGCCTATCTTACTAGATCAACTCTAATTCCTTCAGATGAGACAACATGCCCTAAGAATGATACCTCCGAAGCCGTAAATCACATTTACTCAACTTCGTGATACAACCGCCTTTCCGTAGGTCTGTAATACAATTCGAGATGGTCAATATGCTCATGTTCATTCTTGGAATAGATCAGGATATCATCAATAAAGACCACAACAAACTGGTCCAGATAAGGCCTGAATACTCTATTCATCAAATCCATAAATGCTGCCGGAGCATTAGTTAACCCGAACGGCATTACTAGGAATTCGTAATGTCCATAACGGGTCCTAAATGCAGTCTTCAGTATATCCACATCCTTCACCCAAAGCTGATAATACCCCGATCGCAGATCTATCTTCGAAAACATTCATGCATCTCTCATCTGATCAAATAGATCGTCAATCCTTGGCAGTGGATACCTATTCTTCACTGTGACCCTATTTAACTGCCGATAATCGATGCACATGCGCGATGTACCATCCTTCTTCTTTACGAGCAACACCGCGCACTTACGGTGATACACCGGGTCTAATAAACCCTTATCCGTAAGTTCTTATAATCAGAACTTCAACTCCTTCAACTCAAGAGAGCCATTCTATACTGATTGCTCTAGATATCTGAGCAAGCATCGTGCATAACTTCAATAGATAACTCCACTTCTCTCCTGAGGAAGCCTGTAGTTCCTCAGAAAACACTCATTCACTACAGAATATCAAGCGTTTATCCTTACCACCTTCCTTCCGGGAATCAAGTACAAACGCTAGATAAGCTTCACACCCTTTCTTGAAGCTTTTGAGCTTGCATAGCAGATACTACATTAGTTAAAGCACTTGTGCAACCACCATGAAATACAATTTCAGACTGGTCGGGCCTCCTTAAGAAAACTATCTTAGCCTTACAAATAATTACTACCGATGTTTAGACACCAATCCATACCCGTAATCAAATCAATTCTCAAACGGCAATCTAATCAGATCTCATCAGATACCACCGCTTTGAATCATAACTCGACAATTCCTACCCACCTGATTCACCAACACACTACTACCCAGAGGACTAGTTACATGCATGTCATATTCTAACTGATCTATAAGTATCTCCTTATCAAACATTTCTCCAGCATAAATATATGAATGTGAAGATCCAGGATCAATTAATGCATACAATTCATAACCAAAGAAAGAAACCATACCAAAGAATGACATCTAGTGCATCCTCGATCTTCAGCGAAGCCAGCAGCATAAGCTCGAGTCAAGGTATGCACAAATGGTCGATTCATAGTTTCGAAAAGAGCTTGATTAGCCCTGCTCGATTATATCCGCCGCCTCTTCCTCGACCTCTGCTCCCAATCAAGCATGCGTAAACCTCTCCACTAGCTTGTGCCATCCTGCATCGTCTCGAGGGCAATTTGCAATCATATGTCTGCATCGCCACAACGAAAACATGCACCGCAGCTCTCCAAACAGACACCCTAATGGTGAATAGAGAAGTGGGCACTGGAGCACTGTAACTCGACCCCTGAGGAACCCCTACTAGAGGCGGTCGGTGTAGGAAAGTTTTGTTGCTTTCCCTCATCACGCATCTCCGAGCAACTCTCTGCAGATGAACTACTTTCTCGACTTCGCTTTCAAGACCGACCTCCTCTATTAAAGCCTCTTCTCTGACTTCTTTCTTTCCTGATCGTCTCTTGTCTTTCTACTTTTATTGCAGCCTATACCAACTGATGGTAAGTAACATAGAAAATGCTGCCAGATGCTCCTTGATCGAATCATGCAATCCCTCCTCAAATTGATGACATCGAAACTCTTCAGTCAGTACAGATTCAGGGGCATATTTACTGAGCCGATTAAACTCCCGATCATACTCAGCAACAGACAAACTCCTCTGCTTAAGATTTTTAAATGTTGGACCCCACACCCCACCCGTAGGTGTTTGGGGGTTATAACCCGGCGTGTGTTTGCGGGTTATACCGCAGCATCCAACCTTAATCAGTATTGTCCTCTTTGGGAATCGAACTCGCGATCCCTCAAGGTTTTGTTGTTTCTAAGAACACGCCTTCCCATCGAGCTAAACATGGGACACCGATTAGCTATAACACAACGTAAACACTCAACAAAGAAACAATAGGTAAGAAGTTATTAAACCGTAACCGCTTAAACCAAAGCGCCTCGACATTAAAATTGTAACACCCAAATACCCCCTGAGAGGATACATGGATGCCACCCAAGACAGGACAAACAAATCAAAACGTTTCACACATGCATTTTAAAAAACTAAACGTAACACACATATAATACATCTCATAATTTCATAAACAAATCCAAAGAATATTTACAGCCCAAACAAACCAAACAAAATATATTTTCGCGACACAAAACTCGAGACTCTTTTCACATCGCAGCTGACTTGTCTCACCCTTAATCTCTTAGCTCGAACCTACACGGACAAATCCACCGTCCATATAGCTTAGTGAGTAATAACTAATCTATATTAACCGATTTCGTAAAATGTAAAGAATGCATTTCGTAATGTATTTTTATACTAAATGTAATCGGCAGTAACACGTGAGATCCTTCGTAATCGTAATAATCAATCGTAATACGTATACGTAACAAATCAAACTATAAATCCATGAATAGAAGTGGGTAACGGACTTATACAGAGATACCATAATTAGTATCGCAGGAGAGACATATGTCTCGATATCGAGACACCAAAGTGTCAAATAACAGAGCAATTGCAGACCTTCTAGGCATCCCTATTTACCCACAACTAGACTTAATAGTTGTAAAACATAACAAGGTCATTTCACCATTTCATGTGCAGGCAAATAGCACTTCCAATAAATCAATCCTAGACATCATCTAGTGTACCTAAAGTACTTATAATCGAAATTTTCTACCTATATTACGCATCGAAATTATCGAATTCAGATTATTTACCTAAATCGCCTTAGTGTTTATCGTCCCGATTATATCCGGCAAGGGTCTTTCCTCTATCATAGGGAACACGGACACAAATTATTATCAGGCTTAATTACCGTATGATAACCGAGTATGATGCATGTTCATGACAAATTTCTCGATTAATCAATTTCGTGAAATTAGCGACATCGCAAGTATTCAAATGAAAGCAAGTCTTTACCAATTAAATGTACAAATTACATTAATTCTTAAATGCTATGCCAATAAGTAACATAAAGATCATAGGATATGCTAAGAAGAGAAAAAGAGTGCGAGCTGAATCATTTAGCTCTACACTAAGAATGAAACAAAGATACATAATAATAAGAAATAGACAAAAAAATGAAATAGCGGACAACATTTGAAATTTGGTTTTCGTCAAGAATCACTTGTGAGGTAAGGGATGAAGTAAATGATGGAGGAGTGGTATCTATTTATAGAGCATTTTTTGTAAACTAGCCGTTAGATATTTTTGGGTGAAAAATACGTATGACTACTGTTCACAAATGCATACGGTTACTGTAGCAAGACACTGTTCACCGACACTAACACTGTTCACAATTCACTATTATGCACTGTTCACCGTCTTCAACCTTCGACTTCCGACTCTGAAACTTTTTTTTTTCACCTTCCTTTAACTTCTTCACTTTCCAATAGCAGGTGGTGTTGAGTGAATGACTTCGCTATCTCTACTGATGGACGGGTAAAGGCGGCATTCGGTGAGGAATAGATGATAATGTTCGATTTATATCGTTGCATTTAGGTTTGGATGCGATACAACTAATAAACAGCTAATAGGTCCAAATAGTACTAAATGACCAAAAACATTGTTATGAATTCTTAGTTGTAATAATTACCTAACAATTCCGTAAAACTTCCAAAATTTACCAAAATTTCACGTAAAATGATGACTCTCAAAATAAATTGGCAACTCAAAACTAATCCTCCATTAATTTCTAAAAATATTTGAAGTATACAAAAATTACGAAAATTATAATAATACTGTCCAAATCACTCCGAAGTTTCATTAAACCAATTAACTCGGAAAATGCCATGAATGCATGCCAAAATACTTATGCACAATTTAAGCCAATAGTTAATAAGTTAATAAGCAAATAACACTCATAATTCGTACTAAATTCCTTTAATATTCTAACCCCTAATTTGGGGCATTACAGTGGATCCGTCTTCCTGAGCTTTCCATCGCTAGTTATCACCCACGGATTTTACACGCCTTAGGAAACCTTGTAGGAACGACGGTGCGTATCGATGAGGCGACGATGAAGATGCACCAGGGTAAATTTTCCAGACTTGCAGTGGATGTTGATCTAAGCTCACCGTTAAGGCACAACGTGGACTTGGACGGAGAAACTCTTCGGATTGCCTATAAAGGCTTGCCACAGCTCTGTTATGTTTGTGGGAAGATCACTCACACTGCCTCAGCCTGCCCACAGCGCCCTTGTGAAGAGATGGAAACTATCATTCCTTCGAACAATGAAAATCATATCGGGACGATGACTGGAACGCCAGCACCGAGAGGGCCACCATTGGACGGAAAACCACCGGCGGATCACCCCTTCGGGTATGTCCCTTAGACGCAGGTTCAGAGACGTCTCCCCAAGCCTCCCACACAATGGTCCTCTCTGCATAAATAGCTCCTAGCCCTCCAACGATCGGCTCAATCCAGACGAGACGCTGAAGTGACACAAGGAGGCTCGCATTTTTTTTATTACGTTAGGTATCCTGGCTTAGCCAGACTAGTCCTAAGCCCCTACGACCCCACCTCAAGAGCCTAGAGGATGTAAATCTGGAACTTCAAGATCCCTCAGGTTCCTACGTAGCCTGTACACTTCTGCGCACAAGGAGTCTTCACACACTCTAGATTGTTCAGCTGATGATTGATCACTGGCTCCCCCTGCTCAGCATCAGGTTCCCAGCAGCCCCCAGGTTCCCTAGCAGCTCCAACTCCCACACTGTCGCTGGAAGCGAGGCGTCCGTAATTGATCTGATCAAGGCGCTTTGCACAGGGGGCTAGAGGATCATTAATAGAAAACATGCCTATTTCCTCTCCTTTGGCGTGACTCAAACTCAAGACCTCCTTGAAAAGGAGAGCCTTAAGTGAGGAATCTAGACCAATTGGTCCACCCCTCGTTGTCGCGTTTTGTTATGTTAGTTGAGGAGGATTCTACGCCTAAGGGGACAACATCGTTTAAAGACACCCCACAACCCACTAACCCATTTGGTGTTAGCCCGAAGCCCACAGTGGGTCTAGCACAAGTAAAAGGAAAACAACCACAACAAGGTCCCATTTTCCAAGCCCAGGGGCCCAAACGCAATCCACAGAAGAGCTCACGAGAGATTTTAATTTCTATAGCTCAGTATACCTGGGATAAAACCTCCCAGGCCAGGAAACCCTAGAACAAAGGACAATCCCCTGTCCCTATAATTCCAATTCAACCTTCTCAATAGGACCAACACGTGTCCATAGAAATCCCCTCCCATATGGACATGGTTTGCGATGCTCATCTTATTGAGATTGGTGAGCAAAGAATTGAGCCACACCTACAACTAATAGAAGGAATTGAGGCACATGAGGCGAATCATATTCCCACTGAGTGCCCTGATCTCCCTTGTACTGACCAGGCAAACCAAGGAACTGGGCTGGGTGAGTCAGAGGTATTGACCCAGTCATGGATTATGGAGGCGATTGCACCGGCATCACTAGCCGTGGACACCTAGCCAGCGTCAGTAGCAGGTATAGTTAGTTTATAGTAGAAAAATAACTATGTTCTGTTTTATTCTCTTCTTATCTATATGTCTATTATCATTTGGAACTGTCAAGGCGCAAAAGGATCAAGATTCTTAGCCATCCTGTGTCATCACCTGCGAACTTATGAACCTGGTCTTCTAGTTTTGTTACAAACCCATATTAGTGGCTCTCAGGCCAACAAGGTAGTTCATCCCTTGGGGTTTGATTTTTCCTTTAAAGTCGAAGCAATAGGCTTCTTGGGAGGGATTTGGCTATTTTGGAAGGCAGAATTCGATATTTCTATGATGGTCGCCCATCGCCAATTCGTTCACACCACCATCAAGCACGATTCGAGTGTTTTCGACTTTACAACTGTGGCCTGTCCTTAAATGGGTCAGACGCTCTATCCAACGACCATGGCTTGTGTTAGAGTAGTGCCCTAAAGGCAATCGCCTTTAGCGCGTTTTGTACAAAGTTGTGTACAGACGTTATGAATAAATAAATAAAGGCATATTTCATTAATTTGGTGTTCATTATTTATGAATTGATATTGATCTATAAGCAAATTAATGAAGTTCATGATATATGACATAGCATGAAGAAAATTATGATGTGATCATACTACTGAGATTCTTATCATGTGCAATTATGTCAGTATCTAAATTATCCCTAGTCATAGGATTACCAAACCGACATCGTTAATCCGGAGAGACTAGCATACGTCAAGCTCCTCGATTTGATCAAGCAAGAGATCTCGTAAACCGTAAATATGAGATGTTTAGGTTGAGATGTGAATGCTTACTAGAGGTAGTAAGTACATCGATGACCTACTATGAGATCATCACATGGATGTCCTATTCTAATGTCAGTGATAATCTCATCATAGCAATGGTACAAGTACCCTTAGACTTGAGGTACTCAAGGATATCTTAGATACTGATTATGTGCTTTGACTCCATTCCTTGTTGCCTTACATAGGTCGCTCATAGGGTGGTGATTAGGTATAGCTTGAGGTATTCGAAGGTAATTGAGTAGCCAATAGAGGATTAACCACTTCTGTGATAGCAGAAGATGATACCCATGGCCTCTTGTCAGGGTTATTATTTGGAAATCTCTGGCCGGAGTACATATGTCATGAAGAATGTCTTCATTAACATATAAATTAATGAGTCCCAGGACGAGAACTGATATCACTTGGACTAGATTTGATGTAGTCAGTCTAGTAAGAGTTGACACTTTGCCCATACTCATAACCAAGTGGGGTATAGCATAGTAAAAGGACGAATTGCACAGTAATTGTCTATGGGAGGGTTCGTGATATGGTTCATGGTGAGCATGGGTTCAGTCGTCAAACCAATTACTTTCCGGTCAATTGAGGGTCATGATGTGTTGCTAGACACCGCTCATGACTTGTTTGGTTTAAGTGTTAATCTAAGTGGCCAACATAACCGGGAACCTAATGGGTCACACGCATAAGAGTGACTCGGAGAATTCGTAAAATGGTTTTGAATAGAGATCCATTATATGGAGAGCAATAGAACCAAATGGATCCCGATGAGATCGTGACATCAATATTGTTGAAATAGGTTTTCGGTATTTTTTCACACCCAGGACCCGGTAAGACCGACCCCAGTGTGACTGGACCACTTCAAATATGGATGGCTTCTTTCATAAGTTTCATTTAATGTCTTTAATGGATAAAAGACAATGGCTTCTTTCATAAGTTTCATTTAATGTCTTTAATGGATAAAAGACAAAAATGAAAGCTTGGAGAGGAAGATAATAGTGAGATAAAAGGATTTTAACATGTTTTAGAAACATGTTTTTTAAAAAGCCAACCGAAGCTCTCTTCCTCTTCCAAGGGTTCATCCTCCTTCACGTTGCTCTTCAAGAATCAAGGTAAGAGCTAGCACTCTCTCCTTTATTCTAGCTATTTTCGGATCAAAGAGTTTGATTCGGTTAGGTTTTCCGACCTCTGCGTGGATACCGTTAGAGACGGTCTCCTTTGGTCGTTGTGGTTTGAGAATTATGGTACCTCTTTGTATAGACACATAGATCCTAGACTTCGGGAACGTCCTGGAACAAATTTTTTTTATTTTCTGCACCGTGTGTATATGATGCACGCACCGGGATTTTCCTACAGTGGTATCAGAGCTACTTGTGTCGTATATAAAGAACAAATCATAATAAGATTGATGTTGCCTATTGGTTGTGACGATTTTGCATGTTGAATGTGTTGAATTCGAAATCAGTGTAAAAATCTTGTTTTCGAAATTTTCTTGCCCAGATTTGCTCATGAGATGTTGCTGTATATGTCTGTGGAAGCAAAAAATTTATCAATGTGATTTGATATGGTTTTGCTAATTTATTCCATAATGTTCTGGTTGTTGTGTTTATGCACATTCCATGAACAGGCATGCTTGTAAATTCGAGAATAAAATATAGAAAAATTGTTTTTGGGATTTTCTTTCACCAACATGTCTCTAAGATGTTTATAAATGTCTATGAAGATGAAAAAATGTTTTCAAGGTGATTGATTATTTATTTTAGAATTTCTTGTGTGCTGCTGGGAATGTCTGTGTTGAGGAACACAGATTTTGGATTGGCTTAATTGTTGAGGTTGGTTGAGTTTTTCTTAGAAATAAATTGTAAAAATATTCAGGGAGCATGTTGTGAATTGTAGCCTCTTTAATTTTCTCAGTATTTATTGAAATTGTTTCAATGATTTTTTTCAAGCAAAAAACAGAACTTGGCAATTTTGAGAAAGTTGTTGGAACTGGTTTGTTTGGAATATTGTTTGTGTGTTTTTCGGTTCCAATGCCTTGGATCATTTTTAATGTGATTAGAAATATGTTACATTGATGTTGTATGCATGCCAAACTGATTTGCTTGAAATTGGGTTTCCAAAAATTTTCGGATGTCAAATATGTCACATTAGCGTCTCGTTAGTATATTCTATTGTCTTGATTGTTTTGGCTGTCACAAGTTATGTGACAAGTGCCGAAGTAGTCTTGATGAAGTGGAGACTACCTAGAGATACTAAGGGTGATGGTTTGATGTTCTCAAATTATTTGAAAATCTACGAGAATAATAGTGTATTAATCTATTTCGAGTATTTCATGTCTAGGATGACTATGTATGGCAAGCATGCTACAATTAGTGTTTCATTGGTACATCAAAGGAGATGATATTACACTTGGTATATTGGTATTGTGAATTGGAATTGAAAACATACGGATTGAGAAATTAGCCGATGCTAACATTAGAAAACAATTTGGTTCAAGAGTTGAATCGAATGTCAAAGCTGTAGAAGCATAACACGTCACAACCTATATATGAAAACCTTATAAGATGATTGCATTAAAGAATGCATGCTAGGGTTGGTTAGGTGGGATGATGGATGATTATAGGTATAGATTCGATGTGATTGATGAAATGTCCTAAATCATTTCATATAGTCATTGTGATTATAATCCTACGGCTTAGATGAGACCAGAATATGAAATCCCTCATACATAATATGAAAACTAACGCCTTCCATTAATATGGGGAGAACCAGAGTTCTTTTAGAGTTATAGTTGTTGGATAAACCCAAGCTCGCTCTATAAGAATATGTTCGAACCATAGAAATAAGATTTTCGGATTAATGGGTCAGTTTTCACTAGAAGCGTTGATTTGTTGAGTAAACTCAAGGTCAACATAAACAGAGGCGCAATTGGGTAGCGTACATCAGATGTACGCTCATCAAGAGTTAATAACCCAATGTGTGTGCATACATCACGCATTGATAGCACTAGTCGATAGTTGCATTTATGATGCAATTGATATGACTGATACCTGCCGATTGACCTAAGGTGGCTTGTTGGGTAAACCCAAGGTCATCCTTAGTAATGTCGGATATCGACCCACTAGGACACTTTGTCATAATGTTTCTTGGATTCGTAGTGAGGGTTATGGATTCTTTGAAACTAGTGGGAGTCATATGTATGTCACCCAAGTCCTTATGATCATGTATGTATTAACATTCTAACATTCTTTCTCTCTTTCCCTTTAGGTTGATTGAAGATGTCTTCCAGTGTGAATTTGCGCTCACTTATGGACTCTAATAAATTAATTGGACCTAATTTTCTCGATTGGCTGAGAAATCTGAGAATTGTTCTCAGATCTGAGGAGCTGGGCTATGTCCTAGATGTTCCACTTCCTGATCCACCTGTTGTTGATACTTCTGATGAGGATCAGAAATTATATCGTAAACATCTCAAAGATAGTGACATGACTACCTGTATTATGCTCGCCTCTATGTCACCAGAGCTGCTGAAGCAGCATGAGTCTATGGATGCTCATACCATAATGTTTCATCTTAGAGAGCTTTTGATGAGCAAGCTCGGATCGAAAGGTTCGAGACCTCAAGGCTACTCTTCACTACTAAGATGATTCTAGGGACATCTACAAAGGCAAAGATGATCAAGATGAATGGTTATATTGAGAGGTTGTCCATCTTGGGTTTTGTTATGGATTATGAATTAAGTATTGACTTAATTCTAGTTGGATTGTCTGATAATTATTCATAGTTTGTGTTGAATTATCGGATGAATCAAATTTCCACGACAATCCTCGAAGTTGATCAATCTGGCCAAGACAATGAGCAAGCTATCAAGAAGGACAAGACAAGCCGTTGTTGTGGTGGACTCTTCTTCTTCTCGTTCAAAGAAAAGGAACCTAAAGAAGAAAAGTCTAAGAAACCAAAACGCAGCAAAAAAAACCAAAGAAATCTGCGCCAAAAGGAACTTGCTTCCATCAGGCAAGACCGCCACCTGGAGGCTAAACCAGAAAGTCTATATGGAATCCTTGAAGTAGAAGAAGGCATCAGATGCCTCGGCTCCTTCAGGCATGTTTGTCATTGAGGTTAATACAGTTTCTGATTATAACATATGGGTATTAGATACTGGTTGTGGCTCACACATATGCAATGATATGCAGGGCCTCAGGAAAAGTAGACAGCTCATGAAGGGAGAACTAGATCTGCGTGTAGGAAATAGAGCAAGAGTTACTGCATTAGTCGTAGGCACTTATTTTTTGTCACTCCCCAATGGGCTTGTAATTAAACTGGATGAATGTTATTTTGTACCTGTTTTAACAAAGAACATATTGTCTGTTTCTTGTTTAAATAGAGCTGGTTTCTATTTGACTTTTAATAGCAATGGTTGTTCTATTAGTTTGAATGGAATGCTTTATGGTACTGGTACATTATGCAATGAAATTTACATATTAGATATGTCACATCCAATTATGAATGTCAATAAAACGAAAAGACGTAAACGAGATAATTTAAAATCAACTTACTTATGGCATTGTCGCCTTGGCCATATAAATGAGAGACGCATAGCTAAGCTCCATAAGAGTGGTAGTTTAGGGTCATTTGATTATGAATCATATGACACATGTGAATCTTGTTTATTAGGCAAGATGACTAAGTTACCCTTTAAGGGAAAGGGTGAACGAGCGACTAGAGTATTAGACCTAATATATTCCGATGTATGTGGTCCGATGTCCATCCATACTAGAAGTGGTTGTCTTTACTTCATTACCTTTATCAATGATTATTCTCGATATGAGTACCTGTATCTGATGAGATACAAATCTGAAGCATTTGAAAAGTTCAAACAATTCAGAAATGAAGTAGAAAACCAACTTGGCAAATGTATCAAGACATTACGATCCGATCGTAGTGGGGAATACTTAAACCAACAATTTTTATATTATCTCAGAGATAATGAGATTTTATCTCAGTGGACTCCACCTTACACACCACAGCATAATGGTGTGGCTGAAAGGAGAAATCGAACCTTGTTAGACATGGTACGGTCGATGATGGGCTTTGCAAAGTTACCAAAATCCTTTTGGGGGTATGCACTCGAGACAACTGTTTATTTGTTAAACAGAGTTCCATCAAAGACAGTTGATGTTACTCCATATGAGATGTGGACTAACAAAAAACCCTATCTTTCTCATTTGAAAGTTTGGGGTTGTCCTGCTTATGTGAAGCGGATACAGTCAAATAAACTTGATGCAAAGTCTGACAAGTGTTTGTTTGTAGGATATCCTAAAGAAACAATGGGATATCAATTCTACCTTGCTGAGGAACAAAAGGTGTTTGTTTCAAAGCATGTTGTCTTTTTAGAGAAAGAGTTTCTTTTACAAGAAGATAGTGGGAGCAAAATTGAACTTGAAGAAGTTCAAGATGCTCAATGACGTAGATCAATCGCTCGAACTCAAATCGTGACTCATACAGATGAAGTAACAGTTCAACCTTCTTCAACATAAGAAGTTCGTAGATCACGTAGGATACGCTCTGTTCCTGAGAGATATGAATTTCTCGTGAGTGAACAGAATGACGTATTGCTCATAGAAGATAATGAGCCTACTACCTATGAAGAGGTTCTAAAGAGTTCAGAGTATGAAAATGGCTTCGTGCCATGAAGGCAGAAATGGATTCCATGTATGAAAACCAAGGATGGACTTTGGTTGAGGCACCCGAAGGAATAAAACTCATAGGGTGTAAATGGGTTTTCAAAAAGAAAACTGACATGGATGGTAATGTGATTACCTATAAAGCAAGGCTTGTGGCTAAAGGTTTTCGTTAAAGACAAGGAATTGACTACGACGAGACCTTCAGCCCAGTAGCAATGCTTAAATCCATTAGGATACTCCTAGCCATTGCCACTCATTATGATTATGAGATATGGCAAATGGATGTAAAGACAACTTTCCTAAATGGAAATCTAGTTGAGGATGTGTATATGATACAACCAGAGGGCTTCATTTTCTATGATGGCGAAAAGGTATGCAAGCTTCAGAAATCCATCTATGGATTGAAACAAGCATCCAGGAGTTGGAATATCTGTTTTGATGAGGCAATCCAAGAGTGTGGTTTGAGAATTATGGTACTTTGTATAGACACATAGATCCTAGACTTCGGGAACATCCCGGAATAATTTTTTTATATTTTCCGCACCGTGTGTATGTGATGCACGCACCGGGATTTTCTACAGCTCGTTGGTAAAGATTTTAATGCCAAATTAGATCATTCGGATAAACGTGGTGGGGCCAGGTCAACTAGAGTTATGAATAAATTGTTTCAAGAATGGGTACACAGATGTGGGCTTCAGGACCTAGGTTTTATTGACCCAAAGTTTACGTGGATACGAGGACTGATTCAAACTAGACTCGACAGAGCTTTAGGCTCCACTAATTGGCTTCAAGGGTTTCCTCACATGGTGAATCAACATCTTTCCTTTATGGGCTCTGACCATAGATCACTACTGATCCAACTGCACCGAAACCCTCCTCGAAGGTTCGATTTCAGAATATTTGGCTCACACACCCTGAATTTGATGATATGGTATTCGAGCACTGGTTACCCACTAAAAGGACGATGAGCAAATCGTTGGAGACTTTCTCCAAACACCTATTGACCTGGAACCAGATCGGCTTCAGTAATCTCTTCCATAGGAAAAAACATCTTCTAGCTCGGCTGGAGGGCATTCACAGGGCCATGACGATTGATACCTCCTGATCCTTTACTTGCCTTGTAAGAGCAATTAAGTGAGGATCTTACCCAAGTCCTGTGTGAGGAAGAAATTTTCTGGCACCAGCAAGCCCGCTGCGAATGGATTTCTAAAGGCAATCAGAATATTAAATACTATCACACTCTCACTCTTGATCGTCGTAAGAAATTGAAGGTTGATAGCCTCTAGATTCGCATGGGTCGCGGATATCAGATCTGGACCAACTGAGCCTGATCGCACGAAATTTCTTTGTTCACTTATATACTGCTAACGAAGGAACTTCGTCTAGTTTTCCAATTATTGGCGCTTTTCCTTCGTTAACAGAAGAGGGGGTCCTTAAACTCCATCTACCGATCCATGCCATTGAGGTGAAAAAGACGGTCTTCGATATAAATCCTAAAAAAGCTCCGGGGTCAATGGATTCAATGCATTATTATTCCAAAAACAGTGGGATAAGGTTGGTCCCAAAGTGGTGGAATTCATTAAGGAGATTTTAGCTACGGACGGTGGAAAAAGGATCTAAATCATACCATTTTGGTACTGATCCCAAAAATCCCAACCCTTATACTATATCGCAATTATGTCCGATTAACCTTTGCACTGTTATCTATAAAATAATTTTAAAAATCATTGTGAATCGGCTAAAGCCTCAAATGAAACACCTTGTGCATGAGACTCTGTGCAATTTTATTTCTTGACGACAAATAAAAAATAATATCATCATAGCACAGGAAGTCATTCATTCGATGCGCAAGAAAAAAGAGAAGATAGGTTATTTCACGATCAAGGTTGATATAGAAAAAGCTTATGACAGAATTCGTTGGGACTTTATCCAACATACTCTAATTGACATTGGCATCCCGGACCAGTTCATTAGAGTCATGAAATGTGTTACGACGGTCACAATGCAAGTTGCTTGGCAAGGTACCTGTACGAATCCTTTTAGTCCCTCACGAGATATTCGTCAAGGTGACCCACTCTCGCCTTACCTCTTTATCTTATGCATAGAAAGGCTAGGTCATCCCATTTCTCATGTAGTGGATCAAGGCCTATGACATCCGATAAAGTTGGGCCCTTCTGGCCCACCTATTTCTCACCTCTTTTTTGTTGATGATCTGGTCTTTTTTGGGGAAGCCACGGAGGCCCAAACTAGTATCATTGCACGTACTCTGGAGGTGTTTTGCCAATCTTTTGGGCAAAAAGTCAATCTTGACAAGACTCGAATATTTTTCTCCAAGAATGTCTCTCCTAATTTGGGGCATAGGCGTAACCAAAATCTAAACATTACAAGGACCAATAATCTTGGGAAGTATCTAGGAGTCCCGTTAATTCATGAGCGTATCACGAGGAGTACTTATTAGCATATCCTAGATAATGCTCGCAAGAAACTTTCCGGTTGGCGAGAAAAAGTCCTATCCCTAGCCGGGAGAGTTACCTTAACTCAATTGATTATTTATGCCCTTCCCATTTTTACTATACAAACCATGAGGATCCTGAGATAACTCTGCGATGAGTTGGAGAGCCTTATGCAAGATTTTATTGGGGGTCTATGAGAGCCTAAAGGAAGATGCACTTAATCAACTGGGAGGCAGTTTGCCAACTCAAGAAAGTAGGGGGTCTTGGCTTAAAGCGTATTCGATCTTCCAATGACGCTCTCTTGTCTAAACTCGGCTAGGCTTTACTTACGCAACCCACAGCGTTATGGGCTTGAATTTTAAGGGCTAAATATCGACTGGACCCCCACTCTACCCCTCTTACTTTAGATTAGCCAGGAGCTTCAACTACTTAGAGAGACATTTTCGCAACTTGGAAGTTTGTCAGACAGGGCATAAGATGGAAACTGGAAAATGGGTGAAAAGCTCTATTCTGGTTGGTTAATTTGGTTAATGATTGGGGTCCCCTCATTTCAATGGTGGCCACCCCACTTCCTGAAAGTGTGCTTTATGCTACAGTTGCGGAGTACATGACTGAAGAAGGTCATTGGCAGTGGCATCTTTTCCAATAGTATCTCCCTCCCACAGTTTGTATGGAAATTGCGGAGATATACCTCACTCTAGCCACAACAGAGGAGGAGACCATACTTTGGGGCCTAACAAATCATGGTCGGTTCACAACAGCCTTTGCCTACGATTTAATTGAAGGCACTACCACGCCTGCGTCCGACAACATTTAGGACTTAATAATCTGGAAATGAGCTGGTCCCCAACGGATTAGGACGTTCCTTTGGCTCATGACAAACCAAAAGCTCCTGACTAATCAGTAGCGAGTGACTAGACATCTCATTATGAATAACCAAAAGCTCCTGACTAATCAGTAGCGAGTGACTAGACATCTCATTATGAATAACAACTGCCATGTTTGTGGGTCCGAAGATTCCATTTTACATGCTTTTCAAGATTGCCAGATTGTGCAAGATTTTTAGCGTAAATTTCCTTTTAAAGTGGTTAACACAGACTTTTTTCATCGCGATATGGAGCAGTAGGTAACTTCCAATCTTCTGAAGCAATCTCAACTTCACTAAATTCCATTGGCCATCATTTATGGCGTTACATGCTGGTTTGTGTGAAAATGGTACAACAAAAGTATCTTTGAAGCTGATTTTGAGTGGCCAGCAGACAGGTCTAGGGCAGTTATGGACTATGTCACTTGGTCTTAGGGTGGGCGAGGGAAGTGGAACGCTGTATCTATAGAGATCAGGGACTTCCAGTAGGTCACTCTACGGGTTGGACCAAACCAATAGACGACTGGGTCAAGTTAAATACTAATGGAGCGGTTAAACTGGGACCTGATACTGTTGCTATTGGAGGATTGATTAGGGATTGTCACGGATAGTAGTGCGCGGGATTTATCCACCACATTGGACAGGTTTTGCGGATTACTTCTGAACTTTGGAGAGTCCACTCTGACTTTACCCTAGCATGGGAGATTGGATATCGACGAGTGATCGTTGAAGTTGAAAGAATATTGAGGTGATCAACATTCTTTCCTCTTCTCCTATTCTCTCGACTGAATGCTCTTTCTTGGTGGCAAGTACTCGTGGACTACTCTACCACGCATTGGAGGTGAAGTTTATCGTGAAGGGAACCAATATGCGGATAGACTAGCCTCTACCGCAACAATATCAACCCCATGAGTCCACCCCCTACAAAAGCCTCCATTTACTATCATGGCTCAGCTACAATGAGATCAGCACGCAATCTTGTACCGCAGATCCCTATGCTAGTTAAGGTGTTTTTTTAATTGATTTGTTGTCTTTCCTTTATAAACAAAAAAAAAGTTACGTAACCAAACATGGTTAGGGTGCGTAATTTAGTACTATCATCCTTTAATAAGAAGTTTTAAATTCGAATTTTGAGAATGAAGAAATAGCCAACACTTTATTTCTTACGGACTGACTTGATAAAAACGAGGATTAGTCTGAGTATGGATGATTTAAAGACGCATTTTTAAAATTGAGACATTCCTAAAACACCTGGCGGCTAAAAAAAAAAAAACATATTAAGTGGTTTGGTTTTCTTCCATAATATAGAATAATTATTCTTATTAATAAAAAAGATGAGTTATTATTATTATTATTATTATTATTATTATTATTATTATTATTATTATTATTATTATTATTATTATTATTATTATTATTATTATTAATTTTCAACTTACTATTATTCTTATTATTAATAATTTTATTTATTAATTATGAATAAATTCTTTATTATTATTAATTTTCTTCTTATTATTATTAATTTTATTATTCCTTATTATTATTATTACTTATTCCTTATTCCTTATTATTATTACTAACAGTTAAATATTGTTATTATTTTATTATTATTATTATTATCAAATTATTATTATTATTATTATTATTATTATTATTATTATTATTATTATTATTATAAATTCTTCAACAAATAACTATATTATTAAAATAGCTAAAATACCTTTTGACGATCTTTAACAATTTCTAAAATTAATAAATACTTAATCTTATGATTAGATATTTCAATATTTTGTTTAACCAAATAAAATATTATTTAAAATTTAAAAATATATTTAAAATATAATTTCTATTCCGTGAGCCAAATTTAAAAACAGACGATGGGACCAAATTGGATCCAAACTGAGCAGGAATCCACCACTTAGCATAAGCTCGAGAGCAGCATGGCCTAACCCCTCACGCAGGCCAACCGAGCGAAGGTTTCCATTTGTCAGGGGAACCTAAGTCATGGGCTTGAAATACTTTTAATAATGAAAATTATAAAAAATAAGGTTAAAAAAAAAACTTTGAATTTTGCTATATTGGGTGTAAAGAATTGTCTTAAATGGACATATAAAACAACTATTCATATAATCATAATATATTATTAATTATCATTTTTATTCCTTATTTATTATTTTCTCTCCAATCCAATTACCAAAAATAATGATAAAAATTTAAAGTTAAAACATTAATTAATGTTTTAAAATTAAACGTAAAATTAAACAAAAAGAACAAAATTTAAAATTTTAAAAATTCAATTGAGTAACTAAAGATTAAATATATTTTTAATACGATTGAAAGAAAGTTTTCTTACGTATTGAAATTTTTGAAGCTTGACTAAAAATAAATTTTATTTATTTAATTTAATTTATAAAATTATTGATTTACTGAATGGTTAATTTAATAATAACAATTATTAAAATAAAATTAACACGATTTAAAATTTATACGTTAAATGATTTTTAGTCCGTACATTCATTATTTTACCGACACGTCCCACTTATCTCGGCTCAATGCCTATTGTTACATAACAGTACGGGAGCCGCATCACCTGAATATACGTGGAAGGATAGGTATACTTGCGCACCAAATCACCTTAGTTTTACATTTTCGATCCAAATTTCTTTTTTTTCTTAACCCAATTATTATTTTTAAATATTCATTAATCTTTATATAACTTTAAATCATGTATTTTAAATAAATTAATCAATAAATTAAATATTAATTTTGATTAAAGTGGTCATTTGAGAATTTAAACCTTAAAACTTCTGAGATTAAGTTATTTACAAATTAAAATTTTAGGTCAATTTGACAATTTTAAATATTTCAATTAATTTAAAATTATTAAAATTAAATTTAATCAAACTCAAATATTAAAATTAGATTTGAATATTCAAATTAAGGGAGTGTTTGGTTAATTGGTATAAAAATATAAGAATAAGTAAGGAATAAAAAGATTGTTAGTAATATATTACAATTCAATAAATAGTATTTTTATATCCCTTTAGGGTAATATTGCATACTCTTAATATATTGAAGAATGAAAGTTATATTCATTTCTACTCGTCGTTATATTTATTATAATTCTTATTGTTATTCTTCTAGGTAAACCAAAGTACTCCTTAAAAATTTTAAAATTTTACATCAATTATAGGGAAATAAATTAGCTTAAATTCCTTTTTTTGGTGGTTCGATTGACTTTAACTACTTTTCATCATCATCATTTAGTTCGAAATTTCGCAATGAAGCGAAATTTAAGGAAGTCTGATAGTACTCAGCCTTACTCCTACATAATAGAGAGGTTATTTTCGATAGACCCATATGTAAATGAGACAATATACAAATAATGCAAGTTACAGAAACAGATTCATTAAAAGCAGACAATATATATATATATATATATATAAACTAAAAATAAAATAAAATAATAAATAAACCAAAATGTGATAATAAAGAAACATCATATTGGGGCTTATAAGCACAGTTCTTATCACTTTTATTTTAAAATTGATCAATTTTATTAATTAATAAAATTTATAAACTAAAACAAATAAATTAAAATTTAAAATATATTTTAATTAAGCTTCAAATTAAGAATAATTTATTTTAATTATATTTTAAATTCAATTTTACTCAATTTTATAATAATTTAAATCTCAATTTTGAATCTTATCAATTTAACATTCGTTTTTAAAACATTAGCATTTGCGTTTCAAACATTTCAATCAAACTTTTGACCATGGCTTATGAATTTTACAGTCTAATTAATAGTCAATGAACCCTTCAAGAAAACTATGCCGCCTGTGAAATGCAGGAGGCATAAAGGCGTGATGCGATACGACCCCTCAAGGACAAGACTTTTTGGTTTTGGCTGTGTTACTGTTACCTGCCAAACCCTATCCCAATGAACCCTCCTCAGTCATTCCTCAAAGCTCTCCCTTTTCTTTCCCCCAAGCCCTCAATCAAAGCTCCCGTTTTTCTGTAAAGCCATTGCTCCCTCTGGCTAGCCCCTAGGACCCGCCTTTCTTCTTGGGACTGGAGACTCTCAACAACACAGCATCTTCTTCAGAATAAAGTTGCAGAGAAGGCGTGTTCCTTTATATTTTTGTTGACAAGAAACGGGATAAAGATGGGTAAGAGAAAAGGCAAGGTGCACCCTTCTTCGTCTGCTTCTTCTTCTTCTTCTTCACGCGTAGATCCTGAATCAGTATTAAGGCACCTACCAGAGACCATCCTTGTTACAGCTTTGTCTCTTCCTATCCCAGACCGGAAAGTATTGGCTTATATGATAGCGAAGTCTTGCATAAACCCTTCTCCACTTCTGAGCGAACATCCCAAGAATAAGTACAAAACTACTGCAATCAACAAGCGGATGCAGCATGTTGCACTCTTTGAATGTGGGTGTTTTGAATGTTACGGCGTCTTTTGGCGTAGGTGGGGTTTGTCCCCTAATAATAAGCTCATTGACCAGGTTATTGAATCTTTCGAAGAACATTTGGTGCAGAAACCGTTCCCAAAGAAGCAGAATCGATGCAGAAGGAAAGGCAAAGGGATTACGGGTCGTTTTGAAACCGCCGTCTCGGTTGAAAAACCTGAGAATAAACCTGAAATATCGACGAGTACTGAGGTTGAGAGTGATGTGATTATGCAAGAAACAGCTGGCAATGGAGACAATGAAGTACTTTGTGTAGAACACGAAGAACACAAGGTTGGCGATGATGTGATGGAAAATCCCGAGACGGAAGTGGCTAGAGCACAAGCTCCGGCCACCAAACACGGGGGTTTGGTGAGGAAGTTCTTAGCTGATATAGTGGGTCTATTGAAGTCTCATATATGGAGTTCTGGTAATATCTGAGTTTCAAGAGTACAAAATTATCATCTGAAAACAGAAAAAAAAAAAACAAACAAACGAACAAAAAGAAGAAAGAAAGAACCTATCTTGAACTTGATTTTCTTGAAAAGATTGCACCTTTAAGGAGTTCATGGGCGCGCTAATGTAGTAGTTCTGAGGGTTTATTGATTAAGAGTTTTGCGATGCCAAGTGATTTTCTGGTTTAGCATCTTAAGTCTGATTGTTCCTAATATCACTGAATAGTTATATCGGTACCAATTGGCTACTATCATCAGATTTAGTTGAATACCATGAAACCTCAGAGAGGCAATTCATCACTCTTGTTTCTCCAGTCCTGGATTCGAGTTTGTTCTTGTAATAAGTAAGCTGTTATTAAGCAGACAAATCGTGAACTCTTTATCCCTGTATGCTATTCCTTATCCCGAAAAAGCAGCATCAGGATTCAGGACAGGACCTAATGGATGCAAAATCCAATAATTTGGAGGGGGATTGAGTATTGTCAGATTCCTGCTGCTTGTTCAATCCTTTTGTTGGATTTCCATATCAGAGTTTTGGAGGCTAGTTCTGTGCCTGCCAGGGAACTGGGTCTGAGGAAGCATAACAATTCGAGCTTTATGCAAGTCGAATTTATATGGTAACTTGGGACCTTCGGGCTGCAGTGGACAATAAACCATTTAATTCCAGATTCCTACCAATTTCTTTTCACTGCATGCCATCATGGCAAGTACCCCACAGGACAGATACGGACTCATTCAGACCCGGGAAGGGATGCCCTCAGCTCACGGATTAAATAATTTAACATTATTATAAAATTAATTAATGCCAGGATAAAATTAAAAATATAAAATTTGAGTAAAAATTATTATTTTAATTTATAAAATTTAATTAATAAATAAATATAAAAAAAAAACAAAATTTAAAAACGAAAATTATAAAATAAATTGGTAGAACTAATTTCTTTTCACTTCTAGTCGTATTGACTGTTGAGAACTATACACTTCTTCAATATATGGTCGCAAGAACACAACTACTTGCCACACCTAAAGCAAACACTGTCTCTGAAGAGAGTGTATTATCCTTCATCAATCGCACGAAATTTTCAATTTTTCCTTCTGCCCATTGAACAACTCTTTAGTGTATACATGATTATCACCAAATATTGAGCTACATTCCTTTGTTGTCAAAGACAAGCGTGGATGGTGTAACTGGAAATTTTATGGGATACACAAAACATGAGGAAAGGAAATCATCAATCCCTTAAGATTTGAGTAGCAGTTGGTGTGCCAAAGGACCCTTTCCCAACCAAAATTAAATCGGCCAATCAGGAAAAACGCTTCATAGAGTATATTAAAGCTACGTCTCAAATGCTTGCTGCTCCCATGGAAAATACGCACAACCCTACTAGCCATGCTGCAAAGAAGGTCCGTATGAGGGAGAGGGAAGAAGACACCCCTCCTCCTGCACCTCCTAGACAGAGCTCGCAACCAAGTTACAGCTCAGTAGTTTCTGGCCCTTCCGACCATGGATCAGGAGTGAAAGAAATGGAATGGCCAGAGGAGGAACATATTGAAATCACCGAAGGCGATATTGTCATTACATATGGAGAATTTGGTCTGGGGATAGAGCTATCTAACACATTTAAAGGAAAATTAGATCAAGCTTGGGCAAACACCGTGGTGATCAAATTACTTGGCAGCCGAATAGGCTTCAATCTACTCAAAGCAAGATTGATTACACTTTAAAGACCCAAATGACTCATGAAATTAGTGGATTTAGAAAATGATTTTTACCTCATCAAGTTCATAGAAGAGGACGATTACATTCGGACTCTAACCCAAGGTCCATGGATCATCGCGGGTCACGCTTTGTCGGTCCAACCCTGATACCCGGAGTTTCGTCCGACCAGCGACAAAATCACCCATGTGGTCGCGTGGATCCGCTTCCCCGAACTTTCAGTAGCCCGATATCACCTGTCCATCCTCACAGCCCTAGGCAATTTAGTGTGAAGAACAGTGAAGATTGACACCAACACATAAAATACATACAGAGGCAAGTTTGCTCGCGTCGCGGTCGACATAGACCTTAGCTTACCTCTGCGATCCATCGTCGAATTAGATGGAGAACCCATCAAAGTCGCTTATGAGGGCCTGCCCTCTATCTGCCTCTGCTGTGGATTGGTAGGTCATAACTCTTCGACGTGCCCTCAACGCCCACCCACCCAACCCGACGCTGTGACCCCCACCATCGACCAACCGCTGACGCCACAACTTGCGAGTCGCGACGACCCATCCCTTGAAGACCCCAATCCACCAATGTTTGAGTCATGGATGCAGGTGCAAAGACGCCCTCACTGGTAGCCCACTCTCCCACCGGCTCGCTGAAATGATAGGACAACCACCGCCCTCAACGTCTCTCTCCAAGGTTCACGATTCTTGACATTGACAAATTTAGAACCGTTGCACGTTGCAACAGTCACTACTCTACCCTCGGAGGATACATTACCCACAGATTCCCCTATCGCATTAGAAATCAATCGAACTAGGGAAAAACCCCTTAACCCCAGCAGCAACTAAAGAATCAAGGCTAAAGAGATCATCATATTTGGGGAGGAAGGGAGCGTTTCACACGCCCAGCCTGTTAAACCCCAAATTTTTTTTAATGATGATATTAAGCATAAATTGTGTTAGTTATGTGATTAAGACTTAGTTTGATTAACTTGAGAATATTAGTGAATAATTGAGGTGTATTTGCGTTTAATGTGGTTTAAATGAGAATTAAGGGATTAAAATGTGTAAGGGCATTTTAGGAAGATTTCTTAGGATGATTTGGGTTTAGGCTTGTAAAGAGGGGTAAGTTGAGGAAATAGAAAAGAAAAGAAGAAGAGGAAAAGAAAGAAAGAAATAGAAGAGAAGAGAAAGAGGAAGCGCCGTCGGTGGAGAAGAAGAAGAGAAGAAGAGAGATTTTTGACTTTTGAGATTTCCAACAGTTTCAAAGCATTTCCAGGTAAGTCTCGTTTTGTTTAAGCTTGTTTTAGTTGGATTAAACCCTAGGATAGCTTGAAATGTGGAGGATCGAAGGTTTTAGGGTTTTTGGTGAAAAAGTTGAGTCAATCGTTGGGTTGATGATTTTAGGATGGCTTGGAAGGTTAGAATGTGTTAGAAGTGTAGTATAAGTCTTGATCTATGCCTTGGATGTGTTGCATTTACGTTTGGGGAAGGATTGAAGTTGGAAATTTCTAGAAATCGGGTCTCGGAGTCGACCTCCAGACCCGCACGTCGCGACGTGCGTATGAGCACGCCGCGGCATGCGTGAAAGGGAGCAACGTCGCGACGTGCGAGCGGAAGCACGTCGCGATGTGCGAACAGGAGCACACCGCGACGTGCAGGAAAATTGGTGCACGCCGCGGTGCACACTTGCGTGCACGCCGCGGCGAGATCAAGCTGTTCGTCGCGACGAACGTGGCCTTCGTCGCGGCGAACGAAGCTTCGTCGCGGCGAGCCCCCCTATTTTTGAAAGTGCAATGTTTATATTTTTGGGGATATCTTTTAGTGTGGGTGTCCGATTGAGGTGATTCTTGATTCGTTGTGATCTAGAAATTAAGGATTACAAGTTGTATGAAGAAGGGAAGTTCGGAAATTATTTCGAAGAGTTCGAGAATTTCGATGGGAGTCGGATGTAGACTTTTAGCGCTTTACTTTTTGCTTTTCGAGCTTTATTGAATATTTGCTATGGATATTAATTGTATGAAAACTTGGTTTATTATAGGGAACCAAGCTGATTTGACCCAATCGCAAGAGGAAGGACAGCAGTAAGTCTGATACTCAAGCGATACTAGGTGGGTAATATGTTTATGGTTATTGTGTGTATGGGCAAATTGCCTGATGTGTGCTTGCTTGCATTAGATGACATTACTGGTATTGAATTACATGAGAAATATTGAATATGCCTTTATTTATGATTATGCATGGCTTGATAGGCTGTATGGAAATAGACAAGAATGGGAATTTGGAAAATTGTGAAAAATGCTTTGAGCATGAATTGAATGGACTATGTGATTTGTTTGGGTAAGAGAGTTACGGATGGAGTCACGTGCACGCCGACAAAAGTTTTCTCCTCCGCCTGCCCGCTTGTGGCAACGAGATCCTTGAGAAATTGGACTCGGATAGTTTACGGATTTACCTTTGGTTTATCCGGATCATTTACGGAACTCTCGAGCCAATTGTTTGTGCATACATGATTGAATTATTGAGCATGATACATGATGAATTATGATCTTATGAATCTCATGAGCTTGTGTATATTTTGGTAATTGCTTGATTGTGTGGCTCGTTGCTAATGGCTATAAACGTATATGCCACTGAGCTTCGCAGCTCACCCCATTACTCTCCCCTCCTCAGGTGCAGATCGAGATGATTGTCGATCTTGCAGGGCATCAGAAACTTCAAGCTAGTTAGAAGCCTTGTATAAGTTAGTACTTTGGTTAGCCCACCAGCATATCATCATGGAGCATACGTTTGTATTTTGGATTTTAACTTTCGTTTTGTATTATGTTATATTTCGAGAATACTTGTGAATTTCTTCGAATGATAATGACATATGTTTTATGAATTTGAGATGATTGATATATGTTTAGAATGCATGTGTAGAATGTATGTATGGGAGTATGTGTATGTATTGTTATATGTTTATGTATGTAATCGGATTGTATATATGTATGGATGTTGGGATCGGGTCCGACGGTATTTGGGCGCCCGTCGCCGGCGCCACCGGAGGGGCCGCCTCGGGGATCGGGGATACGGGGCCCGGGTCTAACATGTTTGGTATCAGAGCGCCTAGGTTTAGTGTCCTTGGCTTAGACTGTTGGCTTAGACTGCATAATATGATGAATTGTGTGATCTATGCTTATTTGTTGCATTAATTGATTGCATTAAGTGACATGCATATCATACATACATGTAGATTGACATATAGCTAATCCTTAGTGTTTACCTTTGAAGGAGTACGATGCCACCTCGTAGAAGAACACGAGGAGTTATGCAAGGGTCAGCTGCACCTGACTCTCCGACGAGAGAGGAGAGGACTGATGAGTCAGTAGCCCCAGGGAATGCTGAGGCTTCCGTAGGGCTAGGTAGTGAGCCCGTTTTATCGCCGACTCAGGAGTCGCCAGTTCCACAGGAGCAAGTGCCTCCTTTGGATCCGAGATTATTTCATGTCTTCACTCAGGCATTCGTGCAGGCTATGGGTCAGATGCCACAGCCTTCTATTTTAGCCCCAGTTCAGAAGGGGAGACGGTTTGACCGGTTGAGGAAGTATGGAGCATTGGATTTCTTTGGGACATCCGATCCCGAGGAAGCTGAGATATGGTTGCTGAAGACTGAGAGAGTGCTAGACCAGATGGAGTGTGAGGATGACGAGAGGGTCATATATGCTGTGAGTTTGCTTCAGGGAGATGCTCTTCACTGGTGGGAGACTGTGCCAGGGAGCCAGATGAGGTCAGTAGGGTTGGCATGGCAGGACTTCCTTGTGACTTTCAGGAAGAAGTATCTGTCAGAGGTCTATGTTCAGCAGAAGCAGAGGGAGTTCCTCAGTTTGACTCAGAGAGATATGACAGTTAGCGAGTATGAGCGCCGGTTTACACAGCTATCCCAGATGCTTCAGATCGATGTCGAGCGAGGTGCTAGATGTCACCGGTTTGAGTCAGTCTGCACTTAGCAATCGAGAGAAGGTGATTGTGCAGAATTTTGCGACTTCAAAGAGCTTGGTTGAGGCACTCTGAGTGGAAAATATAAAAATATCAAGAAGTCTTTGTGAACAAGAAGAGAAAGGCAGAACGACCCAAGAGAGGAGGTAGCACTAGTATTCCTATGCTGGCAGAGTGCTAGAAGCTTCCCACCAATCAGAGGAGAGGAGCGAGAGGCGAGCCGACCGAGGCCGATGAGGACTTTCTGCTTTTCACCAAGCTTCAACGGTGGGTGGCGGTAGAAGGGAGATGGGGATAGATCGTTCGTCCGAAGTATGAGCACTCAAGGGAGAGCTTATAGAGGAGAGTGCTTCAGATTGACAGGAGCTTGTTTCAAGCTGTGGGAGAAGGGACACATTGCAGAGAGTGTCCTCGGCCTCCACGACAAGAGAGAGGCGGATGCAAGCTCAGGAGGAAAGAGACTATGGGATAGAAGCGCTTCTGAAGTGGGCGATTCGGATCTGCGGCCAAGAGGGTGAATCTTCCGGGAGACCAGAGAGGGTGTATCGGCTAGGTGTTTGCGATGACTAGGGAGGATCTTTGAGACCACACCAGATGTTGTCACGGTGCAGTGCTTATTTTACGATCTTTGTGATTGTGTTGATTGATCCGGGTTCTACTCATTCGTTTGTTTCCTCGAGTAGACCCGTGTGTGATATGATTGTGAGCCCTTAGGATACTCCGCTGATGGTGAGTACTCCAATCGGTTAGTACATTGTGATTAGTCAAGTATATAGAGGTTGTGAGATTCGCATTGGTGGAGAACTTCTAGTGGTCGATTTGATGCCACTGAAGATGAGCGGTTTAGATGTGATTTTAGGCATGGATACATTGAAAAAGTACAATGCCCGTTTGGATTGTAAACAGAAGACAGTGGAGTTTGAATTGGATAGTGGAAAGAGAGTGGTGTTTACTGGGGACAGGAAAGCGAGTCCGCCCAGAGTTGTTTCAGCATTGACAGCGGAGAGGATGATGAGTAAAGGTTGTGAGGCATTTTTGGCTTATGTGATAGACTCCAGAGCTGATAGAGGGAAGCTGGAGGATATTCCAGTAGTCAGGGAATTCTCGGACGTCTTTCCCGAGGAATTGCCAGGACTACCGCCAACTAGGAAAATTGGGTTTCCCATTGAGCTTTTGTCAGGTACAAGGCCGATTTCAATTCCGCCTTACCGGATGGCTCCGGTGGAATTGAAAGAGCTTAAGGAGCAGTTGGAGGAGTTATTGGAGAAGGGATATATTCGACCGAGTTCTGCGCCTTGGGGAGCTCCGGTCCTATTTGTGAAGAAGAATGATGGATCGTTGAGGATGTGTGGAGACTATCAGAAGCTGAATCAAGTTACTGTGAAGAACAAGTATCCGCTTCCTCACATTGATGATCTGTTTGATCAATTGCAAGGGGCGAGAGTCTTCTCGAAGATAGACTTGAGATCGGGTTATCATCAGTTGAGAATTAAGGAGTCGGATGTGCCGAAGTCTGCTTTTAGGACTCGGTATGGGCACGGGCACTTTGAATTCTTGGTGATGCCTTTTGGATTGACGAATGCTCCTGCAGCATTTATGGATTTGATGAATCGGGTATTTAAGCCATTCTTGGACCAATTTATCATTGTCTTCATTGATGATATCTTGGTGTATTCCAAGAGTGATGAGCAGCATGAGGAACATTTGAGGATGGCTTTGGAGACTTTGAGGAGGCATGAGCTTTATGCCAAATTCGATAAATGCGAGTTTTGGCTGCGAGAAGTTTCATGTCTTGGACATGTGATCTCAGAGTAAGAAGTTCATATAGATCCGAAGAAGATAGAAGCGGTTGTAAATTAGGAAGCGCCGAAGAATGTAGCAGAAGTGAGGAGTTTTCTGGGTTTAGCAGGTTATTACAGGAGATTCGTGGAGGGATTCTCCATGATAGCCGCTCCGATGACGAAGTTACTGAGGAAGAACCAGAAGTTTGTTTGGAGTGAGGAGTGTCAGAAGAGCTTTGAGGAGCTTAAGCGCAGATTGACGAGTGCCCCGATTTTGATTTTACCTTCGGGAGATGAAGGTTATTCGGTATACAGTGACGCTTCGAGGAAGGGTCTTGGATGCGTTTTGATGTAGGGAGATCGGGGGATAGCTTATGCTTCGAGACAGTTGAAGCCTTATGAGCTGAATTACCCGACGCATGATTTAGAGTTAGCAGCGGTGATCTTTGCCTTGAAGATTTGGAGGCATTATTTGTATGGAGTTCAGACTCGGATCTTCACTGATCATAAGAGTCTCAAGTATTTGCTGAGTCAGAAGGAATTGAATCTGAGGCAGCAGAGGTGGTTGGAGTTACTCAAGGACTATGATTTGTTGATTGAGTATCATCCGGACAAGGCCAATGTTGTGGCGGATGCCTTGAGTAGGAAGTCGTTAATTGCTCATGTTCGATCAGTTTATCTTCCTTTATTGGAAGAGATAGCCAAGCTTAAGATAAGCTTGAAGCAGGAGGAGTCAGATTGCCTTCTAGCTAACTTCCGAGTGAGGTCGATTCTCAGGGAAAAGGATAGGGATTTGCAGGCTCAGGATACGGATTTGAGCAAGCTCAGAGATGAGATTCGGAATGGCAAGATTTCTGATATAGATGTGCAGGATGATAGGCTGATGACAGTGGGAAACATGTTGTGTATTCCTGATGTGCAGGAAGTTAAGGCCGAGATTATGAATGAGGCACACAATGCGTCTTACGTCATGCATCCAGGTAGCACCAGGATGTATCGGGATTTGAGAGAGCAATTTTTGTGGAAAGGCATGAAGAGGGATATAGCAGAGTTTGTCAGTAAGTGTGTAGTGTGTCGATGAAGTCAAGGTGAACACGGACACCTTGAGGCAGTTGAGGCCGTTGCCTATTCCGGAGTGGAAGTGACAACGAGTGACGATGGACTTTTTGATGGGTTTGCCTAGGACCAGCAGGAGGCATGATGCCATTTGGGTGATTGTTGATCGGTTGACCAAGTCAGCCCACTTTTTGGCGATTAGACAGACTGATTCTTTGCATGTGTTGGCAAAGAAGTATATTGATGAGATAGTGAGGTTGCATGGGATTCCGGATTCGATTGTGTCTGATAGGGACCCTCGGTTTACTTCGAGGTTTTGGGCGGTTTGCGAGGAAGCTTTGGGGATGGCTAAATTTTAGTCTGACTTTTCACCCTCGGAAGGATGGTCAATCTGAGAGGAACATTCGGACTCTTGAGGGATGCTTGGGCTTGTGTAATGGATTTCGGAGGAGCTGGGATGAGCATTTGCCGTTGGTGAATTTGCTTATAACAATTCGTACCATTCGAGCATTCGGATGGCTCCATATGAGGCTTTGTATGGGCGGAGGTGTAGGACTCCGATCTGTTGGGATGAAGAAGAGAGAGGCAATTAGAAGGACCGAATTGATTGGACAACCGTTGAGAAAATCAATTTGGTTTAATGCTGAGCAAAGACAGAGGATAGGATGAAGAGTTATGTTGATGCTCACCGAAAGGAGATGGAGTATGAAGTCGGTGAGAAAGTGTTCCTTAAGACGTCTCCTTGGAAAGGAGTATTAAGATTCGGCAAGAAAGGGAAATTGAGTCCGAGGTATGTGGGTCCTTATGAAATCCTGGAGAGGTGATCGGCGGCTTATCGTTCAATTTAAGAATTGATCCTTGGAAACCAGTCAAATAAAATTTATACCAAGGATTGCAATACAGGATGCAACCTCGGGTCGACTCTCAAGGAACCAATGCACCAATTGATCCTAGACTAGCCTAATGTTTGAATTATGCATGCAATGAAAGCAATAAAAGGGGGTTTTGATTGATTAATCTAAAAATTAAACTAAGCCAAAGTAAGAATAAATGTTTTGGGATTTTAGAAAGCTAAGCGATTGAAATTAAACAAGTGTGAAATCAAATTACTAAAACTCTCTTGAAAATGCAACTTGGATTATCATCGTTCAAATAATTTTCGTGGTTTGAAATCCACTAAGTTTGAAATGTAAACCTTAACAACTCGTTAAGTCCAAGAATTTGATTAATCAACTCGATTAGTCAAATCTTGTTAAAACCATTAGTGTAAAAATTGGATAAACAATTGCAATAAGTTAATCGAGATAATAACACACTAACCCAACCAAGCACAACTAGGCGGATCAAATTAATCGGTGTAAAATCCGAATAACATACATGAGACTTCATGTATTTTGACCGAAAAATCTACAAAAGTAATATCCAAATCTCAACATAATGTCAACACACGGCTAAAACTATTAACCACACTAACCTAGCTATATCAATGCATACTCCAACTCGGATCTATACATAAATATACCTAGACTTGAGACATTAGTGATTACCCCTATTAAGCTTTCGGTGAACTCCAATCCTTGCTACATGTTCAAGAGAATGGGCGCTTAGCCGACCATAACTCTGGATGAACTCTTCTTGTTGGAATATCAACGTGGTTCATGATTCCAACGTCGAGCGAGGAAGGATCTGACAACAAATAATGGACGATGGAGCGGATGAAGAAGCTGGAAACAATGGACGTGATGCAGTGCGGCAACAAACACGCAAATAAAAAGCAGAACAAAAACTATTAGAAACGAAGGAAAAGATGTAAAAGAAGAAACCGAGAAGAGCGAATAAAAGGGAGGAAAAGAAAAGCGTATGCGGCCATCTCTTTTTGCCCTAAATGGCAAGTTTTATAGGGATACGTCTTGGTCGGGTCAAAGCAGTGGATACTTTGCCAAATATAGGCGGGTTACCCGATATTATTTATGGCGAATGGTCGAGTTCGGCGCGGGCGAAGTCCGGATGGTCACTCGTCGCGGTGAAGTAGTTGCATTAATTTATTCGCCTGGCGAATGGAGGTTTAAGTTAGCCCGTGAATCTCGCAGCATGTTGACTTCTTGAATGTTGACTCCTTTGTTCCTACAAAATACAACCCATTTGCGTGATCAATTGTCCCAATAAAAATTATGCGAATTAATGACAAATGACAACAAAATACCGATAATGTGCAATTTATCAAAACTCAATGTGCGGGACCAAAATAAGCATAAAATCATAGATCGAGTCAACAGATGCATAATTACTAGAGAAAGCGGGCCTAATTTATAGTATAAATTTGGTCCAATCAAATCCCCACACTTAAACCTTTGTACTCTGAACAAAGCTTATAAGAGTCAAAAGGTACAAGAGTAAAAGAAAATTCTGCCCATGCTCAAACAACAACCAAAATTGACTCAATCCACTTTATCGAATTCTAACGCAAGAAATTGAAAGAGTGCTAATAAAACAAACATTGAAAGAATTTAAGCACAAGAGATTGAACAACGGAGAATCACTCGGGATATGGTGTTTACGCTCAACTCACTTGTATCGTAGGGATATTTTTTCTCTCAATCTACTTAATACATCTCCTACCATAGGCTTGTATCAATTTTATTTCTCCACTACAAGCACTATCAATTTGAAGATCAAGAGGTCTTTAAGGGTTGTAATGAGCGGAAGGCTAAATGAATGGATGATGTGAGAAAAAAAAATGAGCATGGCATAAAATGAGGGATCGATGTTGATAATCTATACTGAAACTAGACCTCTACTAAACTAAATTTTGATTGATTTTTTTTTTGATATACTAATCCCATTTTGGGATTCAATACACATTATTATCCCTTTTTTGGAATAAACAAGACTAAACTTTTTTTTTCACTAAAAATAGAACAAACTGACTATTGACATCATCTGAAAAATGCATGCAAATGCTCATAGCAAGAAGGCTCAAAGAGGCTAGCAAGGGAACGGTGTTTAGGGGTTGGTGTTTGGGGAAAGGGCTGAAAGAAAGAACGCCTCTATCATATCCACAAAAATCTAGTCCATCAAGCTTTGAGTAAAAGCCACACAAGTTCTAGAGAAGCATGAACTAAGCGGATGCACACACAAAATATAGAAGAAAAATCTTTGGCTCGAATATCCTTCCAACAAGGTTTTGTCTCAATGATCAATCTCAAAACTTAAAACTTAAATGCTACCTTGTTAGCATGCTCCCATTTACTTTGTTTTGAAAACTTCAAAAGTTAAAATTTTGCCAAAACCAATTATCGTTCGAAGAATGGAGAGCATTTTTCACAAAAACTCAAGTATCGATTTGAAACTTATAAGGGCTTTGCATGCAAGGCACAAAAGAACGAGTCTGAGAAAATGTTTGATTGAGTCCAAATTTATCAAGAAAAGCAACGGCCCACAAAATTATGCACAAGGTTTAATAGGTGTACAATGCAAAATATAAAAGGAACAACTCCCCACATCGAAACATGGCATTGTCCACAATGACAAAAGTAGCGAGGCACAGAGGAAGCGAAACAAAATAGACAAAACAGAAATGTGGATATAGCATGAAGCTCAAAACGACAAGTTGCATAACATGAAGGATTCAAAGAGCTAGCCTAGAACAAAAGATATCGAATAAAAGAAAATACAGCAAAAACAAAATAACGGAAGGCAGAAAGAACATGCTAAACTAAACAGAGGATCATCCTCAGCAGGCGGTTCGGGAGGGCAGCAGACGAGGAGCACGAAAAAAGAAGGTGAGGCGGAACTATAGTAAAAGAGTTAGGAGCAGCCGTGGACCGGAGGCGGAACAGGTGGCTCAAGACGAGTGGTAATCATGTTCAAGATGGAGCGGAAGGTCTCATGATCGGCCTCCATTTGAGTCTCAAGGCGACGATGTCCGCTCGAAGCATGGTCACCTCGGGAGAAGCCGAGGCGATGCAGTGGAGGAGACTCACGAGACGGCTGCGGAGGGAGCAAAGGAGGAGGTTTCGCTCTCGCTAGCATTGTGAGTTTGAGACATGATTCTGCAATTACAAGTAATAGAAACAAAACTTAACCGCAAAATCATACAGAATCACCCTCTTCGTCGCGACTCACGCTCTAAGTCACCACGAATCGAGGTCGCATCCATTCGTCATGACGAAAGGGGTGTTCACTGCGACGAATGGGCTTCTTCGTTAGTCGCGACAAATTATGAAGTTAAATCGCGACGAACGGCGATTCTCATAACCACACGGCTTAACAAATACGCTGGTACCCTAACTAAACATTAAACAACGAAAATGAAAGCGAACAAAGAATAGAGGCTTACGAGTCGATAGTGGAGGAGACTTTGAAGGAGACGATGCGGAGGGAATGAGAACAGAGGTGGCGAAGAAAGCGAGAGAATGAGGGAGAAAAGAAAGAGGAAGAAGGAGAATAAATAGGGTGAGAGGCAAACAAAAGGCGCGAAAGGAAAAGACGGAAAGGGTCCTTGGACAAAAGAGATGTCCAACGGTCCAGAGGGTTCGCCATGACGAAGCGATCGCTAGCCACAGCGAATAAAGCATAAAACCCTACATTAGCCGCGGCGAACAAAGAAAGTTCGACTGCGGCGAATCCAAAACATCCCACGTATCAACCATTCACTTCAATCTAATCATGCTTTAGTAAACTAGAAAGATCATAGAGCTAACAAAGGGAAATCAAATTATTTGCAACAGAACAGAAAATCCTACCTAACTACATTTAAGCCTATTGATTGGGTCTTTCCCCCACACTTAAACAATGAATCACAACGATAAAAATTTGCAACAAAAGCAGAGACATATAACAGATAAACAAGTGAGGGAAAGAAGTAACCTGATAATTACGGCGGTTGAGGAGTCCCATGATAGAGCTTGAGCAGATGTCCATTGACCTGAAATCGTGCGCCAGTTTGTTCCTGCAAAAGTTCTATCATACCAAAATTATGTACTTTAACTACCACATAAGGCCCTTCCCAACGATGATTGAATTTGCCAGGTTTGAATGTGAAGCGGGCTTTATACAAGAGCACTTTGTCGCCTTCCTTAAAAGTCTTTCGGAGAAGAATCTTGTCATGTATCAGTTTGGCCTTTTCCTTGTAGAGCCGAGAGTGCTCATATGCTTCAAGTCGCAGCCTCTAATTCTTGCATTTGGAGTTTCCTTTCCATTCCGATAGGTCAAAATCCATGTTGCATTGTTTTATTGCCCAATAGGCCTTATGCTCTAGCTCCACGGGTAAATGAGCGAGGCCTTTCCATAAATCAACCGGTATGGGGACATTCCTATCGGGATTTATAAGCGATCGATCCCACAAATGCTTCCTCTAAACGCAGACTCAATCCTTTTAGAGGCTTGACTATCCTTTCCAAAATGTGCTTAACCTCTCTGTTTGAAACTTCTGCTTGACCATTGGTTTGTGGGTGGTAGGCAGTAGAGACCTTATGGGTAACTCCAAATTTGGAAAGCAAGTTAGTAATAATCCGGTTGCAAAAATGGGTCTCACGATCACTCACCACTGCCTTGGGAATTCCAAATCGACAGAAGATATTGGATTTGAGGAATTTAGTGATTGCCTGCGCGTCATCTTGTCTAGTGGGTACAGCCTCAATCCATTTCGAAACATAGTCCACTCCTAAGAGAATATACACGAACCCGAACGATGGGGGGAACGGTCCCATGAAGTCGATGCCCCAAACATCAAAGATTTCACAGAACATCATTGGTTGTTGCGGCATCTCATGGCGCTTCCCTAACCCTCCGAAACATTGACACTTGTCGCACGCTTGGCAAAAATGGAAAGAGTCCCGAAAAATTGTAGGCCAGAAGAATCCTGAATCCAAAACTTTTCTAGAATAATTCCATTTTTGCCTAATTTGATCGGCGGCTTATCGTTCAATTTAAGAATTGATCCTTGGAAATCGGTCAAATAAAATTTATACCAAGGATTGCAATACAGGATGCAACCTCGTGTCGACTCTCAAGGAACCAATGCACCAATTGATCCTGAGACTAGCCTAATGTTTGAATTATGCATGCAATGAAAGCAATAAAAGGGGGTTTTGATTGATTAATCTAAAAATTAAACTAAGCCAAAGTAAGAATAAATGTTTTTGGGATTTTTAGAAAGCTAAACGATTGAAATTAAACAAGTGTGAAATCAAATTACTAAAACTCTCTTGAAAATGCAACTTGGATTATCATCGTTCAAATAATTTTCGTGGTTTGAAATCCACTAAGTTTCAAATGTAAACCTTAACAACTCGTTAAGTCCAAGAATTTGATTAATCAACTCGATTAGTCAAATCTTGTTAAAACCATTAGTGTGAAAAATTGGATAAACAATTGCAATAAGTTAATCGATAATAACACGCCTAACCCAACCAAGCACAACTAGGCGAGATCAAATTAATCGATGTAAAATCCGAATAACATACATGAGACTTCATGTATTTTGACACGAAAAATCTACAAAAGTAATATCCAAATCTCAACATAATGTCAACACACGGCTAAAACTATTAACCACACTAACCTAGCTATATCAATGCATACTCCAACTCGGATCTATACATAAATATACCTAGACTTGAGACATTAGTGATTACCCTATTAAGCTTCGGTGAACTCCAATCCTTGCTACATGTTCAAGAGAATGGAACGCTTAGCCGACCATAACTCTGGATGAACTCTTCGCTGTTGGAATATCACTGTGGTTCATGATTCCAACGACGAATAGGGAAGGATACAGCAACAAATAATGGACAGTGGAACGGATGAAGAAACTGGAAACAGCGGACGTGATGCAAGTGCAGAACAAACCTGCAAATAAAAACAGAACAAAAACTATTAGAAACGAAGGAAAAGACAGAAAAGAAGAAACTGGAGAAGAACGAAGAAAAGGGAGGAAAAGAAAAACTGTGTGCGGCCGTCTCTTTTTGCCCTAAATGGCAAGTTTTTATAGGAATACGTGCGGGCCGGGTCAGAACAGTGGATACTTTGCCAAATATAGTCGGGTTACGACATTCGCCGCGGCGAATGAGTCATGAGTTATTATTGGCGAAGTCCGGATGGTCACTCGTCGCAGTGAAGTAGTTGCATTTAATTTATTCGCCATGGCGAATGGAGGTTTAGGTTAGCAGGTGAATAATCGGCATGTTGACTTCTTGAATGTTGACTCCTTTGTTCCTACAAAATACAACCCATTTGCAGTATCAATTGTCCCAATAAAAATTATGCAGAATTAATGACAAATGACAACAAAATACTGACAATGTGCAATTTATCAAAACTCAATGTGCGGGACCAAAATAAGCATAAAAATCATAGATCAGAAGTCAACAGATGCATAATTACTAGAGAAAACGGGCCTAATTTATAGTATAAATTTGGTCCAATCAAGAGGATTGGGCCACTCGCCTACAGATTGGCGTTACCTCCGGAGTTGTCACAGATTCACGACGTTTTTCATGTGTTTATGTTGAGGAGGTATAGATCGGATCCTTCTCATATCATTCAGGCTAGTGAGGTTCAGTTGCGAGATGATCTGAGTTATGAGGAGCAACCAGTGGAGATTTTGGATGCCAAGGACAAGGTCCTCAGGAACAAGACGGTTCAGCTAATCAAAGTCCTATGGAGGAATCATTCGGTAGAGTAGGCTACATGGGAGCCATTGGAAGTCATGCGGGAGAAGTATCCGCATCTCTTCGATGATTCTGGTAAATTTCGAGGACGAAATTTCTTTTAAGAGGGGGAGAAATGTTAAACCCCAAATTTTTTTTAATGATGATATTAAGCATGAATTGTGTTAGTTATGTGATTAAGACTTAGTTTGATTAACTTGAGAATATTAGTGGATAATTGAGGTGTATTTGCGTTTAATGTGGTTTAAATGAGAATTAAGGGATTAAAATGTGTAAGGGCATTTTAGGAAGATTTCTTAGGATGATTTGGGTTTAGGCTTCTAAAGAGGGGTAAGTTGAGGAAATAGAAAAGAAAAGAAGAAGAGGAAAAGAAAGAAAGAAATAGAAGAGAAGAGAAAGAGGAAGCGCCGTCGGTGGAGAAGAAGAAGAGAAGAAGAGAAGAAGAGAGATTTTTGACTTTTGAGATTTCCGACAGTTTCAAAGCATTTCCAGGTAAGTCTCGTTTTGTTTAAGCTTGTTTTAGTTGGATTAAACCCTAGGATAGCTTGAAATGTGGAGGATCGAAGGTTTTAGGGTTTTTGGTGAAAAAGTTGAGTCAATCGTTGGGTTGATGATTTTAGGATGGCTTGGAAGGTTAGAATGGGTTAGAAGTGTAGTATAAGTCTTGATCTATGCCTTGGATGTGTTGCATTTGCGTTTGGGGAAGGATTGAAGTTGGAAATTTCTGGAAATCGGGTCTCGAGTCGACCTCCAGACCCATACGTCGCGACGTCGTGATGAAACACGCCTTGGCGTCGTGAAAGAGAACAACGTCATGAGCGAATAAATTATTCGTCGCGACGTGCGAGTGGAAACACGTCGCGACGTGCGAACAGGAGCACGCCGCGACGTGCAGGAAAATTAGTGCACGTCGCGGCGCACACTTGCGTGCACGCCTCGGCGAGACCAAGCTGTTCGCCGTGACGAACGTGGCCTTCGTCGCGGCGAGCACAGCTCGTTCGCCGCGGCAAGCCCCCTATTTCCGAAAGTGCAATGTTTATAGTTTTAGGGATATCTTTTAGTGTGGGTGTCTGATTGAGGTGATTCTTGATTTGTTGTGATCTAGAAATTAAGGACTACAAGTTGTATGAAGAAGGGAAGTTCAGAAATTGTTTCGAAGAGTTCGATAATTTCGATGGGAGTCGGATGGAGACTTTTAGCGCTTTACTTTTTACTTTTCGAGCTTTATTGAATATTTGCTATGGATATTAATTGTATGAAAACTTAGTTTATTATAGGGAACCAAGCTTATTTGACACAATCGCAAGAGGAAGGACAACAGTAAGTCTGATACTCAAGCGATACTAGGTGGGTAATATGTTTATGGTTATTGTGTGTATGGGCAAATTGCCTGATGTGTGCTTGCTTGCATTAGATGACATTACTGGTATTGAATTACATGAGAAATATTGAATATGCCTTTATTTATGATTATGCATGGCTTGATAGGCCGTATGGAAATGGACAAGAATGAGAATTTGGAAAACTGTGAAAAATGCTTTGAGCATGAATCGAATGGACTATGTGATTTGTTTGGGTAAGAGAGTTACGGATGGAGTCACGTGCGTTGTGATAAAGCCTTCTCGGTTGCCGCCAGGGCAACGAGATCCTCGAGAAATCGGACTCGGATAGTTTACGGATTTACCTTTGGTTTATCCGGATCGTTTACGGAACTCTCGAGCCAATTGTTTGTGCATACATGATTGAATTGTTGAGCATGATACATGATGAATTATGATCTTATGAATCTCATGACACGATAGTGATGATTGAAAAATGATAAGTGTTGACTTGCTATGAGCTTGTGTATATTTTGGTATATTGCTTGATTGTGTGGCTCGTTGCCAATGGCTATAAACGTATATGCCACTGAGCTTCGCAGCTCACCCTATTACTCTCCCCTCCTCAGGTGCAAATCGAGACAATTGTCGATCTTGCAGGGCATCAGAAACTTCAAGCTAGTTAGAAGCCTTGTATAAGTTAGTACTTTGGTTAGCCCACCAGCATATCATCATGGAGCATACTTTTGTATTTTGGATTTTAACTTTCGTTTTGTATTATGTTATATTTCGAGAATACTTGTGAATTTCTTCGAATGACAGTGACATATGTTTTTTGAATTTGAGATGATTAATATATATTTAGAATGCATGTGTAGAATGTATGTATGGGAGTATGTGTATGTATTGTTATATGTTTATGTATGTAATCGGATTGTGTATATGTATGGATGTTGGGATCGGGTCCGACGGTATTTGGGCGCCCGTCGCCGGTGCCACCCGAGAGGCCGCCTCGGGGATCATGGATACGGGGCCCGGGCCCAACACAGCCACACGACATCGTAGGGAGACAGGCTCACCCATCCCAGGCCATGCCCACAGACCGCACTCTCCAGGCCCAAGCCCACCCCAAGCAGCCTGCTCATCCACTGCCCACCCAACCCACTTCCTAGCTGACCCCAAGCCCTATCACTTCACACATGGCCCTAAAAATTTCATAACATGCCGAGGTGATAACCCAAGACCCATCAATCCCGATGTCCATCCATGAGGACTCTGGGTGTAAGGACATGGAGGTTGAACCTACTAGAGACTGTAATCATGAAGCCTCATCCTCGACCAGTCAACTTCAAATTGTACCCTGCCGAGACTACTGGACCCGACACCAGCCTCAAATGTAGTGCAGGCAACCAATCTCGAATCAGACACACAAATGGCAGAGCCAACTCTGGCCTTTTTTCAAACCAAAGTCGAGAGGAGACTGTTACTACAGTCAACCCTCATGAAGAGTAGCTACCTATCTTCATCCCGTTTTTATGACGATATTAATATGGAATTGTCAAGGGCTGGGGGACGAACCTTCAAGCCTATTATTAAGAATTATATCAAAATCCATAAACCGGTGCTTATTGTGTCAGTGGAGCCTCGTATAAGAGGGATGCGCGCTGTGAAGGTTATTGGGAGTTTAGGATTTAGCAACTCTTTCTGGGTGGAAGCTGAAGGCTATTCCGAGGGTATTTGAATTCTCTGGAAACAAGATATTATGGTCCAAATTTTAATCGCTTATTGCCAATTTGTGCATATCAGTATTAATTGGGACCATAAATCTTTTGATTTTACTACCATTTACGCTAGCCCGATGTACTTGTTACAGAAGTATTTATGGCATTACCTCTGGAAAATTGCTAGTATCACTTCCCAACCATGGTTGTTGAGTGGAGACTTCAATGCCAAATTGGAAAGTGTGGACAAACGTGGAGGCTCCCGTCTTCATCCTATTGTTAATTCTCAATTCTGAGACTGTGTGCACAGTTGTCAGCTACAGATCTCGGGTTTTTCAAACCTCGTTTCACGTTGTAGAGAGGCCTTATTTTAGCTAGATTAGATCGTGTTTTCTGTTCTAACACGTGGCATTCTACTTTCCATCACTCTTCCGTTACCCACCTCTCCTTCCTGAAATCTAACCACTGGCCTCTCGTCATTACTCTTAATACTAGCCCACACTCTCCTCTGACGAGTAGGCCTTTTAGATTTCAGTCAACTTGGCTCACCCACAACTGCTTTAGGCAGTTTGTAACCGAGAATTGGATCCCTCCCAGTTAGAACGTAAGTGGTGCGCTCAAGATTTTCTTGGAAAAATTGCAGCACTAGAACACTACCTCTTTTGGAAATATTTTCCACCAAAAGCAGAGATTCCTGGTAAGACTCGAAAGCATCCAGAAGCATCTGGAAGACTCGGACTCGGCCTATCTCCAAGAGCTGGAGGAATATCTTCGGACAGAGTTGGAGCAGGTGCTGTACCAAGAAGAACTATATTGGCATCAGCGATCCAGACATCAATGGTTAGAAAACGGAGACAGGAACACCAAATATTATCACGAAATCACTAGGAACAGACAATGACAAGCAAGGATTCATTCTTTAAACGATGGAAATAAAAATGAGGTCTCCGATCCCACGTGCATCTGACTCTTAGCGCACAACTACCTTGAGCAATTATATATGGTCGACAGTCCCAAGGAGCTTCAGGGACAATTCCCTCTCCTTTCTTAGCAAGCATGTGCTGAATTGAGGGGTCCTCTCAACCTAGACGAAATCAAGGAAGCATTCTTTAGTATGGCTCCCAACAAGGCTCCAGGATTTGATGGCTTCACAGTGCTTTTCTACCAATCTTAATGGGACACTGTTGGCCCCTCTGACTGTGTTTCTTCAATGCATTTTTCGCCACGAAGTCTGGGAATTTGACATCAATCGTACCATTATGGTCCTCATACTGAAGGTACAGTCTCTCAAATCTATTATGCAATTCCAACCGATTGTGTTATGCTCGGTGCTCTATAAAGCTATTACTAAGATCATCGAAACCATTCCTTGACGATCTGGTCGCTCCGACCTAATGCAGTTTTATTCTAGGGCGCTTAATTACGAATAATATCATTATCACACAGGAAGTTATCCACACCATGAACAAGAAAACATGTCAGCGAGGAATTATGGCTTTAAAGGTGGATCTCGAAAGGCGTACGATAGGCTATCTTGGGATTTCATCCAGGATACCCTAATTGACATCGAAATCCCTGACTCGGTTGTTAAACTCATAACGAAGTGCATTACTAGTGTCTCCCTGCAGGTAAACTGGAATGGTGAACTCAGCGATGTGTTCAGTACAGCCAGAGGCATTCGTCAGGGAGATCCCCTATCACCGTACCTATTTGTCCTGTGTATGGAACGTTTAGGCTACCTAATTAATCAAGCAGTGACCCAGGGTAGATGGAAGCCTATTACTCTCAGCAGAAATGGACCACATCTATCTCACTTCTTTTTTGCTGATGATTTCATCTTGTTCGCTGAAGCAACAATTGAACAAGTGGTCGCCATCACAGAAATACTAAATACGTTCTGTGCTGCTTCCGAACAACATATAAGCCATGAAAAGTCCAGATGCTACTATTCAAGAAATTTCCCTCTTTCGAAGACTCATTGCTTAACTAGGGCATTAGGGTTTCAATAGACGAATGATCTTGGACGTTATCTGGGAGTTTCCCTGCTGCATGAAAGAGTAAGCAAGCGCACCTATCAATTCATTCTTGATAAGGTTCAACAACTATTATCAGGCTGAACAACCAACCTTTTGTCTATGGCAGGATGCATCACGCTGACTCAATCAGTCCTAGCAACCCTCCCAAGTTATATGATGCAGACGGTCCATTTCAGTCTTTGTGATGAGTTGAAGAAACTTATGCACCAATTTTTGTGGGGTTCGTCCAACGACACTAAAAAGATTCCATTAGTCAAATGGGAGGAAGTTTGCAAACCTAAGGAGATGGGGGTCTGGGCATTCGCAACATTTTTGCCACCAACGACATGTTTTTAGCAAAGTTAGGCTAGACGCTGATTGCCAAGCCTCAGGCTTTATGAGTTAAGGTCCTCTCGGCGAAGTATTACTTTGACATAAATTATATCCCCACATCCTTGGATGCAAAAGGGGGTTCAATAATCTGGCGGAGCATAAAGGCAACTTGGCACCTCGTTCTACAAGGAATGAATTGGATGATAGGAGATGATACAAGGACCCGCTTCTAGGTTGACCTATAGGTTGTGGGCACATGACCCCTTATTTCCCATATTACAAACCAAATCCCTGATTCCATTTTATCTCTTAGTGTCCAACAATTTGTGGACTCAGCAAGCAATTGGAAGTGGGATACTTTTCAAATGTACCTCCCAGCCTCGATTTGTAGGACTATCACAGGTATGTTTCCCACGTAGGATTATTTAGGACAGGTTAAGGTGAGCTGGGGACTGACCGGTACTGGACAGTTTACCGTAGCTTCCACTTATTCCATGATCATGGACTATACCGATGCCTCCCCCCATGGGGTATGGACAGTGATATGGGAATGGCAGGGTCCAGGGATGGATCCAGGGGGGGCTAGCAGGGGCTATAGCCCCTACAAAACTAAATTTTTTTTCAGAATATATATATATATAGTAAATTTATAAAAATTAATTTTTTAGTCTAACTATATAAATTATCCAATCATAATATTTACAATATAAGAAATCCATAAAAATTATTTTTTTCATCCATAATATACAAGAGAGGCCCGTTACATTTTTATTTTAACAAAATTGGGTTCATGTTAATTATAGGCTTAAATATTTTGTTTTGATCTATAACCCATCATTAAATCTCCTTCACCAAATACAAAAGCCCAATGGCTTCTCCTACACGGCTACACACTAACACACCAAAATAAATAAATAAACCTAGTTGTTTTCTAACTTTCTTCCATGCGAGACTCCTACATGGCTACACCTAACACACTAACACACCAAAATAAATAAATAAACCTAGTTGTTTTCTAACTTTCTTCCATGCGACAGGCCGACAGCAGTGAGCAGTGAGCAGTGAGCATTGAATTTGACCAAGCAGGCAATCCCAATAGAGCAGTGAAGCATGCACACCAGTCACCAACACCATTCCCATTTGTGATTTGACCATTTCCCTGGTTATTTTTATCTCAAGACTCAAGTACTAATTTTTTTACTCTCTATTCTCTACTTTTTTAATTATTTTATATGCTTTTATGTTTGATTATAAAATTGGGTTAAAGTCGTAAAAGTTAAAACCCTAAGTAAAGGGAAGGAGGGACCACTTTCTTTTGATGTATTTTACTTCCAAGTTTCAATGAATTAGTTACACGCAAGCCTAAAGCCTCCAAATCTCTAATTTTCTCTTCATTCAATTCTAGGATCCACTAACGAAAAATAGCATGTATTATTTTTTTTCTTTGATAAAATTAAATTCAATTATTAGTTTATTTTTAAAATATACATAATACATGCTTGTGTTTGGACTTTGGAATATTGATCGAAGATAGTTTACTCTTATTATTAGAATTCATGTTTTTATATTTAATGCATTATGTATAATTTAGGTGAATGATAATTGAAATTGTGATATAAGCTATGGGAAAAAGAAGCAGGATTGATGCATATTTTCCAAAGACAAATGTTCAGCACTCAACAGAAAATGCATCGTCTTCACTATCAACTATTCATTTAATTGAATGTCAAGAAAATGTGTCATCTCCTATACCACAACTTCAACCTACTAATCTTGAAGACAATGGGATAAACATTCAATTTACTAATCTTGAAGGCAATGATTCAACTCTTGTTACAAATACTCCATCAAAAAATGTTGACATTTCTTCTTTGCCACGTGATCCGGCACTTCGACGTCAGATGTGGGATTATCATATTGATCAACGTGATGAAATTCGAAGATTTTACATCACTGCTGGACCTTATCAGCCTAGACCTTCTCAATACAAACTTTCTGGCTCGGGAAAACAACTTCGTCATTTTCAACCTTCTTGGTATGATCAATTCCCAAGTTGGTTGGAGTACTCAGATACTATTGATGCTGCATTTTGTTTGCCTTGCTATGTGTTTAGTGATCGTCCAAATGCTCGGTTTAGGACAAACACATTCATAGTGGATGGATTCAAAGCTTGGAAGAAAGTCAAAAATGGGAAACATTGCGCATTCTTAGTTCATATGGGGAAATCTCCTAACTCACGGCACAATGCTTGTGTGAAATCTTGTGATGCTTTGATGGCTCAATCTCAACACATAGAAAGGTCTCTTAATGAGCAATGCTCTTAAATTGTGATGAATAATCGGTTGCGACTCAAAACCTCTATTGATGTGGTACGATGGCTTACTTTTCAAGGTTGTGCCTTTAGAGGCAATGATGAAAGCATTGACTCATTGAATCGCCGCAACTTCATTGAAATGGTGAAACTTTTGGCAACCTATGATAAAAATGTTGCGAATGTGGTGCTTGAAAATGCTCCTGGTAATGCTCAATATATTTCACCTAGTGTCCAAAAAGAGATACTTTATATATTTGCAAGAAGAATACGTGCCATAATTCGAGAAGATATTGGTAATGCAAAATATTGTATTATCATTGATGAATCTCGTGATGGATCAAAAAGAGAGCAAATGTCTATAGTATTGAGGTTTGTTGACAAAAAAGTTTGTGTACAAGAGAAATTCTTTGATCTTGTTCATGTCTCAAATACAACGGCTTTAACATTGAAGGAAGAGATAACATCAGTTCTTTCTCAACATAACCTTAATATTTGTAATATTAGAGGTCAAAGATATGATGGGGCGAGTAATATGAGGGCTGAATGGAATAGATTGCAAGCCTTATTCTTGAAAGAGTGTCCATTCGCATATTACATTCATTGTTTAGCTCATCGTCTTCAATTGGCGTTAGTTGCAGCAGCTAGAGAAGTTAGTTCCGTCCATCAATTTTTCTCAAAATTGACATTTATTGTCAATATTGTCAGCTCGTCTCCTAAAAGACATGATCAACTAATTGAAGCTCATGGTGATCATATTGCATATTTAACAGCTCGGATATCACCCTCGACAGGCTCAGAAAACCGGTTGGAGCAAACCTCCTACCGGATGGATAAAATTAAATACTGATGGAGCATGCAAACGGTCCTCGTCCTCAGCGTCAACATGAAGTATTCTCTGGGACAGTATAGACACCTGGATCGGAGGGTTCATTCAGAATCTAAGTTGGTGCAATCTGATATCAGCAGAACTCTGGGGCGTCTTTACAAGACTCACATAAGTGTGGAACCTGGGTTTTCGCATGATCGAACTAGAAGTCGACTCTATTGAAGTGATTGCTATTCTATCTTCAGCAGCCCACCACTCTCAGGCTCTCAACCTCATCGTCCAGGGTATTAACGAGCTATTTACCCGAAACTGGATTGTTACTCATCGCCATATTTATCGAGACAGTAACAAATGCGCTGATTGATTTGCAAATTATGCTGATCACTTCGATGTAGGAGTTGCTTATTTTGAGATTACGCACATTGGGTGCCACCTCTTTCTATTAGAATTGGGAAACGACTCCCTTAGAATTAATATGTAATTTGTTGAGTTTTCCATTTATGCAAAAAAATAAAAATTCAGCGAGTGTTTTCTTCTGCTCCATAATGCTGATTAGAGGTTGTTCAGCAATCCCAATTAGCTGATCCTTGAGCATTGACTTTCTCTTCAAAAAAGCTGATCTATATGATATTTCCTCATTTTTTGAATCATCACCTGTGCCTTTCAGCTCTGGTCAATTTATCTCTTGTATTGCTTCTTCCACCCTGTGTTCAGCCAATTGAACATCGATATTATCTAAGAAAGTGGCGATTTTACTATCAATATCACTTGACAAGAGGCTTCGAGACTCATTGATCTCATGTAAAGAACTAAAAAAAGAGAAGCAGAGAGATTTTTGCGGGAACGATCTGAGGAGCCAAATTAAATTAGGTTTTTTTTTTAATTTCCCAAACGACGTAGTTTCCTTAAAGGTTAATTATAACAAAATTTCAAATTTTACTTAATTTTAAAATTAAGGCTCAAATTTATAAAATGACAATTAAATACTCAAATTTTTAATTTTTAATTCTATCTCGATGTTAATATCTTTGTTAAATTATAAAACCAATTCTAGGCCTAATTTAGAAGATGAAAAGAAATTTTTTATTAAAAAAGTGTAATATTTTTTAATTGAAAATAAAATAAAATAATATTTTTAATAGATTAATTTGAATATGTTTAGAATAACTTCAAGCCCAAATAATCAAACTTAAATTTTAACTTAAGTATAAAGTTATAATTTTAAGAGAATTCAACTCAAGCCTAATGTTTTCAAAACCAAATCGTAAAGTAAAAGTTTTAAAAGATTCAACTGGTATTAAATTGTTTTAAATTAAGTTAAATATTAAATAAAATTGAAGAATTTGATAACTAATTTAAAATGTCCTTATTTATTGAACAAGTTAAAATTTAATTAAAAAGACTATCAAATGAAAAATAATTAGTTTATTTTAATTTATAAAATAATTATTTTATAAAAATTGAGTAATTAATTAAGTTTGTTTTAACAACAAAATTTCTAATTTAAAATTTTTATTATTAACTTAGTCAAATCAATTTAGTAATTAAAACGTTAAGTATCTTAGGGATAGTCGAGTTGGTAGAATAAAAAGGTATGATGTCAAAAGGTTTTGTATTCGAATTTCTTTATCTACATTCTCTCAATCAATGTCGTACAAGACTTGCCTAATATAGAGTACCGATTAGTGTAATTTGTAAGCTATTATGTCACTAGACTCGATTCAAATTTTATTTAATACGCATATAAAGAATAATAACTACTGTTTTTTTTTGTTTAAAAAGAAAAAACATTGAGCCAATCATTGTCTTTTATTTAAATTATGTTATAAAAAAAAAAAAACATAACTCCTGCTTTTGTGCAGCGACTAAAGGCCTAGCGTAAATGCTCCATGTGCCCAGAAGCTAAAGCTGTAATTAACTTCCCTTAAAGCAGAGTGTTGGCATTCTGCTTAACTGCTTAATCACCTTTCCACTCGCTTAAGAGATCCCGCTAAGGCTTCACCTGAGCTTGACACCACCGCACTCCGCCACCGTGTACACCGTCGCTATTAGTCACTCCAGCAATGGCTCAACCAGCAACCCCACCACTTAAACATGAGCTTGATATTGTGATTCCCACCATGAGAAACTTGCACTTCTTAGAGATGTGGAGGCCATTTTTCGAGCCTTATCATCTCATCATTGTACAGGACGGAGATCCGAGTAAGAGTATTCAGGTCCCAGATGGGTTTGACTACGAGCTTTACAACAGGAACGATGTGAATCGGGTTCTTGGTCCTAATGCTAATTGCATCGCTTTCAAGGACTCTGCGTGTCGCTGCTTTGGCTTCTTGATGGCCAAGAAGAAGTATATTTTTACCATTGACGACGATTGCTTTGTAAGTGCGAAATCTCTATCTGTGCTACATTTCGAAATCCGAATAGTTGTCTTAGTTTGCATCTAACCTAAGACAAGCTATCCATTTACTCTGTTTGTGCCTAGAATCCATTTTACAGTTTCTATAAAAAAAAAATTGTTGAAAAAGTTCGAAACTTTATGCGATTCTTTTGGATTTTAGTGCTAAATCTTGGACCCCTTTTGATAGATCGAGACAAATTTCTGTACTTTTTTTTCGAGTTCCTTCGTAATTTTTAGAGCTAGCTTTCGTTGTCTGATCTTATGATGGGGATGGTGTTTTAGTTTCACATGTCATTATTTTCTTGAATAATGCGTGAACTAAAGAAATTCTGATATTGGCTAATTAAGGTGGCCAAGGATCCGAGTGGAAGAGAGATAAATGCGTTGCAACAGCACATAGAGAATCTATTGACACCATCGACCCCTTTTTTCTTCAACACCTTATATGATCCATACAGAGATGGAACTGATTTTGTTAGAGGCTACCCATTCAGCTTGAGAGAAGGAGTCCCCACAGCCATTTCTCATGGGCTTTGGCTCAACATTCCTGACTATGATACTCCTACTCAGCTTGTCAAGCCTCTTGAGCGCAACACCAGGTTCAATCACTCTTCACTACTCTTATCTTTCTTTGCTTACTTGCCATTCTAGTTTCTAGTAATTGCCTTTTTGTTTGGTCTCATCTCAATGTGCTTTAAGAACTAAGACGAATAGTAGTGTTATCTTGGAGTTGTGTAGTCGTATGTTAGCAATTTAAAATTTCAGTTTCTGTCTTCAGGATTTAAAAATAGCTAATATTGTTCCAAAGTCAAAACTATTGGTCTTTTCATATATTTGTGAGCTTTATACGTTCTGACGTCAAAGCCTTGGATTTTTGTTAGGAAGCCCATCCTACTGTAGTGTTTGCCTAACTGTGGATGGGTTTGTGATATAGGTATGTTGATGCTGTTGTGACCGTTCCAAAGGGTACCCTCTTCCCATTGTGTGGTATGAATCTTGCTTTCAACAGGGAACTGATAGGTCCTGCCATGTACTTTGGCCTTATAGGTGATGCTTCCTTTGGCAGATGCGATGATATGTGGGCTGGCTGGTGTGCAAAGGTATTCTTTTACTCAATTTATTCATATTTTTCAACTATTTCTAATCCCCTCTGATTTGGATGGCATTTAGGTTACATTAGAGCAATTGACTGGATTGTGTAGTTGGTAGTTCAAATTTTCTATGTCAAGCTTCATTATAGTGACCGATGCCTGAGGGCCTGCAAGTTTTGGTGAACTTTCTGATTGTGGGAGCATTCCACAGTTATGGATTCCTTGTGTTTTTTCTTGGAAGTTGCTTTCTCATATAGACAGCTTCAAGTAACACGTTTAATGTTAACAATGGATGTTGATATCAGGTCATCTGCGACCATCTGAGTCTTGGCGTGAAGACAGGGCTACCGTATGTTTGGCATAACGAGGCAAACAATCCATTTGATACAATGAAGAAGGAACAAAAGGGAATATACTGGCTTGAACAGATCATCCCATTCTTCCAATCAGTTGTTTTCCCAAAGGAGTGTACCACTGTGCAAAGGTGCTTCATTGAGCTCTCCAAACTGGTTAAGGAAAAGCTTGGTCCCATTGATCCTTACTTCCATCAACTTGGTGACTCCATGGTTGCGTGGATTGAATCATGGGAAGAACTGAACTCCTAGGTGAAACTGTGCATCTTACGGAAGGGTTTCTTTTACACATATATAGCATTGGAGCCTTCATCGCATGTTGTTAACCTTAGGAATCTGCAACTGATACATTGAGTCCTTCAAGTACAATAGTTGCTAGGAATAACATTCAGCACTCTCTCTATGCTCAAAATTCGTATAACAAATCCAAATATTGTCTTTATCTTCTGTTTTAAAAGAACTTATTGCTTCAATGGATGTTTCAACTGGTATAATAAATTATAATCTCTTAATTTAAGAGGTTGCAGGTTGACCAGAAATGAACTTACACTGTTGCTATTGCATACACTTGAGAGTTTATTGAGTAAAACGTGTATTGCTGATTTAAATCTCACTGAAAATGACGCAAGTCTTCTTCTTTGTTAATAGCATTTTTTCAGTTCCTGATATAGAAAATCCTATAAATCTTTCTACCCTAAATAGAATCAATTTGCTGTCTCACTTTGTCTGGAGTGCTAAAGGCGACGTGTCAACTACCTTGCTAGCCACTAACAGTACAATTGTTCCTATTTTCACTATTCCCTACAGGCGCTGATCTGGAAGGATATTAACCAGAACAATCCTCAAAGTTGTGCTTTAGGACAAGTTGTTAAAAGGGTAAGTTTCTGTAGTATGATCAACCAGCAAAATAGCCACCAGTTGAACAATGTTTATAATGCTTCCGTATTTCTGATAATGGCGTAAATCTCGGGAGTGTTAAATTCAATCCACTGAGATGGACGTATTGCACTTGTTTTTCTTCTCCGAAACTTACAGCTTCTGCTTTTTTGACTCTTTAAGAATGTGAAAAACTCCACATGGAATTGTAAGACCAATTGACGTGTTGTTGTAATGGAATGGTTAGTTGGTGATGCCTGAACTTACCTCGAAACTGGATTTTACCAGTACAGTGAGCTCTGTTGAATTTACCAGTACAGTGAGCTCTGTTGCTGTTGGTGGAAATTAATCCCTCCCCTAATCATGAACTTGATCACAAAGATTCAAGTATCCACCCTGATTCAAGTGAATGTGACCTTCACTTCTTCCTTCTCATTTCAACTTTCGTTTTATAACTTGAATTCGTAATGCGTATTGAGTATTCGATACAAGAATACCAACTTAATAACATAAAAAAGCAGCAGGAACTTAGTTGATACAGAGTCTATATTAAGTCAATGATAAGCAACCTTGTACATCCCATGTTAATTTCAACTTTGCTCTCTATGATGGCTTTGCATGAAAACCTTGCCATTTTTATGTCACCCTTGAATCTTAAAACGTCATGTTCTTGTCAATTTACGTGTCGTTTACGACTTGTCTGGCTGAACTGCATAAAACTATTCTTTTTGTCTTTTCCATTATCCTGTAGTGAGTGAATCAATCGTTGGCCACTCAGCCGCCTAACCTTTTTTGTAACATATACATAATCAAATCTATATAATCCATCTCGTGTAAAGTGTGGTTAGCTTCTTCTTCTTGTAACTTCGTTCATGGCTTCAAACTGTTCCCTTTGATCAATGGAGAGCTATCGTACACTTCTTCCTGGATCATCAGGACCTTCAGCTTCTACATCAGAATTAGACACGACAGAGACCCTTTTCTTTTCTCTTCTTGGTCACGGTAAAAATGTGGCGGCGGCAGAACCTGAAAAGTTAAACGGTGACATAAAGACTACAAGCGGTTCAGGGAAAAAGGTGCAACCATCTTTAAAAAGAGCAGGGGATGACAAGGAGCATAGGAGGCATAGATTTGCGTTTCAAACGAAGAGTCAGGTTGATGTTCTTGATGATGGATACAGATGGAGGAAGTATGGGCAAAAGACTGTCAAGAACAACAAGTTTCCAAGGTTGGTGTTATCTTCAGATATTGCTGCTATTTTTAGGTCTCTCAAGTGTATGTTTTCGTCTTATTTTCCGGGAAAGTTGGTGCTGGATCTTCTGTTGAATGGCACATCTATTGCATGAATTTGTTCTATAAGTTTCTGATACTGAAATGAAATTTAGAATCGGAGTATATTAAGAATTCTAAAATTTGAGATCTAATCTTCTTTGATATTATCTTGTTTGCATCGTTTTTATCTGCAAAGCATCAAATTAATTTTCATGGAAGTTATTCATGAATTTCTGATTTTGGCAACAACATCCAAGATTTGCTCATTAGACACTTTCCAAAGATATGCAAATCTTCAAATTTTCTTCTGCAGAAGTTATTATAAGTGCACGTTCAAGGGATGCAAGGTGAAGAAGCAAGTCCAACGTAGTTCCAAGGACGAAGAGATTGTGGTTACAACCTACGAAGGAATGCACTCGCATCACACTGAGACATCCTTCCAGGACTTAGGAGACATCCTAACACAGATGCAGACACACATTCCTTTATAAAAGTACCAGATATGGAAGGATGAATCAACACTCAAATTAAAATTTTGTATTCCTTGCATGAACAGGTATTTTGATAAGTGAGAATAGCAAATAGTAATAATGATCACAACTTCTATCCAGACCGTCGAAAGCGTTTTCTTCTGTCGTAGAAGCAACAGAACCTGCCACTGAACCTCTCTTCTTTTCTGCAACAATTGCTACCCTCTCCTCTTTCTGTTCCACCATACCTTGTCTGATCCCTCCACAGTAATCATCATCAGAAACTGAAGAACTAATAAGTAGGACCTGCACCAAAATGGCCACAAACAGGACAAAACCCTTGTTGGCTTTCCACATTTTCGTTCTTAACATCAGAACCATAAGCTCACGAGTACCTCTCTTCACTTTCCCCACCAAAACTATATCAACCACTGCTCAATATCTCGTTTTCACCTGGAGAAGGCAGATGATTACACACACCACCCACTTCAGGAAAAAGTGATCATCTGTTCGCCACTCCTCATTTAGCGGCTCTTACCTTGCTCTGACGAAGTCGCCTTGAAGAGAAGACATGAGATTTCTTGGAACACTTGTCCCAAAAGGTGGATTGCCCACCCCAGACGCCCCCACATCCCGGCCCGACAGAATAGTGAGGGGGTAAATCATTGTCAACGAGTTCATGAAGAGATTTAACCATGCTGCATTAACCAGTTGATGATGCACTACGTAAGACTTTACTAGCTATTTCCATTGTGTGGTTGGCTCTTTCCATTTTGTGGTTGGCTTCCTTTTTGCCTGTTCTTTGATGTTAATTCTATTACTGGGGATGTTTTTCTTGAGAGTAGGATGAGATTAGTTCCTTTTAGTTATTATTTCTCAGGAGCCAATTGCTTAATCATGTTTTTGTGAAAATTTAAGACTGTGAACAAGTTCTATACATCTTCAAACGTTTTCACGGAGCTTGTGGAGCATACATGTCATGTTGCTAAAAGCGCCCCACCACTAAAAGCTGCTTATTTTCCATTTTACTAATAGCGTGGACATGGTGACCTTTAAACGTTTCCTCTAATTTATGAGACATAATAATTGCATATCCGGCAACAAACAAGATCAGAAATAAATGGAAGTATCAGTCTCAAATCAGAGACTGGAGATTCTATAACTCCAGTGAATCAAGACATCCAAACAATGATTATCAGAGATTACGTAATGCTGTGCAATTCTGCAGCAAAACGTTACTTGCTAGAAGGCAACTAACAGCACAAGCATTTTGACAATTCCGAGGTCGAATAAAAGATGAAACATAAAACATACTAAGCTTAATTCAGGTATGATGAACTGTTAATCGAATTCATAAAGCGTTCCGACTTCTGTTTTCCAAGATGTTCCCTAAATTTACCATCAGATGCAGACCCCTGAAATGTCTACAGTTAAATAATTCTGAGCTAAACGGGTTCAAATAGGGCTTAATAATCAGCTAACTTATCCCAGATTTCACATTTAGCAAGCCTGAAGAAAATCTATCTGCTGCATTCTGTAGAAAAGATGGAATGACTGCATATACAGAGCGGGAGTCTCCCTAAACAAGCTGCTTACTTTTCTGGGTTAGGATTCACTATGTCCTCGATTATACCTTTCCCGTCCATTGCATCAAAGAAGAAGAAGTTTTTGAGAGGATCTCCTTTGCCAGATATCGCTTTGATGACCTCCTAAGGGGTTCATTTAAAATACATCAAGTTACAAACCAAAGGGCAGCAAGATCATTAGGTAAAGGAAAGAATGTAACTAGGAAGGATACCTGTCCAAGGATTCCCCCAATAACGGCACAAACTGGAGGAAATTCTCTTGCACCCATCAACAACCTTTCTAGGAGGGCATTTGGAACATGTGATTCACTCACTGACTGAACAGAGAACGATAGAGTAAGGATGTGCAACAAATAACCATCTGAAAACAAATCAAAGTTGAGAACAGACCTGAGCCTCACACAATTCCTTCTTCATCTGCAGAACAGCTGCAAGATCCTCAATATAAGTATCTCCTGGATTGCGTCCCTCAACCTCTTCAAACTTTTCTATCACTGCAAAAAGAAGATCCACATGAATTCATATTATTATGGATAATAGGGATTGGAAACCACTACTCAGAAATATAAGAAAGCCTCCGTCCGCTCCAGTAGAAGGAAACAGGATCACAAATCTACATTTCCATTTTATTGTTGTTTTAGAAAGACCATTGCTTCACATCTATACACAGAAACCTTATCCCTTTGTTTCCTTATATATATAAACATTTATGGAGAAAGAATAAGCAAATAAGGAATTGCACCTCTCAGAGCAAAGTAAAGCTTTGACACTTTCCTAGGAAGCATTGACCAGGGAACTGAAACTGCCTCCTGCAAAGAAAGATAAATCAAAATGGATTCCAAGGTTGCATGACCAATTTCCTTCATAGATCAAACTAAAAAAGAGCTCCAAGACCTTGATGATACCTGAAAACTTGGATATTGTAGTTCACATTCAGTAGTTTCATCTAGTTTTTTCTGTCAATTACAATAAACGGAGAAAAATTAGTCCTATGTAAACAAAAGCATTACATTTGGAGGTTCTCAAAAGCTACATACTTAGCTCCCTAAAGGTTTAACATAACTTTCTTATGAACACCTAATCTCTTTGATATTGTCTGTTATATGCAACAAAAGGTTGCAGGTCAACAACTGTAGTACTAATGTAAAGCCATTGTAACAATAAAGCAGATAACCAAGATAAAATGAATAACAATCAAGCTGAGAGCTAAAATGGAAAAAAAGACGTCACAATTGAAAAAAGCAACAACTTTGATGATATATTGATGATTTATAATTTAGGAATTGAAATTTCAGTATGTATTAGGCAGTTAAAGCAAAAAACTTGGGGTATATGCATCAAACATGAAAAAGATTTCAGGTATAAGGACAAACTATCGTTACCTTTGTGTATTTATATTTCTGTAAATCAACAAAGATCTCACCGCATAAATCTCTGCAATCAACAGTATAAAATGCTACACGCTTTGATAACTTTCGGCATTTCTCATTGATCAATTTCTACATTAAACATTTGCAAATTAACAGTCAGAACAAGGAAAATTTGACTAAGAAAATTAAAAACTAAAGTAGGTAATACATATCTATTTGTGAACAAAAAGAGTAACATACTTTGGTTGCAAGAGGACAACAGCTGACAACAACAACATCGAACTTATCATAGAATTCTTCACCAAAGCTTAACAAATCACCTGCAATATGCGTAGATAAAATAATTAACATTGGAGCAAGTTCTAGAACTAGAAAACTTTTACTCAATTCAATAACTATACCATTTTAAGCATTACTGTAAACAAAATAACATTAATTAAACATCATTCAGAACATGCGAAATCAAATTGCCAAACCTTTTCAACCCTTGATTAGAACTAGCAAACATTTGCTCAATTCAATAACTATATCATCTTCAGCATTAATACAAGCAAAATAACATTAAATGTACAGCAGTCAGAACATGTGATGCTTAAATTATTGAACCTTTTTCCACCGAAACACGAACCATCGGATTGAATTCCTTCAAGGAATCACGACAAAGATCAGCCAGAGATTTCCCATTAGACACACTTTCATCAGGTAGAATCAAAAAGTTTGCGGTCAATGCTCCTTCAGTGACAGGTCGGTCATCCACCAAGGTCAAACTGCCAACTCCCGCCAATACAATGTTCTTACAGAACTACCCATTTTATAAAATTGAACCAAAAAAAGGAAAACCTTCAGTTCTTAGAAAAATGCAGCTGCCCGATTTACAAACATAATCAACAGACAGCAATTAAAAACTTCCAAAAGTTCGAGGCATACCTCTGCAACTGACCCTGCCATTCCGTGCACTAACACATGAGATTTGCTCAGCCTAAAACATCAAAAACATGAACTTTTTAAACTAAAAGAGTAACAAAATTAGAAATGAAACAATTTGTATGAAGAAGTGGAAAAAGTTACCGTCTCTGGGCATCAGCGCCCCAAACCCTAATCTGGCGGTCGTAGAGAGCAGTTTCCTGCTCCGTCAGCTCCTCTCCGTCCATCTTCTAGCAAAACCCTATAAGCAACTAAACCGATCAAAATTATTACAGAAGCAAAATGCAAACAACAAGAAACCCTAAAATCGCTCGGAAACTTTAACAAATTCCGGTCAATCACGGAAGAAGAAAGAATGGCATTGACGGTCGTCCGCGTCCATTAATTCGGTAACCGGATCCGGGTCATTCTATTAGAATCCTCCATGAGTTTAGGCCTGGCAACAGCTTTGGAAAAGGCCCAAATTCGATTCCTTGAAACGATATGCAAAAGGAATTTGGTTCCTTGAAAATCCCAAAAGAATGAGTTGAGACCAATCGACTCATAAAAGGGAAAGTGGTCATTTAGGAGTGGTTGAGGTGGTTGGAAGGACTCCGCTCCAACTACCCTCCGAGGAATCGAATTTAAGTCCAACAATAAAACACATTAGATATTTTTGCGTTTATTGAAAACAATTTTTTTATTAAATAAGGATAAGGTTGTATATTAATATATCTTTTCAGACTTTACTTTATTACAGAACTTTAAGATATGATGATGATAATGATGATGAATAAAACATATTATTTAATTATGTATATTTCAATCAAAACTGTATATAATCAGGGAATAAAAATATTTTATTTAAAAATAAAGAAAATATATTTCATAAAGATGATTTTATTTAATTATGTTAATTTTATTTAAAATAAGTAATTTTATTTCATTTCCTTATTCAATTATTTTGTTTAGCATGTAAGACTTTTGCTATAATAAGTAAATAAATAGATAAAGTAGAAGCTATATGCATGATATCCCTCGACATCGTCAACACTTAATTGAACTCCCGCTAAATCACAAAGTTTGAAGATATTTTTTTTAACGGAAGAATTTACAACTATTATCATTTAAATACGCACCGAGTAAATATTTAAATAAACGTAATAACTGTAAATTATATCAATCGGGTACTTTATAATAGACAAGTTATATACGATAAGTTTGATTGAGAAAACATAAATAGGGAGATTCAAACACAGAACCTTTTAATCTTATACCTACTACTCCACCAACTTAACCACCAGTACAAGACGGAGTATGAAGATATACGTGATATTTCTAATTATTTATAATGCTACTTCTTTTTCTATAAAGTCAATAACATTATTTTTAAAAAGTTATTTTCAAATAATCAACATTAAAAAAAGCTGTTAGAAATTAAAAAATTAAAAAAAAAAAGGCTGAGGGAATAGACCATGAACAAAACGTGTGAGAAATGTTAACCACAGGTGGTTCTCCACGTGTCCCCACTCCGAATCGAAGGATCAGAAATGACCGGCTTACAATAAGGTGCAAAAAGGAAGAAAAGTCTGCATAATCTTGACGTCTGAGGACCACCAAGTCTTCAATTCCAACGTACGTCAAACCCCTCAGCCATTCGATTTGCCTACTCTTTTGAGGTATTGATTATTACCACGAACGGTTTAAAATATATTAAATTTATGTAATAAATTCTTTTTTTAATATTTTCTAAAAAAGATTTTTAAGAAGATAAAAACAATTTTTCAACTATGTATTATCAGATCTTCTCAAATCTTATGACTTGACGGGATATTAACTAAGTGTAGATGACGAATTTTTATTATATGTAGTTATTTGTGTATATTTTTAATCTTGTTTTCTTTAAACCTTTTTCATTTTTTCAAGTTTATCAAAATACCTTTCTATTAATTAAGAATAAAATTGTGTTCTTTTCGAACTTTTTAACCTATATCTTAACGAGATTTTGACTTAAACGTAATTATTAGTGGATTTGTAGGAAAAATAACTTTCTAAAATGAACTCAACATACAAAAAATTACTTTTTGAAAATGTGTTAGTGAAGAATTCCATAAAAAATTTAAAGTTCAATATTCTAGTTATCTTAATTAATTTTACTTAATTAAATATTTATTTTATTTAAATGAACATCTTATTAATAATTTATAAATATATAATAGAAGAACTTATTTTGAAGTAAATTAATTTATAGAATTAATAGAATTTTATGAATCGATTTTGTTATTATAATGTTATTAAAACATCTCACAATTTCTGATTTTAATTATAAATATGAATAATTTTGATATTACAAAAATTGGTCCCATCAAATCAATTACGGATGGACCGCATCAAATTCACAGCTACCACGTTTTCTTTGGTTGTTGACGATATTAAAAGCTTGTCTGCTCTTCAAGTGTCTGCATTCAGATGTTCAACATCACTCATTTATGCTCATGTTGTACATTTCAAATCTGTCTGTTCTTATATATGTATATACACACACACCTATATAAAAAGGCTAAAACTCTCTCTTAATATTAATAAATAAAAATTAAATCGATAAAATAAAATTTTAAATTTTTAAAAGTTCAATTAGTATCAAATTGTTATAAAATTTATATATAATAAAAATTAAATAAATTTGAAGAAAAATTATTCTGGCCCACTAAAAATAAAGTTTAATTAAAGAAAATCTATTTAATAAAAATTAACTAGTTTATTATAGTTTAATCAATTAGTTTACGAAAATTAACTAATGAATTAATACATCAGCCAACTTTTAATAACAATAAATATTATAATAAACCGAATTTTAAAATGAGTTGTTTAAAGATTTTTATGAATAAATCAGTCGAACCCATTTAGTTTTTAATTTTACTATATTAATATCAAGGTTAAAAATTCGTTGTACTATAAAGGGTGATTATATCAAATTTTGTGTTTGTACATATAATTTGTGCACATATAATTTGTACCTAAAGATTATATTTTATTCTTTAGACTTTAGAATAATTATTTAAATATGAGTGAAATAATTAAAGTAGAGTTTAGATTTATTTAAGTTATATTTAATTATGAATATAATTAAAATAATATCATTTAAAACCCTTTGTTCCATGATAATGTATACTATTCTTAAATTAATAGTTTAGGAGTAATGAGTTCCTAAAATGCAACTAAGCAGATTGGTCAAGAGATTGTCTGAGTGCCCTTTTTGTATTAATTTTATAAGTTCCATTTTGTTTAATCTGTCAAGTGGTACCCTACAAAAGAATCCCAGTTACTATTTCAGTACATGCCTTGACTAATATACTGATGGAGTCCATGATTAGAGCTCCAAAGTTGGCCATGTCTGTGTTCCCATTAGCAGTGGGAAGGCAAAACAGCAAATAAGAAAAAGAAAAGCAGCAAGTCCCAAAAAGAAAAGAAATATACGCTGTGAAATGTGAAAAACGCAATGCCACATGCTTTGTCCTAAGCATCCATGCCTGTACTTTTTCCTTCTCTTGGCTCGTGGATGAAAGTTGATGGGAACAAACAGGCCTGTCCTGTCCTTTTTTTTTATATCCTTTTTCCGTTCTCAACACAAACCTTTCCAACCCTAAAAATGGAAAATGGGATTTCTTTTTTTCCTAAAAAGCAAAAAGAAGTGAGCTTTGACAGTTAAAAATACTCATCTTACTTACTTCCTATTTAACTCCACCCCTGAAAGCCATCTTCCATGTCAGTCATATTTCTGCACTCCATTCTACTGGTATTTTTCTGTGCTTTGATCCCTTTTCTTGGATTCTTGTAAGGAGACAGCATTTGAGTATTTATTTTCCTTTTCGAACAATATCATCTTTTTATGGTTTCAGAATGATTACAGTTGTTTTCTTTCCCTGTGTTGACTACTCCCTTTAGTGGTTCTTTTTGTTTTATGCCTCCTTGTCAGTAAATGAAGGACCTGTAAAGAGAAAAAAATACCAGTCTTCTACTGCTTTTCCTTTACTTCAAGTTTGTAGCCTTTGAATGTGTAAGTTCCCATACTGTTGGAACCATGAGTCTATGATTGCTAACCAGAAAGGAAAGAACTTTCTGATAATGTTGTTTTATTTTATTTTATTCCAAATTTTCTTCGTTAAGATTGGGGAAAGAAAATGTATGTAAGATGGTGATGATGTATTGCCAAATTCACATTTAATTTGTGGATTTTCAGACCCCCCTAGGCCCCCATTAGAGTTGGACTTTTAAGCTTCGAGATTAGTTGAGTATCCTTCTTTTCCTTTATTTTTAACAACGTAAAGTCACCGTCATATCTTGGTTGGTGTTTCGATTGATTATTAGGTTACTGTACATAACTTTCTTTTAGAGAAGCTTGCTGTGTTGGTGTGGAGCAACTAAGTGATATCTGAAGAGGAGAATAAAAGGCTTTATGGACTGGAAATTGAAGGCAGGTTCTTGGGATTTGTCTGAATTCGAGCAGGAAGCTGTTTCAAAGATGGATGTAGCGGCATTTGACAGACCAAACATGGTTCAAGATTACAGGGTTAGAGAGGATTGCTCAATTGATCTGAGACTTGGTGAAGGGGGTAGTAATTCAAGTGAAGATTCAATCAACAGGTGGAAGCAGCAGCCTCCGCCTTCTGAAGTCTCGAAAGTGGAGTCTTCAACTTCAGGTTCAACAAAAAGGGCACGAGGAGCAGGTAATGGAACTCAAGTTGTATCATGCCTAGTTGATGGATGCAAAGCGAATCTTAGTTGTTGCAGGGACTATCATAGACGTCATAAGGTCTGTGAGCTCCATTCCAAGTCCCCACAAGTTACCATTGGAGGCCAGAAGCAGCGATTTTGTCAGCAGTGCAGCAGGTGTGGATATTGTTATGATGTTTTGTGTCAGAACTCCGTTAGTGCTTTACTATCTGTGATTTATGGAACGGATGGTTAAACTGGCTATCTCTGACATCTTACAAGTCGTAAATCATCATACCATCTGTTTACAGCGTATCACTGGCCATTACAATTAGATGCAATGTTCTGCATTCAACTAATGATCGTTTTTAAAGGAGAATATCATTTGGTCATGTACCCAACTGAGAAAATGGCTTTGATACTAATTTTCTGGAACTTTTTACCTTTCTATTTTGTTATTGCATGAGCTTTGGGTGCAGCTAATCCAATAGTTGTGCAACCTTACGTTTTTGAAGGATAAATCCAAGTTCTCTTCCTCGCTTGGATCCTTTATTGAGCTGTTCCTAATTCTGTAAATGTATCGAACCTAGCTGTTACTTGATGTCTGTCATGTTCAAGTCCTTTCGTCTGAGCATTGCAATCCTGTGGCAAGCCTCTGGTCTCTTATCAGATTCTGCACTCTTCCACAGGTTCCATTCACCAGAGGAATTTGATGAAGGGAAAAGAAGTTGCAGGAAACGTCTCGATGGACACAACCGGCGTCGAAGAAAGCCTCAGCCTGATCCACTCTCCTATTCTGGAAGCTTTTTCTGCAATTACCAAGGTCAGATGCTGAAGTCCTTGAGTGCACTCATCCTCACCTTCATATTGCACATACATTTGCATAACTAAGGGAACCAAAATTCAAGTGGCATACTTCAATTCAGTGTTTTACCTTACTTGGATAATGTTTCACTTCACAAGGATAACGATAATCTTTGACCATCCACTCGTTCTACATCTTCTGCACTTAAGCTCCCAGAATATTATTGTGTGTTCTGAAAATTCTAAATTCAGTGCTGTTCTTTAAATTCATTCTTTTTATGGCTACTTGAGCATTGCTGCCTACTTCTGGACTTTACTTGAATTGCAGCTTTAAATCATTGGCATGTCAGATTTTGGTCTCATGTTCGGTTATCAGATTGTGTTTCTAGTTGATCCATAGATGAGGAGATGAATCTGGACAAAAAACAAAACCTCTGTTTTCGTTTTGATTTCTCTTTTCCTTTCAGAATCAAATGCAGGATGCTTAAAACTATTTCGAGACCAATTGTAAAACTAATCTTCAACATGTTTCAGGTTCCCAATTGTTGACATTTTCTGGTTCACATGCATATCCATCTACTACTGTAGTGAATTCCTCCTGGATTGGAGCTGTGAATACGGAGACAATTTCAAATGGTAGACACTTTAATTTCCGCCAACAAATACAATTACCTGACAAACAAAGTCTATTCCTGGGATCCTCCCTGAACACCTATAAAGAAGGAAAGAAATTCTTACTCCTGGAACCTGATAACCCCAACCTTGGCAATCAACCAACTCCTGAACCTTCTATCTGCCAGCCTCTTCTGACTACCTTTTCTCTAGCAGAAACCAGTGGCGGCACTGGCAACCACGCCATGTTTTTTGACAATGACAGGTTAGCAACACGAGTCCGCGACTCGGATTGTGCTCTCTCTCTTCTGTCATCATCGAGGATGCGGACACCTGTGAACCACATTCTGCAACCAGATTCACTCCATAATATGCAGCCATTAGATCAATGCTTACATGTCAATACTTTAGATCCCATGGAACCAGTTTTTGTATCCCACAGCAGGGATGCTCATGATGTTGATTGCTCAGGAATGTTTCAAATGAGGCCTGGTGATTCTACTCGAAACAAAGTGTCCCATGCCCTTCCATTTACTTGGGAGTAATTCCCGTTGGAACTTGACAGAGATGAACTGCAACTGTGGATTCCTTCTGAAAATTGCCCTGAACTGGATTGTTGCAAACCATTTCAGTTCTTTCTTTATGATTGCTTCTTTCCAAGTTCAAGCTGAATTCTCATGCCCAACTCCAATTGTTTCCTGTAGTAAGTAAAGGAATTGGTAGGAAGGACCGTTATATGGATCCATAAGTATTAAGAACAAGTTAAGTGTGGTACTGAGTGTTGATGAAATCTATGATTCCTGTTCACTTTTTTCTTCTTAACAATGCTTAGATTATGGATTATAGAGTTAGTTCTAACATCTGAAGTTATCAATCATTAAGTTAATAGAATTTAAAAAGATAATTACATTTTAGTTCCTTAAAATGGATAAGTAATTGATATATGAGTCTTTCAATTAACAAAATTTGAATCATATGAAATTAAAAGTTTATATGATTTTACTATTAAGATCCAATTGGTTACCAACAGAAAGGTAATAAGAAAAAATAAATATTAGAGAGGATTATTTTGTTACATTAATATGAAATAGTTCTAATAGCTATGTTAAATTTAACTAAGAATTAAATACATTAGGTTTCATATAATTTGACATTTTCTTATTTTACTATTTAAATATTTTTATAATTAATTATTAAATTTTAGGAACTTTTAAATATCATTTCTGTTTAAGTATTTCAAATAAATAATACAAAAAAGTCCAATTGATAAATAAGACAATGCTATTAAATAATGAAAAGTAACATCTTTCATATTAACTTTTTAAAATTTTGATTGCATAAAATGTAAGTGCTAATTTTATATTATTGAAGGTGAGCCTCGTAGTAATTGAAACAATTGATAAAATTATTCTTTTGTAATCATAATCTTCTTAAATTTTTGCAAAATGAAGAGTCTTGTGTACGGATATGCTCATTTTATTTTTACAATTTAACTATAAAATTGTAAATCAACAGAAATATTTATTGACACATAAATCTTTAAATTTGATATTAAAATATTAAAATTATATATAATATTTTAGAGTTTAAAATACATGACTTAAATAAATTGGGATCTTATTGTACGAAATGAAAACATATGAGATAGTGACAACCAAGCCAAAAGAAACAAAACAGAGCAGAGCTCCTATGAAGTAATTCATCATACTTGCTCACATGGACAAACCATCGTCGTCATCGTTGAAGAACCAAAAGTCCAAGGAGATGGCTGTAACAGGGTTTGATTCGATAAACGATGACCTTGTTCACAACATCCTGAAGAGGCTACCCGCCTTGTCCTTTGCATCAGCGGCTTGCGTAAGCAAATCATGGAACCGAATTTGCAATCACATCCTCTCTCGTCCTAAGTTTGCTTCTGCTATGTCGCTAAACCCATCTTCGCTTGTAAGTTTTGGTTTGTTTAGACTCCAGTTTCATTCTTTCTCTTGTTGGGTTGTGGAAAAGTTGGATACTTTCATATTTTGACGCTTCTTGTTGAAAAAAGATGAAAAATTTTCAATTTTAAGTTTTGGGATGTGAATTTTAAAACCTATATTTGGAATCAACAGGTGTGTGCTCAAGAGGTTGTTGATAGAGTCCTGTCCGAGCCCATTCGACCCCATTTTGCTATAGCAAATGTTGTTGGCGTTTTCGTCTTGAGAGCTGATGCGATTCTCGAATTTGTATGAATTTCCTAGCTGAATTATTTTTCCCTCTATATATTTGTTGGTAAAACATTACGTGAATTGAAAAGGTTTGATATGTTGGTTCCTTAACACTTGTGGGTGCAGTTAGCTGATAAACTGGGTTCCCGTACTCCAATTGTCTTGTCTTCTGCCAATGGAATCATGGGAAGAAACGTTGTAAACGAGGAGTTTAAGGAGGTTGGAATTTGATTGTTAGATAGTTATTTGTTAACCTTGTAACTTCATACAGAAGATTGACTGTTCCATTTCTTTTTTCCCCCCATTAATTTAAAACCTCTCTAGGTCCTGCCTGGAGATTCCTGTAGTGATGGCGATGCGGAGGAAAACTTGGATGGAAGTTGTGGCATGGTATTGACAGTAGGCCTTGTACCGGGATTAAAAGTAGAAGCAATCCCATTAATAGGAATAACTAAGGTAATAATAACTTTGAAGCAAATGTTATTTCTGCTTTCAACATTTATTCTGATTGGAAAGAACTTAATTCTAGACGGTGGCCTGCTGCTTGATTTTTGATTCACCTTAGTCATTCGTGCTCTTTTTGTAGCAGACAGTTAAGTAATTTCTGGATAAATCATTTCTGTGCTCAAAGACTAGAAGCTAGTGAACATGTCATTGGTTATTATTTAAGATTTTTTACGTTGATGGATACCATAGAGGCGCTGCATATTTTGTAGGGCATGTTTTTAGCTTTCTTTTTGCCATTTGAATCACCATATCAGAATGCTTGTTAACGCAGGTACCTGGGATGGGAGTGGTTGACAACTTTGTGATGGCGATCAGGAATTTTTCAACCTCTGTTTCAGGTTCAACTTCACCCCTTGGGATTATTATGTTTGGAGTAAGTGCAACTTCCTTAGAAATCCTTCATTCTTCATTTGAGATTACTTTCAAATATTTTGCTGATGGTTTCTCCAGGATGAAGAGAGTGAACTAAAATGTATAGTTGAAAAGCTGGGTAAGTTTGGCTCAATTTTTGAACTTCTTTTCTTATTTTGTACACATGGAAATTAACCGACTCTCTTTTGTCAATTGTCATTATAAAATACAATTAATGAAATAAGTCTGGCAACAGACTCCTAGTAACAGACTCCTATATGTGATTTACCTTTATTGGTGGGTAAAGTGGCTTGCACCTTTAAATATTGCAACATACACATTGCTATTTTATCTCCAGAGCAGTGCTTATGTGTCTGTTTGGTGTTATGGTTCTGAGGCAGATCTATTATTTTACTTGTAACTGTACTAGTGATAATTCTAGTTCGTTTAATTTTTATCCCTGAAATCATTGATAGATACGATTAGGTGTCATTTAGAAAGCTTAAGTACAATGTTTTATAATATGTTGTGCTGCAGATTATGCTTTGTCAAAGGAAACTATTGTTGTTGGTGACGAGAAGGCCCAGTTTGTATGCAGAAGTGGGAGTGAAGCAATCAATATTGGCAGGAGAAGAAAAGTGTCTTCTGGTGCTGTGGCCCTTGTGTTTGCAAGGGATAGAGAAAAACCTTATGGTATGATAGTTAAATCTCTGGGCTATCTGTTGTTATGTATTTGTTTCATATTTAATATTGGTGTGGAAGCTGAATTAAAGTGATAATTTGCTTCTAGTCCATTATTATTTGTCTCATGTATTCTGGCTTGACTAAATGAGCAGGTGTAGGTGAAATTCAGTTCCACGCTGCATTATCAGATGGTGTTTCAGCAATAGGTCCTAGATACAAGGCAGCTTCTGTCAGAGTGAGCACTTCTGATTATACAACTTGGCTCACAGCTAGAAGAGAAGGGCGACAGGATATTCTTGATGGTCAGAGGATTCTAAATGACATCAATGATGATGTATGTTGCTATATTTGAGGTTTACTTTTGATTTGTTCATTATCATGGCTTCTTCCTTTACCCTTATTTGTTTATTGTGTTTGTCCTGCATTGTTGTGTGTGTCTGCTGTTATTGGTTTGCAATAAGTCAGTTTGATTAGAGTTGCTGAGGAATTTTTAGCGTCAAAAAAATCTGACAGAGGATTTGGATATCTGGAGCTTTTGAAGATTTCAAAATCTCTTTATTATGTGGTTAAATGAGTTTGTTATGAATGTTGATTCTGCTAGAATTATATAGGGCAATCTTTGGGCTTGACATGGACGTCCATAATTTTCTTTGTACATCTCGTGTACTGAGGCAATAGCCTTTTTCTTCATGTTTGATTAAATTACTGCTTTTTAACTTAAAAATGTAAACTTGATTATGTGCTTACTAGTTTTCCCCAAACATAATGGAAATGAGGCTTGCTTATCCAATAACTGGCCATTTTGTGGCCTTGTTATACTTTTTTTATTGTCCCAACAGTATTCTATTTTCTTGATTGGTTTGTTTCTTGGTTGTTTTTTTTTCTTTGTGTTACTCCAATCCTATCAATCATGATTTTTTAATATATATGGCAGTTGGGAAATCGTATAGAATGCCCTGCTTTATTCATCGGGGTAACTAGACGAAGAAAATGCATTATTGGATCAGAGAAGTCGAGATTTATGACATCCTTGGCTTTCCATGCAGTTATTGGGTAAGGTTGGATTTGTGATTTGGTGTTTCTATTTAGGATGTTTCCAGGGGTGGTGGAGGGAGGGGAGGATAACATTTGCGGTTCTTTTTGTGGCTAGCTTCTTGAATTACTACTTCTATCTCTTTGCATCCCACTTATATGACAGCTTTTCTTTCACTGCTATGAGTTTGAGGGTTTCAACTTTTTCCAGGGGAGACGAAGAATACCTTTTCGCCGATGGAGTTGGCATCAAAACTGGGGACTATTTCCAGTTTTATCATTCTGATCGGAACACAGCATCATCGTCATGCACTAATGTCAGTGAGAAACTGAAGAACTTGAAGCTAGGGTTGACTAATAGAAGCTTCTTTCAGACCGAGGATGTTGCCAATTCTGTTCAGGAGAGGGAATTCATTGGAGGCTTTATTTTCTCCTGCTGCGGTCGCGGGGAATCATTCTTTGGTCGACCCAATGTTGATAGCTCCCCATTCTTGGAGAATTTTCCTGGGATCCCGACGGCAGGAGTTTTCTGCGGTGGGGAAATTGGGCGTGGCTTATCACTGAATGCGAACGAGAGCTCAGAAGAAAGCATCACCTGTCTACATGTTTATAGCTCAGTTTATCTGCTAATGTCATATACTCCAATGGCTTCCTTGGAGCATTAGCACTATCTGCTCTTCCCCTGAAGATGCTAAATTTTGTCCACCATTATCACCACATTGTAAATATTGCACTTCTCCTTGGATGAAATTGCAAGAAGTTGGATTCTGAAGCTATCAAAACAGGCACACGGTACTTCCATACTTGAAGGATTTCCTTTGTGATTGGGGATTATGTATGTGTGAAATGCTTGACATAAACAGTTGGTGTTTAGATGGTGAAAGAGAGGAAGCTTCATATCCTCTCTTTTAAAAGCCATTGCTTTCCAAGTTTTCCAAGATTACATGGAGGCTGGAAATGTCGAGCCGCTTGAAGTAGCTCGTCCTCATTCCTGTTATATTGCAGAATGTGTCCCGTCTAATCAATGAATTGAGTTTAATTTAATCTTAGTCAAATTTAAACCTGATAATATCTTTTGAATTTGACTAATTATAATAAACTGAGTCTGTCCAATTCAAATTTAACATACGTTTGATCAGCTTGAAGTTTAGTTTCAGGTAACTTAGAACTTCAAGGTACTTGACTAATTTGTGATTAATTACAAAGGAATCTTTCTGTTTATGAGCTCGTTTACATTGCAAAAGTTGAAATCTTGATCAGACATGAATTGATGGAAGAGAAGCTTACAACCTCTTCTACTCCTCAATCACTGCCTTGTTAAGAAAAAGAAACCTGACTTGAAAAGACACCACTCAGATACTTTTCTCATTATGTATACATATTTTCCATTCTTTACACTTCATTTTCAAATAATTATATATAAAAATGGAAATTTTAATATTATATCGAATGGTTTACTATAAGTAGATGGTCATTTACACGAAGTAATGTCAAAATCTTCGATAAAAAATCTACATATCATTCTAAAATCAATATTACTACTATGTACACTTGTTAACTCATGTATTATCCAACACATTTCTTAGCTGCATGCGTGGACTCACCTGCATGCATCTCGATAATAAACACACGAAAGGAAGCAAGACCAATAGACAACTTAATCAACAAAACAAGCTGATAATCCTCCAACTGCATAAATGGTTGCAGATGTTTTTGTATATGTGGTAGTGATTAGGCTTTAGGAATGAATATATTTTTCATTTTTCTTTTTAATTACTTGAGAAGATGAGAGAGTCTATGCAAAAGATGGTAATGAATTCAATTTTGCCTCCCAAAGCTTGGTTTCAGCGCTATGATCCTAAAATATGATCTGGGTATTTCTGTTTTCTTATTAAATCTTCTTGTGTGTTTCATTTCAACTGTTATCTTGCCTTCTTAAGCAGTTGTTGAACAGAAAGCATATGTAGAGACGGACCAAGTGAATGTAAGTTCAAATATAAAGAACAAGGTTAATACTCAAGGAGCTTTATCGTCATCGTCATCACATCCAATCTGAAATCTCGCATTGAAGCGAGATCTATAGAGGTCTAATAATATGCAGCATTACACTTACATAGTAGAGAGGCTGTTTTCGCTACTCAAGGAGCTTAATAATTAAAATTCAAGTTTGAAATTATGAAAACTCTAGAAAAAGTATCTAAGCATATGATGAATTTGATATTATATGAAATACAAAATTGAAAAACAATATATATTCTATGTTCATATATATATTTATGTAGAATCTAGGTTTATCTACATTTAGAAAATTTTCAAATTCTCCTATTAAAAATAGGATTGATTGGGATATGCAAGAAATAGGCCGATTACGAGAAGTTCTTTATTCGAAAGAAATGAAACAAAAGATATGATAAAATTAGAATAGTTATTGTATGAGATTTATCGATCCAATGCTAAATGTAGAGGTGTATATTAGATCGATATGAACATCATAAGTTATCCGGTAATAAATTTTGTGTTATTGCTTCCCATATAACTTGAAATTGTATTGATAAGACCATACAATATATAATTGGAGTATAATTTCTTTTCTTTCTATATTAGTGATATATTGAATCCGTACTTTTTCTAGTGTATATTGAATAAATGCTCGAGACAAACTATGACAGTATTATTTAATGCTCCAGCTGGGATGACAGGGAGTGATTAGAACAATGACGCAGGCCACATTGGCTAGTGGTTGTCATGCGTATTCGTCTTTGGAATCAGTCTTTTAATATTCATTACGAAGAACCAAAAAGACCTAATGAAACCCTAGATAATGTTTGAGTGTTTACATTGCATGAACCTATTCTCTTATCTTCAGAATCATTGCCAATGATTAGCTGAACCAGACAAACATATTCCTGACCACTTGGTAGGTCACAGGACAGGATCCAACTTCTAAGATCTTCAAAGAGAGAATTCTGAGTTTTACATGATTAGGAAACAAATCTTATTTAACCACAAGGCTTGTTTTCAAACTTCACCTTCGTGGAAAATAAAAATAAGCACTTGATCATAGCATGAATAGTTAGAGAACGATGTCTCTTATACCAATTCAACCAAAACCCTAGTTAGTATTGATTGTTATGGATTGCTCCTAAACCCAGAGAAAAACTAGAGAAGTAAAGGAAAGTCATGTTTCTTCTTCATGAAAATTAGAACACTGAGATAACACGAAATTGAAAGTAACAAAAGAGAGTATGAGGAGTAAGCACGATATTGGCACGGCTCAATCAGATTAAAGGACCCAAAATCGAACCCCTTTGGAGGTTTAATTTGATTGAGCCATTCCAACATCACCACTTTCTCTCTAATCTTACCACATAAAGAAGATGACAACGACGACATCATGATGATGATTTGGTGAAGAACCAAGAATGACCCTTTTGCTACACATCCATGCCAGGGTGATTTATGAAAAGATAAGAGGGATAGAGAGACTGAAATTAAACCAGGAGATAACACAGAGATGGTGTCTTTGGTGTTAGATTGACGAGAAGATGGTTAGTATATATGGAAAAGAAGAAAGCGGAAACTAGGAAGGATATTTTGGAAAGAAATCTAGATATGGTTGAGATGTCAAAATCTATGTGCTTCATATGGAAGAGCCATGTTTTCATATAAAATTTCTCATTTGGTCTTTCCAAGCTATGCTTAGTGGTTGATGACATTGGAAATTAAGTACACGAAAAGGGTTCCTTTTGTTACTATTTTTCATATGTGCACCGATAAATTATTAATTAGATGTAATAATTTACAAATCACGAATTATTAGAATTAAGTGATAGAATTAATTTAAATGATAATCATTTAATATATAGTTAATTACTATATTTTATGATAAATGATCATATCGGTAAATTGTGTCTTGCTCTAAGTTTCTAACTATACAACTTAAAGCCCCTTTCAATATGTAGGATGTGTCATTGTCTTCATTTACTACACCTTTAAATTGACATTAACACATCATGAAAGAAACTTATACTTCAAGTCATCGATGGTTGCAAGCAATTGAACTTCGGTTGCGATTATTTCGTGGAAGTTATGCTAATATCATCAGACATTATGACAATTGAAGATTGAGGTTTGCAATGTCTGAAAAACTGTTTACCTAAGCCTATATATGTTTGAAAATAGGAAACATATTGGTTGGACAACCACAAAACTCCATTTTTCCTTCTTTTGTTTTCTAATGCTTGTTTTGGGCAGTGATAAAATGGTCGATTCCATTTTAATTTTCTTATTTTAAAAATTATCACACAAGAATTGGAGCTTTAGAGTAACCGATAAAGTTACTCTTTTGTAATCATAAAGTTGCGGAAACAATCTCTTTATAAAAATACAAAGAGAAGGTTGTGGTCATTATGACTCTTCTTATTTTGTCATATTTTGATATTTTTATTTATTTTATCTAAATAATGAAGGTATTAAAATTTAAGTTTCAATAAGACATTATTTTAAAATTATAAAGAATTTTATGATAACAAAACAATTAATACCCATGAAAGTAAACTAAAGATTGAGATGAAAAAGGGTTAAATTATAAGTGTAACCCCAAATTAAAAGCTTGATCAACTGGGAACATTGTTTACAATTAATGGAAGGGGTCAACCTATTAGTGGTATCATATACAAAGCACATGAGGGGTTAGTTGGAAAGGGTCTAAAAGTTAATATGATTGTATGATTAACAAATGTGTTTTGACAAGAGCTCCAACTGCTTTTCTAATTGGTTTTTGGGACACCAATTCAATTAGGCATCCAATCATCACATACCTAATTTTTTTGTCCTAATTTCAATCACTTGATCTTTTAGTTCATTGAAGGTTTAGAGAGTCCCATGAGCAAGTGGGGAGTCATGTCTGATTACACTTTTTAGTAGAATCTTCAACTACATTATTTCTAGAGATCTTTGACTGGCCAAGGCCTTTGCTTTCTGCTTCTGCTTGTGTGAGTGTGAGCTTCTGGCACCAAAGTTTGTTCAATTAAATAAGACATGATTCCAAACATTAAACAACTCACTTTTCACTGGGTCTATACCAAATATCATAATTAGGGTTTCAAGTAAAGTGAAATTTTGTGGAAAAGGTTGAGAATTGATTTGATAAAAGCTTGTATACTACGGGCATGGTTTTGAAATCCGGATCAGATCAGCTGGTTCGACCTATGACTGGTCGGTTATCCGGTCCGGGTGACTTCTAAAAATCATTTCTTAATTAGACCAGCGCAAACCGGTGAAAACTGGTCAATTGATCGGTTAAACCGCGACTGGTCGAACCAGTTGGTCACTGGTTTAATGAATTTTTAAAAAAAAATTTGCCTTTTTTTCTTTCTAAAATGCATCACGTTTTTATTTATATTTATATATTATTTGAACCGGTCAAATGAATTTTTTATTTATATTTATTTATATTATTTGATATATATTTCTTTTTTTAATATTACTAATATTATATATAATTAAATATAATTATTGCGTAATTATGACGTCACACCGATTCGACCGGTGGTCGAACCGATCGAACCGGTGACCAATAAAGCTTCCGGTTCGACGCCGGTCCAAGTTTTAAAACCTTGCCTACGGGTTGTGAATCAGTTGGCTACGCAAGTTGGGCATATAAGAAGAACTTTCGGGTTCGATCCTCACTAAACACACTTGTAGGGAGAGACGAAGACCCTTAACTATAACTAAGCTCCAAATTGGATTAGTCGAAGAGCCTTAACTGTGACTAAGCTCCGAATCGGATTAGTCGGCCCAGTGAATTCTCGGATAATAATATTGTAAACTTAAAAAAAAACTAATTTTGATAATATAAATGATATCAAGTTTGTTTAATGAAAAAATCAAACTAAAAGAACACATAGTTGGAGTTAAGAATAAATTAATTTTAAGTTAGGTTAAAAACTGATTTTGATTATCCATTTATAAAATATATTCCTTTGTTGTCAACTTTTGTTATAAGCCTTGTCTGTGAAGTCAAAACAACGTCGTATAATGTCACTTGTAGTGCCATGTGTTGAAAAAAAAGGTAAATTTAGAGTCTGCAATAATTAGAGTTTTGAGTATTATAAAACTAAAACTACAAAGAAAGTATTTATATATTTAGTTAGAGATAAGATTGCATATCACTGTACTTTCTTAGATTCTATGTCTTAGAAAGATTTATTAATTGTTTCGTTGTCATTTAAAAAGAAGTTTTTGAAAGAGCTTCATATAATAAACTCTTTGGCAACATAAAAATAAAAATAATTTAATTTTAACTATATTTTATTTTGTAATAAAAAACTATTTATGCATATAAAATTATTTAAAATATATTAAAAATATGCAAAGTATAATATATTAATTATTATATAATTTTAAACCATATGAAACATAAATGAAATATCAAAATAAATATTAAAACATATAAAATCAAATAATATTATATATATCTTAAAATAAACGTGAAGATGTGTTTGTGAGTATTGTGATAATTATATGAAAAAATAAAGGTAAGGAGGATTAAAAATATGCTAATTAATTGGTCTAAAAATCTACTGAAAAATACTTTTTGAAAAGCTTCAAATTTAAGCTTCTAAAAAGTTGTATTTTAACTTCCAAAAGTTATTTCTCTAAAAAAAAATATTTTAGATTTTACAGCCAAATATTCATTTTTTAAAATAGTTTTACTATAAAAAAAGTAATTATTGACCCTCCAAAAGTTGAAATAATAGGCACTTATACTAAATGTTATTCTTGTTGTAGTATTACCTAAAATCCATATAATTTGCCATTTTATAAAATCAAACTCACATCCAAATTTGTATTATTTAACTTCAAATATTTAAGTCATAAAATCCTGATCCATATAAATACTAATGATTTGATGAGAAATTTGTACGACCAACAGTTGCATTTCTTCTTTCATATTATTAAAAACAAAGTGGTGCCTATAGGTAAAGATCAATTAACCTAACCTCATCAAAAAGGAAAAGAAAAGAATAGGAAACACAGGATGAGTTGGCCGACAACAGCAATGAATCACAATTCCTGCAAAGAATTGTTAAAGGTAGCTGTTGCATGACCACGTCTTCTCCTTACAATATCATATCTTAAGCATCAAGTAGCTTAAAATGCTGAGGTTGGTCCTCCCCATTACATCTCCACACCAACCCTTTGGAATCTCTATAATCCCATTACAGGTCACGAATTCTTGGAGCTGCTGGTAGAGAAAGCTTTCATATTTATAATACACTTGGAATGGATTCTTTCCCTTAGGGCATATACGAACTACATGGAGTGTAAGCTCTATAAGAACTGACCTTGTGACTTTTGTGTACAAATCCCTCTTTGGGTTGGTGATGTCGAACACAAGATGTTAGTTTATCAGCCGATAAAATCTTCACTCAGATGAGAGAGGAAAAATCAACAGATCTATTAATAACTGAAGTCAAGTAAACCAGAAGCAAAAGTAATCTAATAAACAATCTGCATGGTACAGCTTGAGAAATGCCCCCTTGTGACTACTACAACTCATTGGAATTGAAATTGAAATTCACATGCAGCTCTTTCAAAAGCCAACAAAATCAAATTACAAAAGAGAAGTTTGTTTTAAACGTTCTTGAGCTGTTTATTCTCTTGATATGGAAAATCTGTTTCACTGATACACAAACATGGCAGCCTACATATCATCAGATAGAGATACCCAACTTCTTCTTCAACTTCTCCACCTCTAGGTACACAGTTGAATAAGGCAGAAACTCTGAGAAATAACTTTTGCTATGATCGTTAATTGCAACTGCAAGCTTAGGAATTTCCAAGGTCTCTTCATGGGTCAAAGATCTAACAAACCTTGCCGGATTACCCGCCCAAAGTTCACCTGATGGAATTCTTCTCCCAGGAGGAACCACAGAACCGGCTTCAACAATAGAGTGTGTCTCCACGAAAGAACCTTCCATAAGGATAGAGTGTTGGCCAATAATGACCTCTGGCTCAATTGTGACAGAACGCAGGAGAGAATATGCACCGATTGTCACGTATCTTTCAATGGACGTCTCTGCTGGCAGTCCTGATAAATTGAAGCATAAAAGTAATCAGTATCTGTGTCAAGGATCGGAAGATTGAGTCTTGCATTTGCATTTCTTAAATATTTTATTTTCTACTGACTAATCGTGCTTGTGTAGTCACATCACTTGTTGATAAACAACAGATTCAAATAATCTAAGCTTATGAAGCAGATCAAGAAAAGACTAAAATCTAGTTAACAACGCCAAGGCCTGATAAATGTAAGAGGATATCTCTAAGAAACTTGAGCATTAACTGCCAAACACCTAAGTAGGACATCAGAAACAGGTATATAGTCTACATACACAACAGTAGGCCAGGAGAGTCACAGAGGAAGTAGGCAGGGGTTTAACAGATGGTATACTATTAACACAGAGATCTATCTAAACAAATTTGTAATTAAACATGAAGGGTCGTGACATATCAGTTAATTCTAGAAAATATCAATGAACAGAAAAATATGAAAGAGCAAGCAATAAAGAAATCAAGTTTCCAAACCAAAATAATTGGTTTTGCCTTCAATCCATTTAGTATGAATGGAACCTACATAGCTTTCATTAGCATTCTATGAAGTGTCAACGTTGCACAGGAAGTGACATTTAGCCACTATAAGAACAGCCATCCTGAAAGGTAAGTTGCCAATATCTTGCTCAACATCTCACTGCACAGGAAATTTAATGGCACAAAATTTGATAACATCCCTTTCAACTGCTATGAATGGTTATACGTGACAAGTTTTCACGCACCAGTCTAGTAAATCCAAAGACTAAATGCTAGATGAAGATTTAAAGCAAATCTTGATGTAGGATGAGTAAAGGATATACCAAACTAGTGGCTAAGACCCACAAAGCTTATAAAATCTGGCTGCTGGAATAAGTCATATAAAACCTAAAAATACTGTCTATTCAAAACTTGAAATTCCAACAACCTAAGCTGAAATTCAAAACTTAAAACTCAAATTCCAGCAGCAGTCCTAACCACTAGTTTGATATATCTTCTACTCATCCTGCATCACATCTTTTTGATGAGCAAAAATGGAGATTGATATCCTTTCAAATAACATGTAAGTTGTTATAGATAACAAACCTTCTTGAATCAGTTGAGTACCTAGCACAAAGACAAATGTCAAATCAAGGTTTCAAGCACATACTTCTGATGAGCAAACGTGCACCTTGAAATGAAACCTTCTTTGCTTGTCCATACACACGCATACAAAGAAGTCAACCTAATCACAGACACATTCGTCCACTGACACAAGCTGAAGGCACAAATTACCCATAACCTGACAAAGTATTGATGTAATTCAATTCCTCAAACACGTGACTTACATGAAATCACATTCTAATTAAACTTAAAGTCACAAAACACCAGCCAGCATTATCTCAATTAGCGATACTGTCTTTTGCACCAAGGCCCCATAGTTCCAAATAACCAGCCAGCATTATCTCAATTAGCTATGCCCCACAGTTCCAAGTCACCAGCCAGCATTATCTCAATTAGCTATACTATCTTTTGCACCAAGGCCAAGCAATTCAAACATAATTTCACCCAATTTATCAAACTCATATCAGCTAAACTATGCTCATACTTCACAACATTCCCTGGAAGCTTCAGCTTAATTTCAGATAAAGACATTAATCCAATCTCATAAAGCCAACCACAAATCCAGACTAACAATTTAACCAATCATAAAACCTCCACATAATTTAAAGCACCGTCATTTTAACAAAGCAAATCCAATTTGACACAAAATCCCTAACATCATAAACAAAGAAAACCCAAACCTGTAGGCGAATTCCACGCGGCATGAATGACGCACCGCTCTTGAACGTTGGAGCAGAAGCCGACAGTGATCTTATTGAGATCGCCCCGAAGAACCGACCCGTTCCAAACGGACGCTCCGTCCCAGACCGTGACCTGACCTGCTAGAACCACATTTGGTGCCACATAGGCATCAACGGCGACCTTAGGGACCCACTGCCCCAGCGGGATTATCTGCCGCTGACCTCGATAGTCCCACTTCACTCGATCAGCCGACGGCGTTATCGATTTCGCCGATGCCTCAGTGGAGACAGCGCGGTGAAGGAGGTGGGGGTGCGGTGAGAGGGCGGAGGCTATGGTTCTTCTTGAGATGCGAGCTAGTGCTGTTGCCATTGTTCACTGTACCAGAGCTTCGTCGTACCGACGAGTCGCGCAATATGAAAATTTAGGAACGAGAGGAGGAGAGAGAAGAGTCCTGGGCTAAGATTACCTGGAGACAGAAACATCCTTGTTGGGCTCGGATTACTTGGATTAAGTGAGCCCATAAATAAAAAAACTTATTTTCTTAATATTATGACAAATCTGTAAAAATACAATATTGTCATAATTATTATAAAAGATAGAAATAATATGGTGTACCACTAATTGTAGATGCACCATTTAATAGTTAGTGTGCATATGGATTGATTTGGTTTTACCTAACACAAGAATGAAGTAGGTGGTTATTGGTTAGGTTTTACCTAACACAAGAATGAGGTAGATGGTTATTGATTAGGTTTTACCTAACACAATAACCTATATGGAGTAGGTGATCACATGTGTATTAGGTGGTTAAAATGTACTATAAATAGAAGGGTTAACTTGATGTAAGACACACCATTTTTTCATAAGAAGAATTCTCCTCTCCCAAATATTCTTACATTTTAGTTTCGGTTTTATAACACGTTATCAGCACGAGACTCTCATTTCTAAAATTCGCTTATCAACATCAAGCAATCGTAAGGTTCTTCCGCTCACCTACATCGCATAAACGTTATTCGGTTTACGTGACATCAAACAAACGTAAGTTCTTCCGCTTATTTTTCTTAGTTACGATGTTGTTAAAAAAGTTCTTCTTTTATCTACATTAATTCTACTTATGATATGATTAAAACAAATTATAGACGACTCATTTTTTACCTTCTTTAAATAATGAAAAGTTATTACCACCTCTAAATACGTAATTTATTGTATAGTACATCATCGATGTTTAAAAATAAAAAATAAAAAAATGTATAATCTATTTATATATATAACTGTAATATATATATATATATATAACGGTAAATTTATAACGCTAGGTAACGGAAAAATTTTTTTTTTCTATAAATAGATACCACTCCTTTGTAATTTACTTCATCCCTACAAACTATTTCTTACCTCAAATTTCTTACAAAAAAAAAATTTCAAATGTTGTCCGCTATTTCATTTTTTTGTATCATTATCATCATTATATATCTTTGTTTCATTCTTAGTGTAGAGCTAAATAATTCAGTTCGCATATATTTTTTCTTAGTAATACCATGTATTATGATCCCTATGTTGCTTTTTAGCATAGCATTTGAGCAAGGCATGTAATTTATTTAATGTAATATCGATTTGAATACATGTATTAATTATTTCTCTCTATATAGTTGCCAACATGTCCAATCTTGCCAAAATTGAGTTCACGCTCTTGATGTCATGGGCCATAATTATATGCCGTGGATGATTGATGTTGAAATGCATATTGAATCAATGGATCTTTTAGATACCATTAAAGAAAATAATACAACATCAAAACAAAATAAAGCCAAAGCGATGATCTTCATTCGTCGTCATCTTGATGAGGATTAAAAGAGAATACCTCACAATTAAAGATCCAAGTCATTTGTGGAAAAATTTACAAGAAAGATATGACCATCAAAATGAAGTTTTACTTCCGGCTTCGTGATGAATGGAGCGCTTTACGCCCAAGATTTTAAAAGGTCAATGAGTATAACTCATTTATGTTTAGAATTGTCTCACAACTAAAATTTTGTGGGCAAACAATCACCGAGGAAGATATGTTAGAAAAACATATTCCACCTTCCACGATCGAATGTAACCTTGCAACAACAATATCGAAAAGCGGATTTAAAAATACTCGACCGATTTCATGCCTTCAGAATGAGAAGAATAATGAACTTTGATGAAAATCATCAATCCCGCCTCTCTTGGCGCAAAGAAGATTTCCGAAGCAAATATTGCAATTCGAAATGAAAGAAAAAATCATCATGGGCCTAGTCGTGGTCGCGGTCGTGGCCATGGTCGTAACTACATTCGTGGTCGTGGCCGTGGACGTGGCCGAGGAAGTTATCCATATAACTCTCTTCAAAAAAATACGAGCCACCACAATAACAAGCACCATATTAATGATGTTCATGGAAGTTCTTATCGAACTTCAGGAGATTCTTGCCTTAGATGTGGTACAAAAGGACATTGGGCTAAAGTTTGTCGAGTTCCTGAACATCTATGTCAGTTATACAAAGCATCCTTAAAAGGAAAGAAAAGGAAGTGAATTTTCTTGAACAACACCCTTTAGGTGATTCAACCGACCTTGGTACTTTTGATTTTGATTTCATTGATAATCATAATCCTTCGATGACTCTACATATCTGAATGCTTGGATTTTCTCGATAATTTTGTGGATCGGGGCATTGTTGGTGGCGAGTAATGGAAATTAAAATTATGTACTTATGTTTATGTTAAGTATTATTATGCTTATTATGTCACTCGTTTCAATTGCTTGTTATGTTACTAGTTTCAATTACAGATTGCAATATTTTTAAGTTAACATAACATCTCTTTCTCTTTATTCTTGCAATTTTCTCATTAGATTATTTATTTTATGCAAAGTTTTGATATGGATCGCTTAAGAGAAGCGCAAATAATGATAATTTATGCATATCGAGATAGTGGCACAACGCACACTATCCTGAAAGATAAGAGGTTCTTTTCAGAATTAAAACCAACAAAAACAATTGTGAACACAATATCAGGTCCTATAGACTTGATTGAAGGAATTGGCAAGGCAAATTTCACATTACCAAATGGCACAAAGTTCACAATACATGATGCCTTATTACGCCAAAGTCTAAAAGAAATTTGTTGAGTTTTAATGATATATATTCTCATCAATATGATACTCAGTCTGCAACTGAGGGAAATATGAAATATATGTATCTTACAACCTGTAAATCAGGAAAGATAAACATATTGGAAAAACTACCAATGCTCCCTACTGGATTCAGTGGATTGCATTATACATATATAAATGTGATGGAATCTAATATGGTAGTGAAAGCAAAACACATTGATCCTTCAATGATATCTATTTGGCATGATCGTCTGGGTCATCCAGGATCAACAATGATGCGAAAAATAATTGAGAATACACATGGACATCCATTGAGTAATAAAATGATTACTCAAATAAATAAGAGTTCATGTACATCTTGTTCTCTTGGAAAACTGATCATAAGGCCATCACCAGCTAAAATAAAATTGGAATCACCTGTTTTTCTTGAACGTATTCAAGGTGATATATGTGGACCAATTCATCCACCATGTGGACCATTTCGATATTTTATGGTATTGATAGATGCCTCCAGCAGATGGTCTCATGTTTGTCTACTATCAACTCGTAATATGGCATTTCCAAGATTTCTTGCACAAATTATTAAATTACGAGCACAATTTCCTGACTATATAATAAAGAAAGTCAGACTCGATAATGCTGGTGAATTCACATCCCAAACTTTCAATGACTATTGTATGTCAACTGGGATTAGGGTCGAGCATCATGTTGCTCATGTGCATACTCAAAATGATTTAGCTGAATCTTTAATTAAACGCCTTCAACTTATTGCTAGACCATTGATGATGAGAACAAAGCTTCCAATTTCCGTATAGGGTCATGCAATTTTACATACTGAGACATTAATTCGTATCCGACTAAGTGCATATCATACATACTCCCCACTACAACTTGCATTTGGTCAAGAGCCAAATATCTCCCATTTGAGAATTTTTGGTTGTGCAGTATATATGCCTATTGCACCACCACAACGTAGTAAAATGGGACCTCAAAGAAGATTGGGGATATATGTCGGCTATGAAAGTAAATCTATTATTAAATATCTTGAACCTCAAACAGGTGATATGTTTATAGCACGTTTTGCTGATTGTCATTTTGATGAAAATACTTTCCCGACATTTTGGGGAGATAATAAACAACTGATGAAAGAAATTACATAGTGCGAACCATCATTATTGTATCTTGATCAACGCACAAAACAATGCGAAACAGAAGTGCAAAGAATTGTGCATTTGCAAAGAATTGCAAATCAATTACCAGATGCTTTCACAGATACAAAAGAGTGACTAAATCATTTATACCATTTGAATGCTCCCGCCGGATTGAAATCCCAAAAGAACAATCTGAGAACATGGTCACTCATGAATCTACGACACGCATGAAGCGTGGTAGACCAATCGGTTCCAAAGATAAAAATCCTCGAAAAAGAAAAGGAGCAAATGTGATTAATGACCCCAAGATAGATAAAAGTGTTCCTCTAGAAACACAAGATGAGGATAGTGTCCCAGAAGAGACACAAACTGACATTAATCAAGAAATCGCAATTAATTATATTCACACAAAAGAATTATGGAACCGGAATGATATGAAAGAGATTGATGAAATATTTTCTTATGCTATAGCATGTGATATCCTTAATGAAAATGAAGATCCCGAACCAAGATCTATCATTGAATGTCAAAATAGACATGATTGGGTTCAATGGAAAGATGTTATTGAAGCTGAATTAAATTTTCTTAACAAGCGTAATGTGTTTGGACCTATTGTCCTTACACCCCAAAGTGTAAAGCCTGTAGGTTACAAATGGGTTTTTGTTCGAAAACGAAATGAGAAAAATGAGATTGTGAGATACAAAGCTCGACTTGTTGCACAAGGTTTTTTTCAAAAACCCGAAATTGACTATGAACAAACATACTCTCCGTTATGGATACAATTACGTTTAGATATTTAATCACCAAATTCTTCTTGAACCTGGAAATGCGTCTTATGGATGTTATTACGACTTACTGACGGATCACTTGATAGTGATATTTACATGAAAATCCTCGAAGGATTCAAATGCTGCGCAGATTAAAATCACAACCAAAGGAAATGTATTCGATCAAATTGCAAAGATCCTTATATAGACTAAAGCAACTGGACGCATGTGGTACAATCGTCTAGCGAGTATCTATTAAAGAAAGGATATGTAAATAGTCCTATTTGCCCTTTCGTTTTTATAAAGAAAACAACATCCGGATATGTGATTATCGCTGTCTATGTTGACGATTTGAATATCATTGGTACTGCTAAAGAAATCCAAGAAACAAATGGTGTACTTAAAGAAGGAATTTGAAATGAAAGATTTTGGAAAAACTAAATATTGTCTTGGTCTGCAAATTGAACATAGACCAAGCGGAATCTTTGTGCATCAATCGACATATACAGAAAAGGTATTGAGGCGTTTTAATATGGATAAAGCAACTCCATTAAGTACACCAATGGTTGGTAGATCGCTTAATGTTGAGAAGGATCCATTTCGCCCTTGCGAAGAAAACGAAGAAGTTCTTAATTCTGAAACGCCATATCTAAGTGCGATAGGAGCTCTCATGTATCTTGCTAATTGCACTAGACCTGATATAGCTTTTGCTGTTAATCTACTAGCAAGATTTAGTTCATCTCCTATGAAAAGGCACTATAATGGAATTAAACATCTATTCCGCTATCTTCGAGGTACAATTGATTTGGGATTATTTTACACTAAAAATGCAAAACAAGTTTTGGTTGGTTATGCAGAGCAGGTTACTTATCAGATCCGCATAAAGCCAGATCTCAAACTAGTTATGTATTTACGTATGGAGGCACCTGCAATTTCTTGGCGTTCACGTAAACAAACACTTGTTGCTACTTCTTCAAATCATCTTTGAAATCATTGCACTTCATGAAGCAAGTCGAGAATGTGTATGGTTAAGGTCAATAACGCACCACATTTTAACAACTTGTGGCTTATCGACCAACAAAGAACCAACAATCATATTTGAAGACAATGCAACATGTATCGCTTCAAATAAAGGAGGGTTATATCAAAAGTGATAGAACCAAACATATCCTCCGAAATTTTCCAATTCACCCAAGATCTCGACAAGAGCAAAGAAATCAATATCCAAGATATTCAATCAAGCAACAATGTCATGGATCTTTTCACAAAGGCACTTCCTACTATACCTTTCAGGAAGCATGTTCACGAGATTGGAATGCGACATCTAAGAAATTTATGAGGAAGAACTCATTGTGTTAAATGAGAGGGAGCTTACGCAGTTGCACTCTTTTTCCCTTATCATGGTTTTTATCCCACTGGGTTTTTCCTGATAAGGTTTTTAACGAGGCAACACCAAATGCGTTTAAAGGCCAGAGAAGAGACAATTATATGGCACACCAAGGGGGAGTGTTATAAAAGATAGAAATAATATGGTGTACCACTAATTGTAGATGCACCATTTAATAGTTAGTGTACATATGGATTGGTTTGGTTTTACCTAACACAAGAATGAAGTAGGTGGTTATTGGTTAGGTTTTACCTAACACAAGAATGAGGTAGATGGTTATTGGTTAGGTTTTACCTAACACAATAACCTATATGGAGTAGGTGGTCACATGTGTATTAGGTGGTTAAAATGTACTATAAATAGAAGGGTTAACTTGATGTAAGACACACCATTTTTTCATAAGAAGAATTCTCCTCTCCCAAATATTCTTACATTTTAGTTTCGGTTTTATAACAATAATAATGTTTTTTTTCAGTATTGTTAATGTTGAGTATGTTATTACGTTCAAGTTAAATATTAAATAAATAAAGTAACCGTAAGGACTTTAATATTTTTAGGTTTTATATTATTTAATTATAATAGATTTAATGAAACAATAATTTTATTTTATATAAATTATAATTGTGATATTACTCAAATTTAAACCATTTTTAAGAATTTTCTTACAACATAAATAAGATCTTATATAAAATTTCTTGATCATGATATTATTATTAAATTTTGATTAACAAAGATATTTAGTAAATGGATATTAACTTATAAATGTAAGATATTAGAGCTTATTTAAATTTTAGTAAAATTATTAAAGATCCCATCAATATTATGTTTAATCATAATTAATTCCTTAAAAATAAAATATATAAAATAACGTCTTTTTTAATTAAGTCGGATATGAATTATTCAAGTTTGGACTTGCTCGGGGCTTAACTCTTATAAACAAAACGCTGTTGTTTGTTCAGAAAAAAAATAGTTCTAGTTTGATCATTGGCTGGCTCATTAAAAACACTTCTCATGAATTAGTCATTGCCATCTTTGGTTAAGAAGGCAGCCATTGCCATCTCGAGTCGGATTGGGTTCTACCTGAAACCTAATCGATCTTGAGAATTTAGAATTAAGCTCTAGCTGAAATGGACTTTGAAGGTTCGAAGATTGATCATACTTGATTAAATATATTTTATTTTTTAAATTAAAATGAGTTTTTTATTTTTAATTTAAACTAAATATAATTTAAAATTAATTAATTTAAATTAATTAATCAAATAAAATTCATAAAATTAGATTAAGTCATACACAATCTTTTTTCTTTTCATTTCCAACATTGTGTACATCTTATTATACACCTCAAGTTTAGAAAGGGAAAGTATGGGCTTTATTAAGATTAATTCATGGACAACAAGAACTAAAGACAACAGCTTAACTCAAGACTCCTTTTCACACACCTAAAATGAACATTTAGCACCAGTTTAAGCTAGTGCTCCGTGATAAAGCACCCTGCATATCAAAAAGTCCAAGTAAGTATTGATTATTGCCAGAAATCCAACAATATGATATGAGGAAGCTTATTATTACCTTTCATGAAATACATTACAGGCATTTGATTCTGGGATTCCCGAGCTTACACTCCCATCATGCAGCTCATGCAACTTAACCTCAGATCATAAACAATATATATGCGGTTCTTATCAGATCAAAACTCCAGTCTCGGAATCTTTACAAAGAACACAAATTCAGCTTATCATAACGTACCCTTTTCTGCAGACAAATGTTCTCCTCTTGCAGGACCCTTTGCTGCGTTTTAAGCCAGATAAAAAGATTATGATGAGGTTAAATCTAATATTACAGAATGATAAACACAAATTGATATAAATCTAACTGAGACGTGGGGGTTTAGAAAAGTCTAATAATATACAGTCTTATCCTTAACTACTAAAGAGGATATATAATTTTATACATTACCTTTCTTTTCAATAAGTTGATTTGTTCAGCAGCGATGCGTTTCTGTTAATTACCAATGGAGAAATATTTGTGACATTAATAAATTAATATGACAATAAAGCATAAATCAATGTATTTAATATTTTCTATTTCAATTCTTATAATTTGAAAATTATCATATATTCATTGTACCTTCTTAGAACGTATACGTTCAACCCCTATCTTCAGTTGTCTCTCTAGCTGTCTCAACTCCTTCATGCACAGCATCGAAATGCCTTCTCCAGCAAAGTGCCTGGACACACCACACCAGCAAGTTAGATGTAGTTGTAGTTCTTTTTCCATATTTGGTAGGAAAGAGATCAATATTAGTACTTGAGTTTTTCTTCCATGGTGTCTATTGTCTTCTGTAACTCTTGAATTTTGTTTCTCCAGAACTGCCATTAACATCATACAACAACAACAATATTAAGTGAAATTTTCACTAAAATGCAGGATTTTAGTAGGCTTAATAATACACAATCTTATCCCTACACAGTAAAAAAGCTTTTCAACTTATTTTATGTTAATCTAAATCAGGGTTGTTCTTAATATTTTATAGGTCTTGAATAAATTAAAAAAAGTTTCAATTTTTGCCTTGTTTGAGCTCTCATATAGAATAAAAATAAACAAAATATAGTTCCTTTTTATTGTTCTTTATGAGATCAAGAGTAGGTCTGATTTTGTATCATTTTATTTGTTATAAGAATAAAAATAAGCTCTATTTTATCATTTATAAAGATGAGTCCTGGGCAGGTGCCCACTCTGTCTTTGCCCAAAACCGGCCCTGATCTAAATGTTGGAAGTAGATGACATATAGATATGTAGTTGTATATGCTAAGCTTGTTAAAATAACTAATAAATTATGCATAGAAATGAATTAAAAATATAATGTTCTAAATTTGAATTATAAATATGAATTATATATATATATATTACTTTTCTTTAAAATAATATAATTTTTTTATAATATGTATTAAGATTAAGGTTTCATGTTCTTGGCGCTATACAAATCTTATCAAACTTCTGGTTTATCATAAATGCTCACCAATGTTCATATCAAGACATCTAAGAGAGATCACAACCAGACTGTAATGGTTCCATGCTCTAAGTTACATCTTGTCTAGTTAGGAACCCATATACCAGAAAGAAACTGATGTTTGGCTCATGTTTTAGATCATGACAAGCCAATCAAGAACAAATCTGTCCCTGAAAAGGTCCTGAATGATCCTACCCATATGCCTTTATGATCTTAAGCTCTTCAAGATAACTAGTCATAATATTACCTCTAAGGGTCTGCAGAATTGGTAGCTCGAGCCTGAGAGTCCCACTTCACTTCTGTATCTCGCAATAGTACTGTCCAAACTGCAGAGCCATTGACATGATCAGACATGCGAGGAGAAAAAAAATGAAGAACAAAGGGTGATTTATATATAGAAAATGGAATGGAAACTGACTCGGAGCTTGCGAAATGGTAAGCCTTGCCAGAAGGTGAGAAGACGAGTAGGGCAACTTCAGCATCGCAGAGAATGGACAGCTCAAAAGCTTTCTTTAAAAGCCCATTTCTCCTCTTTGAGAAGGTTACCTGCCTACTCGTTGGGTTCTCAATTCTCTTCAGTTCCACTTTCCCTCTTCCCATTTTATTTCTATTCAGGAATGGTATGAAACTAAAATGCAAGAACTTAGCACAAACCATCTTCTTTAATGGAAACTACTTATACTGCTCATGCAAAGGAAAATGACGTCACTCTCCATCATGACGGAGATTACTAGTGTAGTTTCTTTCCGGTGGAGATGATTCGAAAAGACCTCACTACACGAGGCCTTTATGGACAGGAAAAATCATCGTATATCTCGTCGTCATTAACAATAATTGTTAGAGTATCATTATTTACTAAACATTAAAATATTAAAGGGATTATTTACTAAATATGAAAATGTTAAAGGGTTTATAAGTAGTAACGGTAAATTATCTAAATAATTAGTTCTAGTTATTTAGACAGTGGTTGACCTAAGTTTAACTCTTGTTAGTGGATTCTATACCCTGCCCTTAATAAAAATTCAATATGATATCAGAACAAATTTGATCCGGATTATTAATTTCTCAGTTGTCCGTTTGAATGTTTAGTCCCAGCGGCTCTGTCCGGTTATCGCTGCGTATATTTCAATTGATAACTAGATGTTCAGTCTCAGTTACACTTGAGGGGGAGTGTTAGAGTATCTTATATTAACTAAACATGAAAATGTTAAAGGGTTTATAAGTGGTAAACGTCAACAATCCAAACAATTAGTTCTAATTATTTGGACAATAGTTGACTCAAGCTCAGTTTTTAATTTTTGTTAGTGAACTCTAAAAATTTAATTGATTTAATTACAATAATTTTGAAGTTATTATAATAAAAATATTATAAAAATAAAATTAAAATAATCACTTCAATAACAATTAACTAATTTTATAATTCAAAATAAATTAGTTAATTTTATTATCATTAATTAAATTTTAAGATAATATCCTCAAATTTCTTAATTTTATTTAATATTTATTATATTTATAATGGTTTAATAATAATGAATCTTTAGATTTTAAATATTTTATCATTAATTAGATTTCAAGATAATATCCTCAAATTTCTTAATTTTATTTAATATTTATTATATTTAGAATGGTTTAATAATAACGAATCCTTAGACTTTAAATATTTTGATTTACTTAGAGCATATTGTTTCGTTTATATATATATATATATATATATATATATATATATATATATATATATATATATGTACGTATGTATATATATTTTCTATTTTGCTTTTAAATTTACCAAAATGTATTTCTTTGAATTTTGGTTTTATTTTTGTTTCTTCTCATATTCAAAATTTATAAAATTACAAAAAATAGTTTTTTATTTTTATTTTATCTAATATGTAATTGTCGCCGATAATAAAATATAACTATATTAAAATTAATAACAAAATAAGTTTATGTTTTTATTTAAAATTAAAATTAAAACAAATATTAAAAAAAAAAAAAGATTGACGGGTTCTTCAAGTGAGGGAATATCTGAAATCATTCGAAACTGAAAATTTTTCTAAAGCTTGCAGAATCTTTCCGAGACAACAATGGAGACAGATGTCCAAACATGTATGGCCTGTTCTGTAATGGGGCGTCGCGTATCTAGGAAAAGATAAGTCCAAGTGGGTCATTCTCATCCATGAGGATTTTCTTCGAAATCTCGTATTGTCGATCTTCTTATTCTTCTTTCTCCTTCTGGTAAAAAACAAGCATCTCTTTCTGATACCGTTCAATACCTGTAGGAAGCGATGCTTTAAGATTAAGACCTGAATTGGCTCACACTTTAACAATAAAAAATTTGAAAATACAAATATTTTTATTTGGCTTGATGAGTTGGTAAGGAGCTTTTTTAACTTAAGTGGGGTTTTAAATTCAAACCATTTTTATATATGCAGTCGTTTAAAATTTGAAGTTAGAACTTTATCTCTTGCAAGGGACTACCCGACTAGAGCAGTGATTAGTTTAAATGTGCATGGTTTAAAAGTGTCTTCTCATAATTGAGATCCTCCTAGAATATTTAGTGGGAAACTAAAAAAATGATTAATTTATTAATTAATAAGTCAGTTTTATAAATTAAAGTATATCAATTAATTTTTATTTAAATTTTTTTAACTAAACTTTAAATTTTTATTAGTAATAATATTTTTTAATTATCTTTTAAAATTTTCAATTTTATTTAATATTTGATCAAATAAATTTTTAATAAAATAATAAGTGAATACAAATAATTTATTCTTTCTCAGTCATCATTAGGAGACAAATGTGGAAAATTTATGTCTAATACGTAAGCATAAAAGAAGTTAAGCACAAATCTGCACATCAACTGGCTCTCGGGGAATCCTAGACTAAGCTCACGGGGCTGGCTTATCATGCTCAGACAACCTAGATAAAGTAAAGCAATACTAGCGGCTAAGTTTCAAGTGTTGACTTTGCAACTGACTGACCCTGAGCAAGACCTGAAATGGTTGATGGTGAGGACTGTGTTTGACAGGGAAAATGGCCAGTAACATATCAACAAGTAAAGCTCTTTTTTCCAATTGTTATGATTCAATACGGGAAGACAAGTTTGGATTGAGTGAGTCATGAGGAAGTGTCAATGTACCTTCATTTGACAATATGTAATGCAACGCCAAAATAAATTTTTGTTTGGTTAATTAGCGACGTAATTTTATAGAGTTATTCGGTCCAAATGCTACATGATGAATATAAGCCGAATGAAAAAACGCGAAGACCTAGGATGTAGAAGAGTGTAATACAATTAATTCGGCAAATTTGAATTCTGGTTCAGCCTGATTCTGGCGTAATTGCACGTTGTTATTTGGATCTATGGAATCGATTGCTAAACACAAGAACTCCGACTTGAAGATTTCTGCAAAACAAAGAAGACACATCGGAGGTTGTTTCCCGATAAGCCCCTCCGACGTTCAAGTCAGTCTTTTTGGTATAGGTGAGATCGCTATGAACGGAGAATGTTAAGGTTATGATTACGTACCTCTGTTATGGCATAATTATACCTTATATATGGAGTGAGTATTAGGTTTAAGTCTTTACGTCTGCATGGGAGACTTCCACCTACGAACGGGCTATGGATGTATTGATTGAGCTTGGGCCTGACATATCCAAAAGGTATAAGACTGATCCTTGAAAGATGGACCAATCGACCCTTAGGCTGTTATGTCTGAATTCGAGTTCAGCATGATCGACCCGACCAGATTCATATATATCTACTCGTGTAGTACTTTATTTTATTATACAATATTTATCTATAAAGATATCATCATCTACCTCAATAATCCTAGCTATAAACGATATATATTGGGCGTTGTGCATATTGACTTGTGTAGTATTGTAGCTAACGCATTAAGTATTTTTTCTGGAGAGTGCGCTCACAAGAATTAAACTCAAAGGAATTGATGGGGGCCTGCACGAGCAGTGGAGCATGTGATTTAATTCGATGCAAAGCGAATAACCTTATCAGAGCTAGACATTACGAGTTGTTCTGAGTGAATTTGAACTGTTAATAACATTTTTAAACTGATATCAACTCAAATTAATTCTCACATGTACCTTATGGGACCTTGAGGAGTGGCTCAGCAGTACCACTAAGTATTTACTACCGCTGCATTCACAATAAAAAAAGTCAAACCTCCAGCCTTGCTTAAGCAGAGATTAACCCCTTATCTCATGCTTGGTGATTGAAAATTCCTAATTTTGATGTTTTTAATAATCCTTTCTATTAAAAATTAACATATTTTTTAATTAATCAACCCTCTTTTTAAATTAATTATAACAACAACAACTCCGCCCGAGATCTGAAAAGATTCAATAATACACAATAGGTTTGGAAAGATTCAATAATACGCTACTTAAATTTAATTAGTAGAGAAAATATTTCCAAATGATTCACATGATTTTTTTAAAATAATCAAATTTTATAAAACAAAATACACTGACTAATTTTTATTTAACAATTTTAATTAAATTTTAACTTAGTTTTAAAATTTTAAACTTTTAATCTTACCCTTTTAATTTTTAGTTTGATTTTAAAACATTAATTTTAATAATTTTAGTAATTAAATTACTCAAGGAAGGTGCTTGTCTACGAGTTGGCTCTAGCACTTCTATCTCTATTTGGGAGGATTCTTGGCTGTCATCTACGACATCTATGAAAATCACGACGGCACGACCTGCTGCTACAGATTAGTATTGGACCTCATAGAACATCACCGATGGAAGTCTGAAGTTATATCCCAGGTGTTTGAACCTCCGGATACCGCTGCCATATTATCAATCCCTCTAAGCCGATCTGGTAGAGAGGATGATTGGGTTTGGTGTTTTGATAAAAAAAAAGATTGTTTACTGTCAAAAGTCCGTACCGTCACTTGCTCTTTGTCCAGCCAAACCACCAACAATAGGTACAAGTTCGCATGTGGAGGAAGGTTTGGTCGTTGCATGTTCCACCTAAATGCCTTAATTTCGTTTGGAGGATTTTGAATGCTGCCATTCCTTGTGTGACACGGCTCAAATGTCGTAATCTCCAAGTTGAAGGCTTTTGCCCCCTTCTGTCAATCTTGTGAGGAAGATGAAATTCATGCGCCAGTGTACTGTGAATTTTCAAGGGATTGTTGGCTATCTTTTGCAGTCAGATTTCGCTTCAGTCACTGTGTGGGTTTAGTGATTGGTTTGCGACCATGATCGATGTGCTACAAGGATTTGATTTACAGATTTAGGTGGTGACTTTATGAGTGATTTGGGAAGCCCAAAATGCATTGATTTGGAAAGACAAAAGACTGACCCTGCTGCAAGTCGCTAGACGTGCGACTAACTTCCTACATAATTGGCTACAAGCTAATGAGTCCCCCACTCTCACTGATGTTTCCTCGACCCAGGAGAGATGGTGTAAACCAGCTCACGGACTCCTCAAAATGAATGTGGATGGAGCCCTTTTTTATGATCCTTTTGTTGACTAAGGTATTGTTGTGCGTGACTTTCTTGGATCTTTTGTTAGCACTATGCAGGTAGCCGTCCTTAGCAATTTTGATGTAAAAACTGTTAAAATTATGGACATTCGAGAAGCCTTAAGCTAGATTAAAGTCGTAGGGTGGTCTTTTACTATTATGGAATCAGATGTTCAATCTTATGTTTGAGCTATTATGGATTCTAACTATCATGATGTTTCTGCTTTTGGTTTCCTAGTTTCATACTGTAAATCCCTTCTCATTGAGTTAAGAGATATGCGATTAGTCTTTGTTTGTAGGTCTGCGAATGGAGTAGCTCATAAACTTGCTAGAGCTATTGCCGTTTCGACGGGCAAGGTGGTTTGATCCTATCGACCACTTATATGTATTTCTGAACTTATTTGGCTTGAAAGCCTAAAACAGCTATTACCTTCCTTTTCAAAAAAATAAAAGTAAACATTACATGACATTGGCATTTATTTTTATTTAAAAGCACTTTAACTTAATAAAAAATGATGCAATTTTATTAAATTTAACAAAATTACATTGATTTGTTAAATGGGTAAAATAATCCGATCAAGATTCAGATCCGGCCTCAAACCAATAATTTTTATCAGACTCCGACTGAAATGACGGAAACGACACTGGAATCTACGCCTTTTAGTTTCAACACAAAATCAAAATCCTGAGGATCTCCCAGTCCTGAATCCCCTTTCTACTTCAACCCCTAACGGCCATAGTTTACAGATGTACTAAAACCAGGTTCACTGGTAAGCATTTCATTTCATGTTCTGTACTTCAATAGTTTCCTAGATCTATGCCTATGCTACTACGCCACTGGATTGGGCCATTTACCAGAAACTAAGCACAACAATCGAAACAAAACAACATGCAGCTATCAGGAAAAGAAAAAGAAGGAAAACATAAGTTGGTGGTTTAGTCAGATCAGAACATTAAAAGACACCACTACAACAAAAGACCTTAAATGAAGGAAATGGAAGTTATAAAACACATGAAAAAGAAGAGGCTAGCCAGTGTAAATGTGTACGCCAATGGCAATAAGGAAGATAGTGATGAGACCAAAGTAGATAATGGCATGAACAACAATGGAAGCACCGCTCGTCTGCATGTTCCCGAACTCCACAACTCTATGATTACCCGGTATCTGAAACAACAGTCCAGGCGACAACAGAACGAACAGCACCACCGCGATGATCACTGGTCCCCAGTCCGCCATAGATTATTGCTTCTTCAGTGGAAGAGATCTATAACCCACCCAGAAGTGCTGTTTCGGTGAGAAGGAAAAAGGAAGGATCTTGAAAAATTGGTCGGTAAGGATATGGACAAAACTCCATAGAGAGCGATGCTTCTCGTGTCTTGTGTTTTTGCGGTTTGCGATCTAACGGCTGCCGTTCACTGCGAGAATCGGTTCGTTCATATAGAAAATGGGCTTCAGACTGTAAGAGGCCCAACTTAATAGTTGAACTTAGATACATTTGTTTAAAGTCACCTATGTAAGCGTAAGGTTGTGAGTCACATATGTTTATGCGGCGATCGGAAATAATCTTTTTATTGTATAAAAATAAGGTTGTATATTATTAGACTTTTTCTGATTTCACTTTAACGAGAAGTTTTAAATTAAATGTGATGACGATGATGACGACGACTTTTTTTTTAGAAAAATTTAAACTCAATATCTAAAATTTTAAAATGAATAATTAATTTTTTTTGTGAGGGGGAAATAATTAAAATTTTAAAACCTTAACATTAATTTACTGATTTGACTAACGAAATTAGGTGTCTACCTAAAAATTATCTTTACTTGGAGCTATTATTTTTCCAGATAAAGATCTACATGTCGTCAATAACAAAAATTGTGTTAACTAAATCAGTAAATTATTAATGAAAACGGAAACGGTCCAGATATTAAGAAATTATAATGAATATAGTGAAAATATAAAATTGATATAACTTTCATTTTCATTTTATTTTCACTATATTGAAGGGTACATCTTTTTCATTCCTTACCTATTTCGTTCTTCTTATACCAACTAATCAAGCACCCGCTAAAGTTTTGGTCACTCAATCAAAATTTTAACAACTTGGAATTTTTAATAACTTGGATTTTATATTGAAAATCTACAAAATTGGTACTTTAGACATAGTTATCTCTTTATTAAATAACTTGAAAATGCTAATAGAAAATATGATGTTGAAGTTGTTTGTGAATAACACATTTCATATCAATTTTAGTAGTTAATATTAAATATTGTTTTAAATTATTTTAACCCATATAAAATAGTATTAATTAAATTGTAATTTCTTAATATAACTAAAATTAAAAAATCTTGAATTTTAATTTTATAACTTTTATGTTTAAATATTTCTTAAAAATTTTTGAATTAATCTTCAATTTTAAATCATAAAGTTGATATGATCTTTTAATATTTTAATATATTGGCCAAGCCAATATGATAATTTAGAATAGTAAACAAATTGTATTACTTTTAGATCAATATAAAATAAAATTCATAACATTAATTCTCGAAATGAATATGTTATAGAAAATTGTAATATTGTTAAGTTATTGAGTAAATAGAGTTTATTATATTAATAAAATTTAATTTTTCAGTATGTCGAGTATATCAAATAGTATACTGTATATTTATTAATTTAATTATTATTTTTATCTAATATGTATCGTAAATCTACCAATTTTATTTTTAGATGCAACGATAAATATGTTAAGATAATGTTGTGAATCTGTTAGATAATATTGGGTGTATGCATTAATACCTACAAAGTTAAATTTAGATGTTCAACTTCAAAAATTACGAAATACGACTAAGAAGATATTAAATATTTTAGAAATATGTAAGCCTAACAATTAAGATTAGAATATAGGGATGATAATAAATTGGACCGGACTCGAGACTCGGTTTATAAAATAACTAGAATGAGAAGCATAAGAAGAGCCGAACTTAAGCAAATATCTAATAAAAAAGCAAAAAAGGCCCGATAGGGTTTAGGCCGGCCTGAATTATTATTTTTAAAATTAAAATATCAAAATAATATTATTTTGTTAATATCTGTTGAGTCATATTAACAAAATATTATTTACTTTTTTCATGTTTTAATATTTAGTTTTATATTAATTTTATTTCCTATAAAAATAAGATATCTCTTTAAATTATTTCTTACAAGATGATTATTTAAAATTTCATATAATATGGTACTTTGCATATTGTTTAATATACTTTAAAATTATTTAGCATAAATAATTTTATTATAAAATAAAATATAGTTAAAAATAATAAAATTGTTTTTTATTTTTATGTTGTTAAACAGTCTACTGTATGAAGCTCTTTTAAAAAAATTATTTTTTTAATTGACAGTCAAACAGTCAACTGGCTTTTGACAAAAGCTCTTCTCAGAAAAGCTCTACTGACAAAAGCTCTATTAATAAAAACTCTACTGATAAAAGCTCAACCAAACGGAGGCTTATGTTAGCGATCTAGAAGAGGGGGCTGAATAGATCTTTAAGCTTTTTGAAATTTTCTACAATAAAATCAGAAGTTAATACACACAAAAACAATTTAAATAAACTTAAATTAAAAGAGTAGGGAAGAAGATCAAACAATGTTTTTATAGAGGTTCGGTGCTAAGACCTACGTCCTCTACCTAAATTCCCACTTAGGATTTTGCAAACACTTTATTGCACACTTTGTAGTTCAGCGTGAACTCTTACAATACCGCTTGATTTCCGGCTCAAGCTACCTTTACACTTGATTTGTCTTCCGGCACAAATCCTACCAACACCACTTGATTTCCGGCTCAAGCTACCTTTACAAATGATTTGTCTTCCGGCATAAATTCTACCAACACCACTTGATTTTCGGCTCAAGCTACCTCACACGTGACCTTTCACTAGTCACTCAAATTGTAAGAGAAATAAGATAAAGATTGAAGAACAAAGCTCAATACAATGATGTAATAAGATAAGAGCAATAGTGAGCAAACTATGAAGCAATAGAGGAGTATTTTTCTTGTATAACTTCTCTAATCTTTTTCTTTGATCATCCACTCTTATATATGAAGAAAAATAGCTGTTGGGAACCCATATAGCCGTTGTCTAATTGTTATGACCGTTCCTTGATAATCTCCTTTCCATTTGTGGCTAATTGGACCGTTGGAATTAATTTGTTGTACCCATAAGTCGACTTGTCGAGTTGTATAAATCGACTTGTGACAATATTTTACGTAAAATTACATCTCCGCTCTTCTATAAGTCGACTTGTGATGTGTAAGTCGACTTGTGGTCCTCGATAAGTCGACTTATGTATGATTAGTCAACTTGTGTTGTCTCAACCTGACAGATCTTCATATATTAGTCGACTTATGATGTACTAATCGACTTATCTTTGTTCGGATCTTGATGTATAAGTGGACTTATCTTTGTCTGAAGTCGACTTATGTTGCCTTCAACGGTAACATCCAACCAAATCTTCTATAATCTTCATGATTTATGCCATTTTCACTTATAAGGAAACTCCCATCTTGATTCTTCAATGATTAAACACTTGCCCATCTTGATTTGCACAATTCTTTCATTGAATATCAATCCCAAAATACCTGAAACAATTTCTTAACCAATTCTATACATTTTATTATTATCAAAACATAAGTGGGATTTAATTTGTCAACCACCATTGGTCCAACAATCTCCCCCTTTTTTATAATGACAAAACACTTAGAAATTGTTTAAGAAATGAAAACAAAGAAACATTGATCAAGGTTTTTATACCTTGTCATTTTGGTTAGAAGTCTCTCCATCAATCATATAAATCATTGAATTTAATAACCTTGTAAGATCAAATTCATAAAAGTAATTTGAAATCATGATAGACTTAAATTAAAAACAATTATCACATACTCCCCCTTAATCAAGTAACTAAAGAATATCAAATTTCTCATTTTTCTCCCCCTTTTTGTCATAATCAAAACAACTAATACAAACCAACAATAGATGAAATATCGCAATCACATTAAATAAAGAAACAAGACATCAAACACGAATAGTCTCAAGTAACAGTCAATACAAATAATATGAAATGTTGGTCTTGGCTAGATACAAAAACCATCATGGTGGAAAAACATCATCATGAATAAATCTCAAAAGTAGAAGAGAATATGTTTTCGGAGATGTTGGAAAAAAGAGATTTTTTTTTAAAAAAAAAGAAAACCCAGATAACTTATATTCGACTGGCAGTTCAAAAGCAAACACAAAGAAAATGAAAAGTCATTACATAACATAACAATCCAACAATGGAACCCGTGTAAACATAAGTCGACTTGTTTTACCTCCATAAGTCGACTTATCGACCCTCATAAGTCGACTTGTCGATTTTTATAAGTCGACTTAACCTGAAATTTCTTCATTTCTATAGTGCTGTGTACATCATAAGTCGATTTATTGACCCACACAAGTCGACTTGTTAGCAGACTTGTCACCAATTAGTCGACATCCACTATCAATGTACCATGTGCTTGGTGGATTTTCATTCCTTGCTTGTACCTATAACTGAAACATTCTTTCTACTAATTGGTACCCAAGTCATTTTGGGTCCATTTTGGTTAGTCATATAAACCACATTAGGAGGAGCTGTACCTTTTACTACCCATATTTTCTTCACATTAATACATCTTCTAATATTTTTACATGCAATTTCTATATGACCATCTTTTAAGCATCTAGCACATTTAGCAACTTTGCCATCTTTAGTAAATTTAGAAATCAAAGAACAATCTCTATCAAATGGATCATATCCTAAACCATGTTTAGAAATTGAATATCTTTGTAAAGATAACATCTTTTCAAACTTTTCATTCCCACCAGCAAATTTTTTAACCACATAAGAAAATTCTTTTCTAAGTCTATCAAGCTCACAAGTAAGATTTTCTTTTTCAGCAAGGCATGTAGAGTGATCTTCCTTAGTGCAATCTAAATCATCAATAGTCTCATGCAAGACACTATTTTCAGCAACTAGCTCTCTTATTTTCTTTCTCAATTTCTTGTTGATTTCAATAGCTTCTTCAAAATCGATTTGCAAAGCATTAAAAGAATCTATAAGATCTTGATCAATGAAAGTTACCTCATCTTCGTCATCACTTGTTGAGGAGCTATTAGCCATAAGAGCTAGGTTGTTTTCTTCATTGCTTTGGTATGCTTCCTCATCATCACTCCAAGTGGCTACTAGGCTAGCTTTCTTTTTCCCTTTGTCATATTTGTCACTTTTCTGGAAATTTGATGTGGAAGATGTGCTTTTGGTCCTTTTTTCCATGGTGTACTTCTTTCTTTCTTCATTTCTTCCACCATTTAATTCTTTCCTACGATTTTTGAGAAGTCCTTTGAATTTTCTCAAATTGCTGACGTACATTGCTATTTCTTCATCATCCTCTTCTTCATCTATTTCTTCATCACTTTCATCAAAAGAAGAAATATTAGTCTTTAAAGCAATTGACTTTTGCGACTTACCTCTATCTCCTCTGGATTTGAGAATAATCTCATAGTTGATAAGTGATCCCACCAAGGCATTGAATTCTAAATGATTGAGATCCTTGGATTCTATAATGGCGGTGACTTGTGAGTCCCATTCCTTCGGTAGTGAGCGAAGAATTTTCTTCACCTTCTCGCTATCCGTCATGTGCTTTCCAAGATTTCCTAGTTCATTGATAATTTCTGCAAAATGATCAAGCATAGTGGAAATAGACTCACCTTCCTTCATGACAAACATTTTATAGTCATCGAGAAGCATGTTGATCTTTGTTTCCCGGACTTGATTGGTTCCTTCATGGGTGATGCGAAGTCTTTCCCACATTTCCTTGGCGCTGGTACAGGAATTAACTCAGTTTCTTTCCTCAACCGTGAGAGCACAATATATCAACTTCATATCTTTTGCGTTGATGTAGGCTTGCCTCCAATCATTGTCATCGTATTCCAGCTCTGTTTTTAACTCACCATTTTCTTTCAACGGTAGTTGTGGACCGAAGATAATGATCTTCCAATATTCTACTCCCTCGCTTATAATGTGATACTTCATAGGATTTTTTCAAGAAGAATAATTAGTACCATTAAATAAAGGAGGGTGATTGTTTGTGTTACCTTCTTCCGCTAGGTTATTGTGTGCCATCCCTTGATACTTCTGCTCTGATACCAATTGTTAGCGATCTAGAAGGGAGGGTTGAATAGATCTTTAAGCTTTTTGAATTTTTCTACAATAAAATCAGAAGTTAATACACACAAAAATAATTTAAATAAACTTAAATGAAAAGAGTATGGAAGAATATCAAACACTGTTTTTATAGAGGTTCGGTGCTAAGACCTACGTCCTCTACCTAAGCTCCCACTTAGGATTTTGCAAACACTTTATTGCACACTTTGTAGTTCAGTGTGAACTCTTACAATACCGCTTGATTTCCGGCTCAAGCTACCTTTACATTTGATTTGTCTTCCGGCACAAATCCTACCAAGACCACTTGATTTCTGGCTCAAGCTACCTTTACAAATGATTTGTCTTCCGGCACAAATCCTACCAACACCACTTGATTTTCGACTCAAGCTACCTCACACGTGACCTTTCACTAGTCACTCAAATTGTAAGAGAAATAAGATAAAGATTGAAGAACAAAGCTCAATACAATGATGTAACAAGATAAGAGCAATAGTGAGCAAACTATGAAGCAATAGAAGAGTATTTTTCTTGTATAACTTCTCTAATCTTTTTCTCTGATCATCCACTCTTATATATGAAGAAAAATAGCTGTTGGGAACCCATATAGCCGTTGTCTAATTGTTATGACCGTTCCTTGATAATCTCCTTTCTATTTGTGGCTAATTGGACCGTTGGAATTAATTTGTTGTACCCATAAGTCGACTTGTTAAGTTGCATAAGTCGACTTATGACCATAAGTCGACTTATCGAGTTGTATAAGTCGACTTGTGACAACATTTTACGTAAAATTGCATCTCCGCTCTTCTATAAGTCGACTTGTGATGTGTAAGTCGACTTGTGATCCTCGATAAGTCGACTTATGTATGATTAGTCGACTTGTGTGTCTCAACCTAACAGATCTTCATATATTAGTCGACTTATGATGTACTAGTCGACTTATGCTGTTCGGATCTTGATGTATAAGTCGACTTATGCTGTGCAAGTCGACTTATGTTGCCTTCAACAGTAACATCCAACCAAATCTTCTATAATCTTCATGATTTATGTCATTTTCACTTGTAAGGAAACTCCCATCTTGATTCTTCAATGATTAAACACTTGCCCATCTTGATTTGCACAATTCTTTGATTGAATATCAATCCCAAAATACCTGAAATAATTTCTTAACCAATTCTATACATTTTATTATTATCAAAATATAAGTGAGATTTAATTTGTCAACCACCATTGGTCCAACTAAGGGCCTGAATTTTTCAAAAAATCGGACCAAAAGGTCAGGAACCCATTGTCATCCCTGCAAGGATGACGAGGATACATAAGAAGACAATAGTATGGAGACCGATTGCCTTTTCCATTGGTAGTGAAGGTGAAGCTGGCAATGCTACAGGTGAGTAAGAAACAGTAACATTATTGTCAGCATCAGCGCAGACAATTGCTAAGCTCCTTGTAGTTGAAGTATATATACATTGTAAAGCCCATAAAACTAAATTAAAACTAAACAGCTCAGCCCGTTAAGTCATTAAAAAGAAGAGTATATAAATAAGCAATCTGTTGGAAATATGCATTAAAACTCACGAAAGTCTACCATCTTCTTCGTCTTTTCTCTTCATCTCCAACAGATAAGTGTGTCTAAAAATACACTATTTCTTATGCATGTAACTCTTTCTTCATAAGTTTCCTTATTTTGTTTGTTTTGCAAAAAAATTGGAGGGAGTTGTGGAGGTTGACAATCTTATAATGCCTTACACTTAGGTAAAATTTTCAGCAACCATTATGTCATTTTATTTGAGATTTTTAATCATCCTACACTAGTTTGTAGTTAGATTACATGTTGTAGTTGTTAGGGATAATTTTTGGAAATTGCATGAAGGGAGAAAAGTGAAGAAAATGGGGCTGAAAAATGATGAAAGAAGAAAAGAGAGAAGAAGAGGGGAGGGTGAAGATGATGACGTTGTTTTGAAATTTTAAGTTGCATGTAGAGGCAAAATGGGAAGTGCAGAAAGTTAAAGACGAATCTGGAATTTAAGTTGCATGTAGAGGCATAGTGAAAAATGCAAAAAGTTTAGAGTAAATTTGGAATTTAAGTTACTTGTACAGACATAATGGGAAATGCAAAAAGTTAAGTATAAATCTGGAATTTTATTGTAAGAAGGGTATTTTTGGTATTAATTGAAATGGAGGAGGGTAAAATGAATTTTTAAGTAGTTATGGGTATTTTAGTAATTACAAGGATTAGTTTAGTAAGAATATTACTTTTATAATTAAGAATAAATTAGAAGGAGAATAATGTTGAATTATTAGTATAATTGGGTAAGAAATTTTAGTAAATTAGTCTAATAAAAATTTTAAATTCTAGGTCCAAAAGTCTAATTAAGGAGAAATTGAGATTACCAATTAATTGAGTTCGAAATTGAGGTAAAGATAACCTTGGACTTTACTTTTAAAATTAAGTACCATTTTATTATTAATAAATTATATTTTGAATTAGTCATTACTTTAATTAATGATTAATAATTACGTACATGAATTACATTTACTTTAATTATCAAATACTTAATGTAGTATAAGATGTTTCATTGTTATATTTTGTGACATTTTATTAGACGTATTGCTTGTTAAATTGACAAGAAATGTGTTAATTAAATATAAAATGGTGGATAATAAATTGTAAATAATTGGTGAAAATTGAGAACTAGTGGCTTGCCTCAGATAGGTTACATTTAATGGCCTTAGATAGATAGGTTGAGTTGATATGAGTGAGTGGTGGCTGGGTATCTATTCGTAAAGCAAATACCGAGGCATCTTAAGTTATTGGGATGTTCTATGCCAATGACTAGGTATCGGAGTGGTATTGAGATATCCCTTAGGGATATCTTGTGACGATGGCTAGAGGTTAGAATAGTACCAGGATATTGAGAGAGATTGAAAAATTGAGGTAACCTGTGCTGATATTTATATATTTAATTATGCTTTCACTCATGAGAGATATGTAGATGAGATGAACTGACGGACCATTGGATGTACGCCTATAAGGTTAAGCTCGACCCAGGAAATTTAGTTAAATATAAGAATAAAACATAAATGGAAGTTATAATTAATATTTGTGTTAATCATAATTTAGCAAAATTTTTGAGATGTTTGCTAATTGTTTGGATTAGACTGAGTAATATTGTTTATATACGTATTATATGTGTTGGGACCCGATCCGGAAACCGGATCCCAACCGAATAAACTTAACACTTTCACTCTATGCTCGATATTATAATGTTGGATCCGTTCACGGGACCCAACTACATACATGTGAATCGGAAACCAAGAAAGCGGAAACGAAGAGAAACAGAAATGTCGAATGGAAAACAAAATGCGGAAGCGAACAAATCCGAAAGTAGCGAAGCGGAAGCAAATGCAAGCGGAAGCGAATACTAATCGAATCAAACGAACAGATTGCAAAGCGAAACGAAATCAAAGCAGACACATCCGACATCCGGAAACAATAATCAAAGAAAACTTATCGAATGATCATAGTCGCGTTGGAAACCCTAAGACGTCTCAAAATCCGGTATGAAATTTTTTATTTATTTTTTTTCACTTAAAAATCAAAAACTTCCGAAATTCATAACTTTTACTCCCGAACTCCGATTTTGACAAACTTAGTCTCTATAGAAAACTTGAGAGAAGCTCTAAATCTTCCGAGAAGAACATAAAACTCAATTCAACTCCTACGGGAGTCCATTTTCCGGTCAAAGATACTATCCTCTATACAAACTTGTAAAAATCATAACTTAATATTCCGAGATCGAAAAATTTCATACTTTATATCGAAATAAAGATCAAAACAAATCCTTCAATTTTCATGAAGAACATCAAAACTCAAATAACCTCTAACTAGGTTAATTCCTCAGTCAAAGATTCAATCATAATAAAAGTCAAACCCGATCAAACATAAACTTTGACCGATCATAACTTTCACTCCGATATCGAAATATTACAAACTTTATGTCCACAAAATCTCTTAACATAACCTACAAGTTTCAGAAGACCATTTTATCAAATTTTGCCTCAAACAAAAGTCAACTCTCAAAGTCAAACATTCTCTCTCCAAAAGTCAAACTTTCTAAATCCTTCAAATTTTCACATTTTTTTCTTTCTAATTCTTGCTATATAACTTCATTTCAATCAACTCATCCACTTGATTATTCATATTACTAAATCAAATTGTCACTCGAGGTTCGGGTCCAACATTTCTCCCTCTTAAAAGAATTTCGTCCTCGAAATTCATATTTCTTGAACTCCAAGTAACTCATTCTTACATAAATTTCTTTCTAAACAATGATCATCAAGCACTTTCTTACTAATTTCTTTCCACAACTCATAATCAATTTCTTTTTCATCACATTTACTCTTCATACATATTCTCAATCTCTTCAAAATTTTCACTTCCTTAAATCATATATCACTCATATCATATCAAAACACTATATCTATAACTCATTATTTCTTCATATATGGGCACAAATTAATGGTCCATTTCTTAAGGAACCCTAATATGGTTCAATCATCATTATGCCATCATTCTTTCATCTATATCAATTCATCACAATTTCTCAAGAAGTTCTAATCTTAATTTCCTCAACACATTTCGAAAGTCAAACATATTCTGAACACTCAAATCAAACCAATCACATGAATTCGTCAAATAGTCATGCACATCAATTTCACATTCCTAAAGACAATCATATTTCTTTCATCAAAATCAAATGATCACCTAGCACACTCTCACAAATTCACTCTTATCTTTACAAACTCGTATCAATTCCTTATTCATACTCATACGCCCAAGTAAGATCATATTACTGGGCTCTGATATCATAAATATTGGGACCCGATCCGGGAACCGGATCCCAACCGAATAAACTTAACACTTTCACTCTATGCTCTGATACCATAAATGTTGGATCCCGTTACCGGGACCCAACTACATACACAGAACGGAAACCGAAGCAAACGGAAACGAAGGAAAACAGAAATGTCGAATGGAAAACAAAATGCGGAAGCGAACAAATCCGAAAGTAGCGAAGCGGAAGCAAATGCAAGCGGAAGCGAATACTAATCTAATCAAACGAACAGATTGCAAAGCGAAACGAAATCAAAGCAGACACATCCGACATCCGGAAACAATAATCAAAGAAAACTTATCGAATGATCATAGTCGCGTTGGAAACCCTAAGACGTCTCAAAATCCGGTATGAATTTTTTTTTTTTTTCACTTAAAAATCAAAAACTTCCGAAATTCATAACTTTTCCTCCCGAACTCCGATTTTGACAAACTTAGTCTCTATAGAAAACTTGAGAGAAGCTCTAAATCTTCCAAGAAGAACATAAAACTCAATTCAACTCCCGAATGTTGGACCCCCCCACACATTTAATATTTCCACCGGCGTGTGTTTGCGGGTTATATCACGGCGGTGTTTGCGGGTTATCATGACATTCAACTTAATCGATCTTGTCCTCTTTGGTCGAGGAGGTTTACGACTCGAACCATGACCTCGAAACTATAAGCTTCCCGTGCTGCGCCTCTTACCATTTGGCTAACTTAGCCAAATGGTGAAAGGCAAGCACGTGAAGCTATAAATTCGAGGTCAAGGGTTGAGTCGTGGCCTCACCCGACCAAAGAGGACAAGATCGATTGTTGGATGCCATGATAACCCGCAAACACCCGCCGTAGTATAACCCGCAAACACACTGTGGTGGAAATATTAGCCCAAAGTGAAAGGGTCCAACATTAAAAGGTTCACTCTTATCTTTACAAACTCGTATCAATTCCTTATTCATACTCATACGCCCAAGTAAGATCATATTACTGGGCTCTGATACCATAAATGTTGGGACCCGATCCGGGAACCGGATCCCAATGAATAAACTTAACACTTTCACTCTATGCTCGATACCATAATGTTGGATCCGTTCACGGACCCAACTACATACATGAAGCGAAACCAAGCAAACGGAAACGAAGGGAAACAGAAATGTCGAATGGAAAACAAAATGCGGAAGCGAACAAATCCGAAAGTAGCGAAGCGGAAGCAAATGCAAGCGGAAGCGAATACTAATCGAATCAAACGAACAGATTGCAAAGCGAAACGAAATCAAAGCAGACACATCCGACATCCGGAAACAATAATCAAAGAAAACTTATCGAATGATCATAGTCGCGTTGGAAACCCTAAGACGTCTCAAAATTCGGTATGATTTTTTTTTTTCACTTAAAAATCAAAAACTTCCGAAATTCATAACTTTTACTCCCGAACTCCGATTTTGACAAACTTAGTCTCTATAGAAAACTTGAGAGAAGCTCTAAATCTTCCGAGAAGAACATAAAACTCAATTCAACTCCTACGGGAGTCCATTTTCCGGTCAAAGATACTATCCTCTATACAAACTTGTAAAAATCATAACTTAATATTCCGAGATCGAAAAATTTCATACTTTATATCGAAATAAAGATCAAAACAAATCCTTCAATTTTCATGAAGAACATCAAAGCTCAAATAACCTCTAACTAGGTTAATTCCTCAGTCAAAGATTCAATCATAATAAAAGTCAAACCCGATCAAACATAAACTTTGACTGATCATAACTTTCACTCCCGATATCGAAATATTACAAACTTTATGTCCACAAAAATCTCTTAACATAACCTACAAGTTTCCAGAAGACCATTTTATCAAATTTTGCCTCAAACAAAAGTCAACTCTCAAAGTCAAATATTCTCTCTCCAAAAGTCAAACTTTCTAAATCCTTCAAATTTTCACATTTTTTTCTTTCTAATTCTTGCTATATAACTTCATTTCAATCAACTCATCCACTTGATTATTCATATTACTAAATCAAATTGTCACTCAAGGTTCGGGGTCCAACAATATGTATGATTTAATCCGTTGACCGAGCGTCCTGGTTTGCATCTTGCGATAAGGGGTGCTACAAGAATTATGAAGTTTGGTAAGAGAGGGAAGTTGAGCCCGAGATACATTGGGCCATATGAAATTATACAGCGTGTGAGGTCACTAGCTTACAAATCAACATTACCACTAGAGCTATCATAGATTCTTGATGTGTTCCATGTGTCAATGTTGAGACGGTACCGTTCAGATCCTATTCACATTATATCAAGGCTTGAGATTGAAGTTACAAATAACTTGACTTATAAGGAGGAGCCTGTTGAGATATTGGATAGACAAATTCGAAAATTATGGAGGAGGGAGATTCCGATGGTGCAAGTTTTGTGGAGTCATCATTGTTCTCAAGAGAGACGACTTGGGAGGTAAAGGATGAAGTTTGACATCAATATTCTCATTTGTTTAGATCCTCAGGTACGTAATTTAATTTTGAGTGTGAAATTCTTTTAAAAAGGAGAGATCTGTAAAGCCTACACAATTAAATTAAAACCAAACTCACAACCTAGCCCATTAAGCCATTAAAAAGAGGAGTATATAAATAAGTCTGTAGGAAATATGCATCAAAGCCAACCATCTTAATCTTTTCTCATCATTCCAGCTGGTAAGTGTGTCTAAAAACACACTATTTCTTCTGCATGTAACTCTTTCCTCATAAGTTTCCTCATTTTTTTTGTTTTACAGAAAAATTGGAGGGAGTTATGGAGGTTGACAATCCTATAGTGCCTTACATTTAGGTAAAAATTTCAGCCATTATTATGTCATTTTATGTGCGATTTTTGACCATCCTACTCTATTTTATAGTTAGATTACATGTTGTGGCTGTTTGAGATAATTTTTTGAAGTTGCATGAAGGGAGAAAAGTGGAGAAAATGGAGCTGAAAAATGATGAAAGAAGAAAAGAGAGAAGAAGAGGGGTGGGTGAAGATGATAACATTGTTTTGAAATTTTAAGTTGCATGTAGGAGTAGAATGGGAAGTGCAGAAAGTTAAGGGTGAATCTGAAACTTAAGTTGCATGTAGGAGTAGAATGAAAAGTGCAGAAAGTTAAGGATGAATGTGAAATTTAAGTTGCTTATAAGGGCAGAATGGGAAATGCAAAAAATTAAGTGTAAATATAGAATTATGTTGTAAGAAGGACATTTTTGGTATTAATTGAAATAGAGGAGGGTAAAATAATATTTTAATTAGTTATGGGTATTTTAGTAATTATAAGGGTTAAGTTAATAAGGATATTATTTTATAATTAAGAATTAATTGGAAGAGAGAATAATGTTGAATTATTAGTGTATACGGGTGAGAAATTTTGGTAAATTAGTCTAAAAATTTCTTAAATTCTAGGTCCAAAAGTCCGATTAAGAAGAAATTGATATTATCAATTAGTTGAATCCAAATTAAGTTAAAATAGCCTTAGACTTTACTTTTAAAATTAAGTATCGTATTGTTATTAATAAATTATATTTTAAATTAGTTATTAATTTAATTAATTATTAATAATTACATTCATAAATTATATTTACTTTAATTATCAAATAATTAATGTAGTATAAGGTATTTCATTGTTATATTTTGTGATATTTTATTAGATGTATTGCTTTTTAAATTGACAAGAAATGTGTTAATTAAATAAAAATTGGTGGATAATAAATTGTGAATAATTGGTGAAAATCGAAAATCGAAAATTGAAAATCAGTAGCTTACCTAGGATAAGCTACATTTGATGGCCTTAGATGGATAGGTTACGTTGATATGAGTAAGTGGTGGCTAGGTATTTGTCTGTAGAGTAGATATTAGGGCATCCTAAATCCCGGGGATGTCTTGTGCTAATGACTAGGCACTGGAGTGGTATCGGGATATCTTGAATCTCAGAGATATTCTGTCGATGGCTAAGTACTGGAATAGTACCGGGATACCAAGAAAAATTGAGAAATTGAGGTATCATGTGTTGATATTTATACATTTAATTACGTTTCCACTAATAAGAGATATGTTGATAAGATGAGTTGACAAACCATTGGATGTACACCTACTAGGTTAAGTTGGGCTTAAGAAATTCAGGTAAATATAAGAATAAAACATAAATGATAGTTATAATTAATATTTGTGTTAATCATAATTTGGAAATTTTTTTGAGATGTTTGTTTTCTGTTTGGATTAGATTGAGTGATGTTGTGTATATATCAGGAATGTGGATACCGTTTCATACCGAACTAAAACTGGTACGAAACGGAGGGTCAATTGTACTGAGTTTAAATACCAGTTAGTATCGACCGGTTTCGGATGATATTGGTTGGTACCGATCAGTATTCAAAATATTGACTAAATATTAGCTAGTACTAGAAATTTTAAAAAATAAGGAAACTTTTTTGCAAAAATTTCAAAAACTTATAAACTCTCCCTCCTTCCCTCTCGCCTCTTCTTTTGTCATTTTTTTTCAAAGTTTTTTTAATTAGTTATTTTATTTACTTCAACTTTTATAATTATTGTGAATTTTAATTTTGTTTTAAAAATAAAATAATTTTTATTTTTAATAATAATTATAATTTAAATAAAACTTCAAAATAAATTATTTTATTTAAATTTATTTTAATATTTTATATAATATTTATTAATAAAGTACTAATAAAAATTAAAATAAAGAATTTAAAGTTATTATTGATAAGCTAATATTTATTTTATATATTTTTAATTACAGGCCTAATATCAACCGATACTAGAAATTTTAAAAATAGGATGACTTTTTGTAAAATTTTCAAAAATTTTAAATTCTCCTTTTTCCCTCCTGCCTCTCATTCCACCATGTTTTTTCAAAGTTTTTAATTAGTTATTTTATTTATTTCAACTTTTATAATTATTGTGAATTTATAATTATTATTTTAAATTAAAATAAATATTTTTATTACTAATAATAATTATAAATTAAATAAAGCTTAAAATAAATTATTATAAATATTTTTATTACTAATAATAATTATACATGAACTAAAGCTTAAAATAAATTATTTTATTAAATTTATTTTAATATTTTATATAATATTTATTAATAAAGTATTTTATTTTTAAAATTAAAATTTAAAATTATCATTTATAAAATAATATTTATTTTATATATTTTAATTATCGACCAATTATCCACTAGTACCAGAAATTTGAAAAATAGGATGACTTTTGGCATAATTTTAAATTTTTTAAAACTCTCTCTTTTTCCTTTGGCCTCTCCTTCCACCCCTGTTTTTCAAAGTTTTTAATTAGATATTTTATTAACTTTGTGAATTTATAATTATTGTTTTAAGTTAAAATAAATATTTTATTACTAATAATAATTACAAATTGAATAAAATTTAAAATAAATTATTATTATTTAAATTTATTTTAATATTTTATATAATATTTATTAATAAAATATTTTATTTTAAGAATAAATAATTTAAAATTTATTATTTATAAGCTAATATTTATTTTGTATATTTTAATTATTAAATATTTTTTTAAAATTGTTATATTTTAAAATTAATTATATTTATTAATAATTATTAAATTACTTTTATGAATTAAATTAAAATTGTGATTATTATTTATTATTAGGATCTTTAGAGACAGAGTTAAAATATACACTACAAATGTACAATATGATAATAGACTATTTTGTAATGTTAGAAAATTTAAAGATTATTTCATAGATTTAAAATATTACTCAAAACGATACTTGATATTAACAAATAACGATATAGTATTGTATCAAAACTCAATACGAGATTGTATCAAAATTTAATCCGATATTAAATCATGCGATATTCGTAACATTAATATATATGCATTATATGTATGATTTAATTGGTTGACTAACTTTTATCATTATTTATCAAGTTACTTAATTTTAAGAGCATGATCGATTACCCTACTAATGTAGACAACTCACCTTTTACCATTTTTATGAGATCGAATGATTACAAATATTATTTAATAACATAACATTTAAAATAAGGAAATTTAGGTATGGCTTAAAATTAGTAGAAAAATCATTTATAGTAAAAATGATATAATTTTAAGGAAGAATTTAACACGTTAATTGAATTAGTTTTTATATTTGAACTTAATTTAAAATTAAATTATAGTTTAAAATTTTTATTTTATGTCAATAATGTTAACAAAAATATGAACTTAGATTAAAATTAGATGTTTAAATATTTAATTGTTACTTATTTAAGTTCATATTATAATTATAAAATTAAATAAAATTTGAGATTATTTTAATTAACTCTTGCTAAAAGAAATCTTCATTCTTTCTTAAGGATAATTGACTCATTTCACGATCTACTATATATGGCAAAGACTGGTAAAAAGGATGAAGGCTCCCGTAAAATCGGAGCACTTGCAGTCAAGGGTCGACGTGGTCGAATGCTATTGGCTCCGCCTCGATCGGTGAGAAAATCCCGGCAATCTCCCAACATTGGTCAAGGGGCCAGCTTCTTCTCTGTCCGATGTCTTCACCAGTTCTCTTCCTCTCTGTCATTTCTCGCCGGTCGGTGCAACTTTCCCGGAAAATCTCAAGTTTTCCGATTGCATTCCGACCCGTCGGGAAAATCTTCAAAATCAGCTAGGCCGAGCTCCGAAATTCTCGATTCAGCTTGTTCGAGGATTTTTCTTTTTGTGGTGTGCTTATTAAATTCTGAAATTTGCTTTTCGATTCCGAGCTTGGGGCGTTCCAATCAGTCTCCGTTTGAAATTCTGGTGAATTATTCCGTTTCAGAATTACGATAAGGACATTGAAATGCAACATTTCCATAAAAATGGCGTCTAACCGTTTGTTTCATTGTTAGTTAAGAAATTCGAAGATTGTTTGTTGATTGGGATTAGAAATGACCAGTCAAGGCGGTCCGAGGAGGAGTCTATCGTTGCATTCTTCGTCGACGTACAGCAGGAAGAAGGAGAACGGAGGGGGTCTTGATAATGCACGTAAATCTCTCACCGTTTCTCGTACCATGTGGGTTTATACTTCTTCTCTTTTTCTTTATCGAATTGAAATCAGGTGTTCAATAGCATTTGTTCCTGCTTGGACGGCCATGCGAATGATCGCGAAGGATTTCAAGCAGCTTCTTTTACATATGATTTTTTCTCTAAAGGCAATTTAATGACGGCTCTAATTAACTCTAAACTTGTTCTGCATTTCGATTAGGGGGCTAACTGGTGAGCGCACAGTAAGGAGATTGCGCTTGTCAAAAGCACTTACTCTTCCTGACAGTACGAGCATTTATGATGCTTGTCAACGAATGGCTGCTCGTAGGGTTGATGCCTTACTCTTGACAGATTCAGATGCGTTACTTTGTGGAATTCTAACTGACAAGGTATGACTAGAAACCCAAGTGCACTGTGTGCCTCATCCAAAACAAAATCCAGAGACACCCTTTACCTTTATATTTGATTTCGTGCAATATTCTCTTATTGTTGCAGGACATAGCAAGAGTTATTGCTTATGGGCTTAATATCAAGGAAACACCTGTTTCCAAAGTTATGACCAGGAACCCAGTTTTTGTACTCTCTGATAGTCTCGCTGTGGAAGCTCTCCAGAAGATGGTGCAAGGTTGTGAACAGATTCCCACTATTTCACTGATTTTTGTTTTACCCTTTCAAACACTCCCGCTAATATGGTCTTCTACAGGAAAATTTAGGCATTTGCCTGTTGTGGAGAATGGTGAGGTGATTGCTTTACTTGACATAGCAAAGTGTTTATATGATGCTATTGCCCGTATGGAAAGAACTGTTGAAAAAGGAAAGGCCGTAGCAGCAGCTGTAGAAGGCGTTGAAAAAAATTGGCGTACATCTGGTTGGTAGAATGCGTTAATTTTGCACAGAACATCGTGTACTTTCCTGCAATATTTTGGTTTATGCGTCTGTTTTCTTCTTCTTCTTGTTGATTTGCAGGATCAAGTACGTGGATTGAAACACTTAGAGAGCAAATGTTTAGGCCCTCGTTATCAACAATAATTCCAGAGAATTCAAAGTAGGTAATATTTTACTCTTCAAAACTATTCTTTGTTAAATTATGTGATATCTTATTTACAGTTGTTTCATAGATAAAACGATTTACAAGCTTCTGAGTTTAGTACATTCATTGAATTTATCAGGGTTGTAACAGTTGGCCCGACTGAAACAATTTCGGATGTGGCAAAGAAGATGCTTGAATCTCGATCAAGCTGTGCAGTGGTGGTAGTTGATAACAGACCACGAGGAATTCTTACGTAATTGCTTTTCCTACTGGACATCTTCCTTTTAGCTTCAATATAATAAGCCTTTGACCTGAATTTTCAATTCTTCAGCTCGAAGGATATCTTGATGCGAGTAATAGCACAAAATATTTCCCCTGATGTCAATCTTGTAGAGAAGGTATCCTTCTTCTCATTCTTGATGCTTCATTTGAGCTATTAAGTTGAGATCTTTCCAATGATTGCAACATATGGTAGCTGTTGGTGCATGGATTATACGAGATGGATTGTCTGATTTGAAGTATGTTTTGTTTTATATATTTGTAGGTCATGACCCCCAATCCAGAATGTGCAACAACTGACACTCCAATTGTTGATGCCTTGCACATCATGAACGATGGGAAGTTTCTTCACCTTCCTGTGCTGGATAGAGGTACTTCTTTTTCACATTTAATTTAATTTGTTGAACATCCTAGTAACTTGGTATTCTGGATATTTGGCTGCAGATGGAAATGTGGTGGCTGTTGTTGATGTGATTCATATAACCCATGCTGCAGTTGCCACAGTATGTCAATACTGTTTGTTCTTGAAAATATAGGCCGCATTTAGATTCTGATTTCTTGTGTGAAATACTGGTGCAGTCTCATCATTTCTTTGTTAATCAGGTTGGGAACAATGGTGGGGTAAACAACGAGGCAGCAAGCTTGATGTTGCAAAAGTTTTGGGATTCTGCCATGACCATAAGCCCACATGAAGATGATGAGGATTCCCGATGGTTAGCTTTGATATCAGCATTGTGAAGTAACCTCCATATAGTTTTTGCTCATACAGAATTGTTTTCTCAGTGAAGGTTCTCCGAAATTGGCATTTGATGGAACAGAGACAGGGAAATCTTATCCCTATCTTTCATCTACAGTGTCAACTGTATTTTCTTTCAAAATAGAAGACCAGAAAGGACGGATGCATAGATTTAGTTGTGGTAAGATAATTGTTATAATTTTCTCCCAAAATATATGAACAATTGCTGTATGGGAATAGGCTCAGTAACCTTGGAACTTAAGCCTAGTTTCTGAACTAATCCACATTTGGCAAAATACTAAAGCAGTGAATTGGTTTCTTTTTTTTCTTTTTTCATTTTTTATGAAATAGATACTAAAAGTTTGACATCTCTTACAACTGCAATCCTTCAGAGGCTAGGGAATGAGATAGAATCTAACAACTTACCTCAAATTCTGGTATCCCTTTTAGCACTTTGATTGTTACTTGGGATTTTTTAGTTCTATCTGCTGATCTGTTTTTTCTAATTTTGTGATAAATTTTGAAGTATGAAGACGAAGACCATGACAAAGTTGTTCTGGCATCAGATAATGATCTTGTAATGGCTGTAGAACATGCAAGGTCAGCTGGTTTGAAGGTACAATGTCCTACTATCCCTCGATATTTGAGAGAATCTATCAGACCAGTTACTAGAAAATAACTCTTCCTAAAGAGTATTACACAACCATTCTTTTGTCTGATTTTCGCTCCATAACAAGATCACCAAAACTTTCCTGGTACAATTTCATAGAATAATTGTGAATGGTATCCGAAGCTTGTGAGTCTTGACCAAGTGAAGAACTTTGCAGGGTCTGAGATTGCATCTAGATCGTTCAAGAGTCCCTGGTTGGAGAAGAAGAGGCTATGGTTATGAAAGTTATGATTATGCTCATGCAGATGCATGGAATGGCACGTACCGGACCGTTGCAGCCGGTGCTGCACTAGTTGCCGGACTAGGTGTATTAGCATACCTGAAGAGAGCTGGTAACTAATGTTTCTCTTTTATTAATCACCACTTACTACCAACATAGTATCTCCTGAACTGAAACACTAAAATATTAAGTGGTTGAGGTTGAGCTTCACTGATTGTTTTTTTGTTCTAATTACATATACAAAAGAAGAAAGTCAAAATTTTCATTTGTTCTGGTTTTTGTTTATCCCCTTCTTCGTGACATTGTCACTGAGATAATTGAGATCTCAGATTTTTCTCTGCATAGAAAATACAAGTGTTGTTTGAGTTGATATGACCGGGGGAAATGTAGGCTTGACAATTAAGCTCAGGCTTAAGCGTGGATAAGATGGTTTTTATTAAAAAATAAAAAAGTAATGGATTCGGCCGGGTCCGGTGATTTAAAAATAAAATTTAATATTTTTACATTATAAAAATAGTTATTATATTTAAAATAGAGCACTTTTAAGTTTGCAAATAGCATTATCAAATCTAAATTTTAATTTAATTATAATAGATGATTATCAAATTAGATAAACCTAGACAAATGGCGTTTCAGACAATTAATAAGCACTGTCGGTGGGGCCATATGCAAATAAATTATTATTATATATAAGTAAATGATTTTTTAATATAATTAGTGCATTTTAATTTTTAAAAACTTTACGTGTAATATAAATAACACAAGTATATTAATTATAACATAGATTTAAACTTAACGTTATTGATTAATCATTAAAATTAATAGTACTTAATTAATTTAATTAATTTATGCTTTTATCTTTTATGATGAAAACTAAAAATTCAAAATATATTTTAAATAATTTTCATGTTTTAAAAATTAAATTGCATGCATAATAATTTATGTATATTATTACAAGAGTAGTCCCGTAGAAGTTGTAAGTTGTTGCACTGACGAGATACGAGATTAAAAGATTTTGTATTCGATTCTTTCTATTTATTTCTTTTGATTAAGTTTGTCGTACAGAATTTATATAGTATAGAATACCTAATTGGTATAATTTGTAAGCTATTATATTAATTCAAAATTTTACCTGATACTATTTAAAAGATAACAATTGCAAGTTTATCGGCTACAATTGAAAAATCAAAAAGTGTTATTGGAGTTGGATTAAAGTCTTAAATTAAAGTCGTATAGAGTTGACAAAAAGGAAGGCCTGAACATGGGGCGCACTCGGTTGAAAGCTTTAAAGCTTTAAAAGTAAAGGTCCAAAAGACTAGTAAAATAATTAACGACATTGATTGTGTCTCTTCGAAACTTAACATTTTTTTAAATTTAGTTAATTTTAATGTATCTGCGTATAAGGTAGGTATAAGTGAAGGGTGGCTCGAGATTCAAACAAAATAATATTGTTTTATTTAAAGCGTTGAGTATTGGATAAATTTGGGCTCGAATATAATTAAAAAACAAGTTGTTATATATATTTTTAAAAAATTAATTTATGATTTTTATAATTAATTAAAAAATTATATCTTTTATCTTTATTATCTACGAGGTATCTTAAGAGGATTTCAATTATAGAAAGACACATTTAAGTCATCCACACTTAAATTAATTCCCGATCGAACCGAATAGACCTCTTATGAGAGACAAAACTCTAGTTTCAAATTTTAAACAACTGCATATACGGGGATGGTTTGAATTCGTAAATTAAAAAAAAAACATTTATGAATCGGTTTCATTAAAAAAAAACTACATCAGTTGTTATGAATCAGTTCAATTCAAACTGACAGAGTTGACTGTTTCGAATATGATTCAGACCTCAAACTGATCGAGTCGATTGTTTCGAATCTGAGCTAAGACTCGGTTATTATGCACAAACACAAAGATTAGTTGAATAAATCTCACTAGCCGACAAATGTCACTGTCCTTTTTTCTTTTTTAAAAGCATAATAAAAAGCAGCAAGAACACAAGTGAAACCAGAAGCTTCATTGTCTTTTTTATGCCACAAATTAGTGCAGTGAATGCATTGCGAGAATCAAAATATCCCAACTAATGATACTTTATTATCACGTGCACACAGCATTCAGAAACCAAAGTTGCAGACTTTGTTGGTTGTTTCAAGGACGAAGCCTGGTTTTGGAGTGATGATGAGAGGTTTCAAGACCAGACCAACTTTGCTTGCGTTGTTGTTCCTGACTCTTTTATGTGTTTCCACTGCCCAACAACCAAATCCCATCAAGATCATTGTGGTTTTGGTGTTGGAAAACAGATCTTTTGATCACATGCTTGGATGGATGAAGAAAGGAGTGAACCCAGCAATCAATGGAGTTACAGGAGAGGAATGCAACCCTCTGTCCACCAAGAACGCGACGCAACAACAATCCATTTGCTTCACTGACGATTCTGAATTCGTGGACCCAGATCCTGGTCACTCATTTGAAGCTGTTACCCAACAGGTATTTGGCAATGGCTCCATTCCTACAATGACTGGTTTTGTTGAACAGGCATTTTCTATGTCACCAAACCTCTCTGAAACTGTAATGAAGGGTTTTAGGCCTGAGTCTGTACCTGTTTATGCCACTCTAGTGAAAGAATATGCAGTGTTTGATAGATGGTTCTCTTCAATCCCTGGTCCAACACAACCCAATAGGCTATTTGTGTACTCTGCTACTTCTCATGGCTCAACTAGCCATATTAAGAAGCAGCTGGCTAAAGGGTACCCTCAAAAAACCATCTTTGATTCACTTCATGAGAATGGTAAAGACTTTGGAATCTACTTCCAAAACATACCCACAACTTTGTTCTATAGGAACATGAGGAAGTTGAAGTACATCTTTAAATTTCACCAGTATAATTTGAAGTTTAAGAAAGATGCTAGAGATGGGAAATTGCCAAGCTTTTCTGTGATTGAGCCTAGGTACTTTGATCTCAAAGGATTTCCTGCAAATGATGACCACCCATCTCATGATGTTGCAAGTGGACAAAAGCTTGTTAAGGAGGTGTATGAGACATTGAGAGCTAGTCCTCAGTGGAATGAGACCCTTTTCATCATTACCTATGATGAGCATGGTGGTTTCTATGACCATGTTAAAACTCCTTTTGTTAATGTTCCGAACCCCGATGGGATCACTGGTCCTGCTCCATTTCTTTTCAAGTTTGATCGTTTAGGAGTTCGTGTACCCACAATCATGATCTCCCCTTGGATCGAGAAAGGAACTGGTAAGCTTTCTTTTTTCTGCTTTTCCATTCTATGATCCAAATGATACTTCTTCTGTTTCAATGTAATTGAACATTGGATTTCTGAAATGCATTGGTTTTTACAATGTGTAGCTGATTTTGTTTCCTTCATGATCAGTGATCAGTGCCCCGAATGGACCTACTCCAAACTCAGAGTTTGAGCATTCCTCAATTCCTGCCACGGTGAAGAAAATATTCAACCTTCCATCCAACTTTTTGACTCATCGAGATGCATGGGCTGGCACATTCGAGGAAGTTGTTGGCAACAGGACTTCTCCTAGGACCGACTGTCCAGGTACTAGCCAATCTTGCAATAGCCATTATGAGTTATAATGGATGAATCTGATTTAAGTAAAAGTAGGATGATTCAAGTCAGTCCAATCTGAAATAAACAGATAAAAAGAATTTGGCTTGAATCTCGAGAAAAGGTCCGATATGTAAAAGAAAGTATGAAATCTGATCAGGTTTAAGTATTCAAGAGAATTCAGGTCAGATCTGATCTCGAACCCGGACAATTGTAACCTTTAAGCAAGGTCCATTCCGCAAGCATTTCCGACACTTGAGGACAATTCACTCCCTGTTGAACTTTTGCCTGTTTATGATCTTAGGTTGAACCCTGATTAGTCTTTCGTATATGTTAATTTGCAGAGACCTTGCCAGATGTAGTACCTTTGAGGAACACAGAAGCAAAAGAAGAGGGTACCCTCTCTGAGTTTCAGACTGAGGTAGTTCAACTAGCAGGTGTACTAAATGGGGACCACTTCCTGAGCAGCTTCCCTGACGAAATAGGGAAGAAGTTGAACGTGAAACAAGCTCATGATTATGTGAAAGGTGCTGTTACGAGGTTTCTAAGAGCAAGCAAAGAGGCTATCAAGCTTGGAGCAGACGAGTCTACTATTGTTGACATGAGGTCGTCACTCACAACTAGATCTTCTATCCAACACTAAAAATGGTTTGCTTGTTAGTGGTGATCATGTCTTCTTGATCATGAAAATGGCACACTAAATTGTTACTTGATGAGTGTCTCGACTGTGAAAAAGAAATGATAGGCCGTCTGCTGTATTGATTACTGGTTGATAGTTCCACTTAACTATATTTAAAATAATATTATTTAAAGAAAATATATTAAAATGACATTATTTTAATTTTTAAATTTAAGTTTAAGCTTAACTATGTTTGATTTTTATAACAATTGTACTAAAAGAAATAAATTTTGAAAAAAAAGGATAAGTTTAGTATTAATAAATTAATATAAAGATAAATTAATTAAGCACCTGTTTGGATGGGCTTATATGTGTGGAGTTTTGTCAAGAAAACTTTTCTAAGAAGCCAGATTAATGTTATTTAAAAATTTTTTTGAAAAACTTCATATAATAGACTCTTTGAAAACATAAAATAAAAATATTTTAATTTTAATTATATTTTATTTTGTAATAAAATTATTTATGCATATAAATATTATTTAAAATATATTAAACAATATATAAAACACAATATATTAATTACTATATAATGTTAAATTGTATGAAACATAAATAAAAATATATCTATCTAAATTTTTATATGAATTATAACGTTAGTAAAACTAATATAAAATAAATATTAAAACATATAAAAATCAAATAATATTATATAAATTTCAAAATAAGCGTTAATATGTGTTTGTGGATATTGTGGAAATTATGTGTAAAATATAATGACAAAAGATTAAAAAGTAGACTCATTAATTGATTTGAAAAATTTATCTGAAAAAAATACTTTTTTAGAAGCTTCAAATTTGAACTTCTTAAAAAGTTGTATTTTAGCTGCCGAAAAAGTTATATCTACTAAAAAAGTGTTTCTTTTATTTTACAGTCAAGTATCCATTTTTCTTAAAAACAACTTTTGCTGAAAAAAAAATGCTTATTCATCTTTCAAAAGTTAAACCAAGTAGACAATAAGTAACTAATATTATTTAATATTTTATATAATATTTATGAGTAAATTTTATAATTTTTTAATAAAATGAATTATTATTTATATTAAAAATATTCTAATAACAAAAATAAATTTAATTATCTACAATTAAATATTTTATATATAATATTTTATTTAATAAAAGTATTTTAAAATTTAAATTGAAGTATGTTTAAAATTTTATATTTACAAATAATTATTAAAATTTCAAATTTGAAATTTATTATAAAATAAAATAAATTTAAAAATTATGTTACATTAATATTAAATGATTAATGACAAAGTACTGCTCTATTCGTAAAAGAAACATTTAATAACAAGTACCTAAATAAAACAAAATAAATTTATTAGTAAAAACTATTTAGTAACAACATAAATAATTAATTAAAAAACCAAAGCGTCGACAGCAGGGTTCGAACCTGCGCGGGCGAAGCCCAACAGATTTCAAGTCTGTCTCCTTAACCACTCGGACATATCGACGATTTGTCAAGTGGCCCAAACTTATTTTAATTTAACCTTTCGTGCTCTGCAATTTTTAAAAATTTTAAACTTCGTTGATATTAAAAGAGAGAAGAGGGAGCATAAGCGAAGTGGTGTTTGGAGCAAAACGGCATCGGCCTCCGTTAAGCTTTCCAAAATTATTGGTTCTCCTGAAGCGGAAAGCATAGAGAAGTGGGGTTTGGACAATGAGTTAAGAGCAGTAGTGATGTTGGAGAGATGAAGTGGACAAGGCGCGCAAATCATTGAAACAACAAAGTGGACAAGTGAAACTGATCTGTCCTTCCAATGGTTTGTGCTTTGTTTTGAAACAACAAAGTGGACAAGTGAAACTGATCTGTCCTTCCAATGGTTTGTCTGTTTTTTCAAAATTACATTACAAATGGGCCCGAACCCGACCCGAATTGATCGAGCCTCGGATCCAACCTTTATGAGAAAATTGGGCTCTGGCTCAGTCCCCGTCTGGTCCATTCGTGTATAGATGTAACGCGCTCAAGTCGTAACTCATTTTCAACACTCAGGCTCAGCTACTCTCAAGTTTTTATGGGTCTTTTCCTCGTTTGCCAGTTGCCGCCAACTATCATCTGACGCGTGCAATATTTTTTAAGCCAAAAATGCGATAAAAGTCGCCAGCGCAACTTCTAGGTATTTTCTGGCGGCCTGCATCGAAAAACCCCCAAATGCATATGTTAAAGCACACTCCTTCTTCTGTTGTTGGCAACTAACTATCCTTCACCTTCACCTATTTCTTCTTCAATTGATTCTTTCACGCCCATGGCCACCCAGCAGTGGAAACACCATATATTTATCAGCTTCAGAGGTGAAGACACTCGTCATAACTTCGTCTGTCATCTTTACGATGCTCTTTCTCGCAAAGGCCTCAAGACTTTTGTAGACGACCAACTTCCGAGAGGGGAGGAAATCAACTCCGAACTTCTTCAAGCTATACAAGATTCAAAAGTTGCTCTCATTATTTTCTCTGAAAACTATGCTTCTTCCAGCTGGTGTTTGGATGAACTTCTGGAGATCATCGAATGCCATGAGACCCATAATCAGATTGTTTTACCTGTGTTCTATCATGTTAATCCCTCTGACGTTCGGAAACAAAACGGAAGTTTTGAAAAATCATTTGCGAAACACAGTGAAAATCCCAGGTACTCCAACAAGATCCAAAAGTGGAAGGATGCCTTAACCAAAACAGCTAACATATCTGGGATGGGTCCCGATGCCACCAGGTAACGTTCGTGTTTTTGACCTTGCATGAAACAACGATGACGATTTTCCGCTTCTCTAAACATCAATTTTCAATTTTTCAGCAAAGACAATGCACTGATTGATCTAATTGTCAGAGACATTTTAGAGAAATTGAAACATCTCTCTCCCCCCAATTTAGAGGGCTTCGTGGGTTTGAAATCAAAGATTAGTCAAGTGAAAACATTATTAGCTACTGGATCATCAGATGTTCGCATTTTAGGAATCTGGGGTATGGGTGGTATAGGCAAAACAACTCTTGCTGAAGCAATTTTTGCTGAGCTTTCGAGTCAATTTGAAGGTCATTGTATTGTTAAAAAAGTTAGAGAAGCATGGGAGAGGGGTCGCGAACAGAGGTTGTTAGAGAAGCTTATTTCAAAACTATTGGAGCAAAGCAATGTGAAAATTGATACGACAATCATCAGTCTTGAACCCTTTTTAGTTGAAAGGCTGAGAAGCAAAAGGGTGTTCGTTGTTTTGGATGATGTGGCTGATCGATCACAGTTGGAGTATTTAATTAGAAATCAATGCTGGTTTGGTGCAGGAAGTAATATCATCATAACAAGTAGAGATGACCAAGTATTCAAAGGAATCGCTGACAATATATACGAAGTTGAAGCATTATCTTACACTGATTCTCATGAACTTTTTGTTTGGAATGCCTTGAAACAAAAGGAACCTTCGCAAGATCACATCCCGTTGATAGATTCGTTTGTTAATTATGCAAGAGGTAACCCTTTAGCTATCAAAGTTTTGGGCTCCTTTGTTTGTGGAGACCGGGTGGATCTATGGAAAGAAGCATTGATGAAATTATCAAATTGCCCTAATAAGGACATCCATAATGTGCTAAAACTTAGTTATGATGGGTTAGATAGAGAAGAGAAGGCTATCTTTCTTCATATTGCATGTTTCTTTAAAGGTGAGAATGTAAATGAGGCAAAAAGAGTATTTACAAGTTGTGGACTCTCAGCAAATATCGGAGTAAGCCGTCTTGTTGGCAAGTCTCTGGTGACTATTTCTAAATATGGTGATAAATTAGACATGCATGATCTGTTAAAAGAAATGGGTAGAGAAATTGTTCGTCAAGAATCGAAAGATCCTAGACGCCGCAGCAGATTATGGGATGCTGAAGAAATTCGGCGTGTTTTTGAAGAAAATGGAGTAAGATTTAAAGCATAAAATTATATAAATAATTCTTTTATATATATTCATTTCTTGTTAATTATATTTCTTTTTGATCATTATTTTTAGGGGACTGAAGCAATTGAAAGTATAATTCTCAACACATCTCAAATTAGAGACATAGTATTAGATCCGAATGTTTTCAAGGGAATGCCCAATCTAAAATTCTTAAGGTTTTATACTTCTTGGGGTGAAAGAAGTAGACTGCATCTCACTAGAGGTCTCCATTTTCTACCTAGTGGGTTAAGATGTCTTTACTGGGATAAATACCCGCTGGAGTCTTTGCCAACTGATTTTGATGCAAAAGAACTTCTTGTGCTTCATCTACCTAATAGTAACATTAAGCAGATATTGAACGAAGTGAAGGTACGTACATATCATCTATATATGCTTAATGGTTTTCTATTTGAAAGAAAGACTAATGTGGATATACAACCATCTCCTACAACTTACGCAGGGTGCAGGCAAGCTAAAAGTGGCTGCACAATCTCCAATTGAGTCTTCTCTCATATCTCGTGTCATAAATATTGCATCTCGTATATTGCCTTCGAGCATTGGCAATATCAAGGTTCCTTCATATTATTGCCAGTTACTGAGCAAGATTACATGCATGGACATGAAAGGTTGCCAAAATCTGAAGAGTTTTCCAAATAATGTTGATTTGCAATGTCTTGAAATTCTTAATCTCAGGGCATGTTCAAATCTGAAGATCTTGCCAAAACTTTCAACAAACTTAAGAAAATTATATGTGGGAGATACAGCAATAAAAGAAGTACATTCATCTTCAATTGAAGGCCTCAATAGACTGCAAGTGCTGAGTATGAGCGGTTGTAAAAAGCTTAAAAGGCTTCCGAGTAACATTTGCAAGTTACAAGCTCTTCAGAGACTTGATCTAAGATCTTGCTCAAGCTTAAGGAAATTTCCCGAGATCTTGGAGCCCATGTACAATCTAAGGGAAGTTGAATTATCACTGTCAGCCATAGAAGCGATGCCGTCCTCCATAGACAATGTGAAAGGGTTGGAATCCTTGTTTTTGAAAAATTGTCTCAATCTTGCCTGTTTTCCTGAAAGCTTTGGTAATCGCGTGAGAGGAATTCGTCGCTTTGAGTTCAGCACAACGTGTCAACAGCGAAAAATGCCATACAGCCTTTCGGATTTTGCGGATATAAGATGTCTCTTTTTCATTATCAGCCCTTGTTCTCTGTGCTATCCAGAATACTTTGATGTAAAAGTAACCATCCATAGAGGGATGTTTCTGGAGTTTGAGATGACATCACTTGTTTCTGAAAGCATATCTTATTTGATTGACTTACCATCTCATCCGTGCTTAAGGTTCTTATCTCCGTATTATATTCTGGATCTATATAGCTGTAGTATAAGGGAATTACCCAAGGGCCTTGGTTCTTTATACTATTTGAGGAAGCTTGACTTGAGAAGAAATAATTTTGTGGAGATCCCTGCCAGTATTAAACAACTTTCTGTTTTGGAATCTCTCCGATTAGATGATTGTCCAATGCTTCGATCCCTACCACAACTTCCCACCAGTCTATGTGAATTAACTGCTGTTCATTGCAAATCCCTCAAGACATTGTTGGCCTTCAAACAACCAATCTTTAATGGCCGCAAGATGGACTTCAGGGAGTGCTTGAAATTGGAAGAAAAGGAATGTGAGGCCACGGCGTATAAGTTGTTGAGAAATGGGCCAAAGGTATGCAACATTTCTCTTTGAATAGTTACACATTTTTTTCTTCTATATAATAATGTTAAATTTTGCATCACATATATGTATCGCTTCTTTTTGTGGTGCAAACGCAGGATGTTTATTTATATTATCCCGGAAGTAGAAGTCCAGAGTGGTTTAGGCATCAAACTACAGGAGATTTCATTAAAATAAAGCTTCTTTCAAATTGGTTCTTTAATCGTAGATTCATCGGATTCGCATTTTGCGTTATTTTAGGCTGTCCTCTTACTCCCATGGATATGGATTCTGTTAATGTTAAATTTGAATGGTACTTTGAAAATAACTACAATCCTACTACTAGTCTGTTTCCATATCAAAGCCATTTCGATCCGTGGGTTCCACCAAAAAGGAATCGTTCACCAAAACAACAACACGTGCTAGTTTGGTGCTTGCATGACTTTAATGTTTGGATATCAGAAAGACGGCATTTATTCGGTCATCATTGCATCAATATGGCCTCATTCAAGTTCTCTATTCCGTGGAATAAAGGTGGAATAAAAAAATGTGGAATAACTCCACTGTATATGCAAGATGATGAAGACGAAGATGAGTACGATGACGATGAATTCAGGGGATGCTGATGAGGTATGCTCTTTAAGGTTAGGCTCCCAGTTCATATCTCAGCCTTTAAGAACCCCGAGATGAGACCTAGATCTAGAACAGGCGGAGATGTTCCATGAATTAACGGAAAAGAGGAAGGCAACAGTTGAGGGTGGAAGCAAAATCAAAAGAAAGAGAGAGGCATGGGCTTAGCTTAGGCAAGAGCGAAGGTCGATAGTTAGCATAGGAACATCAATCATGAAATAGCTGATCTGATGCCGAAAGGAAAGATGGTGAGGATAAACTCTGTGGTCAGGGGATAGAGCAGCCATATGATATCCTTAAAAAGGTGGGATTTGCTCAAGCATACATTTTCTTTTTCTTAATTCTGCAATTTCCAGTTTACCCTTTACGCGGATTTTGACACTTTTGATTTCATAGTTTTGTATACAGTGGAACGCCGAGCAGGGTTGCCTCTGCAATCAACGGTGTCTTCCTCGAGTGTAGCAGAAATTTGGGTGGAATCGATTGATTGTGCTTCCCACAAACTGATTTGGCTTCTATTCAAAACATTGAACTTCTTATTCCCAATGATGATTTAGTTTATGCCTTTATTGTAACGAAATGTCTTTATTACTATGTAAGATTGTCATCAAATGTACCCATTTCTATTTTATTTTATCCTATTAATTTAAATTTATTTTTTATAAAGTTAATATTTTAGACTAAATAATATTTCTTTCGTTTATTTTTAAATAAAATAAAACATAAAAATATGCAAGTTGAATTAGATTTAAGTTTTCATTAACAAATGAATATTGAAATTTAAACTGAATAAAATTTTAAAATATTAATAACTTGTTAATTGTATATTGTCAAAGTTAAAAACTAAATTGGACTTACTTTGTTAATTTATGAAAATCAAATATATTATTTTTACCTTCACTTGATTAAGCTTAATGGAATTTATTTAAAATTAGATCCATAACTTTTAAAAGTTTTAAGTTCTTGTTCAAATCATTAATAAATATAAACTTAGACATATTATTTTAAATTTAACTTAACCTTATAAGTTTATATTTTAAAATTTATATAATTTAGTAATTATTTATTGAAATAATTGTATTTAAATAAAATATCACCTCTTACATAAAGTACTAATCACAATTTATAAAAAATTAATTTGATAAACATTAATTTTGATAAAATTTAAATTATATAAATATTAGACAATAAATTTAAAATAAATTAATTATAAATTTTGAATTTTTATTTTACCTGATTAAACATGACTCTTCAAATTTTTAAACCTAATTCATATGCTCAATCTTAAATTTTTAATTTTAATTTATAAATTTAAGTCATCGAGTCAATGAATTGAATTCATCAATTAGAGTGTGTTTTTAATTAAAAATATTAAAATTTCTTATATATTTATAAATAAAAAGCATGCAAGTTAAATTAATTTTTATTATAAAAGACTTGTAACTATTGTCTTGTACATACTCTGAATAAATATTTGAAAATAATAATAACTTAGTAAATAGCATATTCTCAAAAATTATGAAACTCTTATTGGATTGAGTTTTTCTAATTAAAAATAAAAATGTTAGGTAAACCTCCGGATTGACGCAATAGCCTGCAAATTACGCCAACCGAGTATTCCACACTAGGCAAACTCTGTATGACATACTCGATCGAGAGAGCATAAATAGGAGAATTCAAACACAAGATCTTTTAGCCTCATATCTCCTACTCCACCAACTCGATAATCTCCTATGGCTATAAAAATGTAATTATTATTGTTTAAATATAAACTTAACAAATTTCAAAAAACAATGTTAACTTGCAAATTCCTTATCTTAAGAAACATAAATCTATTATATAAGTATATATAAAATTAATAGTTGAACACATAATTTATTTAACAAATTAATAATTCAATTACATGTAAAAAAATTAATGTAATGAATATTGTAACCCCTATCTTGTTTTTAATCTTAGCCTGGCAATTTCTTAAATTGTAAACTTAAAGAGTAGGCTTTGATATATAGATTTACCATTCTAGAGAAGTGGTTAGTGATGGAAAGGCCCATATCTTAGCTCAGCCCAAAGTCAATATTTTTTTGCTTTTTATGGAAGATTGAATAGACCATACAGCTAATCAATTTATTATGAGAACTAAGTGTACTTATGATATACCTCCAACCAAATTAGGGATGACAATGAGTTAGATCATGAGTCAGCCCTTTTTAAAATAATTTTTTAAAATTAAAAATATAGAATAATTTATTTTTTTATTTAGGTCCGAATCTTAACTTCTCAAATTTTGACTTACTCGAGACTCAACTTTTCTGTTTGGATCATAAACCGATAATTGTTTTCCCTACATCTAATAGCCAAGATATAAGAAAAATATTCTTAAAAGCATTACGCACTTTTTTAAAGACTTAAATCGTTTTTTAAATATGTTGTCTTTATATTTATTGGAACTTACCTAAGAGAATTAGATTTTATTAATACTATGATTTTATATAAAAAGTAAAAATAATCAGTCTCCAAACTTAACATTGTGCACTTCACCAAATCCATTAGACTTTTGCCAATTTCATGGAGATTACTTATCTTCACAAGTCACGTAAACTTTTGCCTTTTTGTTTAATTTCAATTTCAAAGAAGGGGAAAGAAAAAAGTGTCCTGCATTAAGTGTCTTTAATATCTTAACTTCGTTTTTTACCGATACTTTTTTATTATTTATAATATTAATAGTCATAGATAATCATTATCTGTTGGACTACACATTTTTTTAATATTACAATCAATAATTATAATATAAGAACAAATATTGATATAACTAAAGTAGCATTTGTAATATCAATAATTAACAATTACAATGTATTAATAGCATATAATTTAATCCTTAAAAAAGGACAGTGAGAAATGGTTTATAAGAAGGAAACGTGGCGTCAAACAACTCTAACTCCGAATATTTGAAAAGAATTGTTTTGCTAAAAATAATATCATTTTGTAATTTTTAATTTAGAAAAAATTTAGGTCAAACCTAGTCGAGCTTGGATTCGATTGAGTTTCAATTCAGGTCGAGTTTAAGTAGTAGTCAGGTTGGACTTTAAAACCTAAGCGCATCGAAATGAATTTAAAAATTTTCATAGAATCAACTTTAACAAATTTTAATTAAAAACATAAAACAAAAAATTGACAAAGCTATACTAACATGTTTCGATTTCTTGTTACAATTTCGTGTTTCTTTGAATTTGTTAATCCACAAACCGTTCAATCGTCCGGCCTCTAATGGTATCTACAGATCTATTAAGAGAAAATTCAGATACAATTTGAGAGAAAAAATGTAAGAAGTGCTAGTTACCATTTTTCTAATTTTTCCTTTTATATGAAAATCTTATTTTTCATGTTCTTGGATTTTATTAAAATTACAATCAAAGTTAAACTTTAATTATAATTATGAATTAATCATTATAAAATCAAATATCATATATTGATCCTTAAAGTTTCTAAAACTTTTCAATTAAGTCAAACTTAATTCAAATTTCACTTTCTCCTTTATAAACCTTTTATATGTGACCCATTAGGTTCCTAATATGTTGGCCATGATTATAAATTATAATTATAATTCATAATTAGAATAAGATAAATTAAAACTCCTTTTAATTTATCTTTAATTTCATAATTAAACAATTTATAATTTCATAATTAAACAATTTATAGTCATGACCACCCAAATATTAGGAATGTCAATGTGATTTGACTTAACCTGTTTATGCACAGATATAATGTATAAATTAATCATTTCGTCATCTAATGCTCCAATTGAAATTAGAGCATGGAATTCGTGTCTACTCTAAATAATTCAATCATGTTTGTTCTTGTTTATTAGTATATGATTTATAATTGATATTTGAAAACAACTTTTTCAAATTTCAATTTACTCTAGCCAGAGTCATTACTAATCAAGAACAACAAAATATTATCCCTAATTACTTTAGAACAACGAATTCTTTATTAATTTACTCAACTATCTCCACACAATTCATACTATATCCAAGAACTACCAAATTGAACTATTCCAAGAATAGAACATAAGTAGCATCAAAACATAATAATTCCTACATGAGATAACTTTGGTAATTTCAAGTCTAAGGATCAATTATACAACCATCATAATGAGATAATCCACTGACATACAAGTAATACTCCATTCGGAATTCTCATAATTGGTCGGTTCAGTGAACTTATTCTCTAATAAGTACCCACATGTTTGTTTAAATATCTTCACACTTTAATATATGAGATCGATTACTTTTTTCATAAGAAAGAAACAAATATGTGCTAGTCTAACCATTTCATCAATACCCTGCCTTGATAAAACTATGACTAGGAATATTTTAGGAATAATACAAAATGCAATTCGAATATCATAATTATAATTACATTATAATTTCTAATTGCATAATAATTATTTCATAAATTTTATCTTTATGATTAATAATTAAATTATTAACAAATACATAAAGATAAAGAATGCCTTTTATTGAAGAAAAGACAGATTTTATACAAATAAATATACAACCAAAAATCGGCTACAAGGTCATAAACCAACACTGAGCTTAGCTCATTATCATCCCTAGCTCATACAGTTTAAATTTAACCAAACTTTAAATTAATCACGATCCATTCTGGCCTGACTTATTATCATCCCTAATTATACACTTCAAATTTAACCAAACCTTCAATTAATAACGACTTGAGTTATATGTAACACCCCACTCCCGCAAGACCCGAACCCGATATCGTTGGTGATATCCGAGTCCGTGCCCCGCGAGAGTGGCGTACTACATCAGTCGATTTAAAACTCAGTACACACATTTTTTTTGGGCCATTGATTCCACGTTAACACGGCCAACACAAGTAAGTAAATAAAACCCGTGTTCAAAAAAACCAGCCAGTTATTACGGTCATCCAAGAATAGTTTACAATCATCAATGCGAAGAAACATTAAAACCACAATGGGCTCGAGAATAATACAAAGCCTTGTTATCGGCGATTGTGGAACACAATTTACTAAGACACTAATGCAGACGAACCGATCCCGATCTCTAACCTTTACTCGTCTACAGAGACATACTCCCGTGTCAACCGGGGTATTCTTCAGGAACTGAAAAATATATGCAAATTTTGGGTGAGTTTTGCGAACTCAGTGAGAAACCATCATCGATGGTTCACTCAAATCATGCATTACGCCCATGGCGTACAAAGACGATCAAGAATAATCAATTACCGATGGCGATCAATAACAATGTCCGAGAATGAAAACCATTCACGATAATTCATGCCATTACAAAAGCGGTACATGTCACGAGCGGTCATTTATGCGAATGCAATGCATATGTGACTCTTTCCGATTATTCAATATTGTGCCCAAGTGCTCGATCGGTGTTCGATGGGGACGCGTGATTTTTCCCTCGGGCTCGAGGCGGTCGATCGATATGAGAGCTCAAGCTCTTATCAAGTAAAATAGAAACTTAGGCACGTCCATTATCGATCATGCAATTATGCATGCGGTGCGAGATTCGATGAATGTACGGTGTTTGGCTATAAAGCCCAGTGTATCGATAAATCAATGATATGGCTATAAAGCCCAAGATAGCAAAGATTCATATTTTGGCTATAAAGCCCAAGACAAGAAAATCAAGAAACATACAATAGTCCACTCTTATACATGCGAAATCATACAGATTCATCATTGCATGTAATTCACGTAGAACATATAAGCAACCGAAATTTGAGAAACCAACTAGGTTACTCACCTATTATTTTCGAGCTAATGCCGGAAGTCTCGTGGCGTCGGTCAATCGACGCTCAATTGGGCCTCTATATGAATCGGAAAAGTACGAGTCACTAAATATGAAATTTGTGCTCATGTTGATGAGATATGCATGTTCATGAATTCCGGCCTTAATCCTTTTTTTCCATTATAAAATTCATCAAAATTTAGAAAACCTATTGGGTACGACGGCGCGCAATTCGGACCTCTATAGGTCCCCAATTAAATAAAACAGTGATTAAAAGTTCCGTCACCTGGGGCCACGTCAATTTCCCGTCTAAAAATTCCCAATTTCTTATAAAATGAAATTCAATATTCAATGAATCCAATGCCTCTGAAATCAGGTCAATCGGACGTCGGACGGGAAAGTTATTCATGAAAGGAACCAAAACTCAACAATTTATATTTTTATTTATCACCCTTATTTCCCCCTTTATTTTCTAATTTCCAACCAAACTTCCAACACCCATAACTCTTTCTACACATTTCTGAAAAATGCAAACTATACCTTGTTGGAAAGCTTATGAAAAGCTCTACAATTCTCAAGAAGACCATAAAAATCACTTTCACCCCTAAGGGTGTCAAATATCCCATCAAAGCTACTGCCTACTCAAATCCCATTAAACAGAACAGTACATTTCAAATTTAATAACTCTCATTCTGTTCAGTCAAAAATTGCACAATAAATATTCTCATCAAGGTCACAATGTTATCTCTAACTTTCATGAACAACTAAAGTCCAATTCCATTGTTAACTTGGTCAAACAATTCAATCAATGATGCTGTCCCTGAAATCATCCAATTTGAGCAGTAATCTTATAACAAGCATAACTCTCTGTACACAAATCTTAAAATCAGAGCTTTATATCCCTGAAAAGATAACATCTCAAACTTCAATTTTCATGAAGCACTCAACATCCAATTCGATCTTTAAAAATTTCAAAACTGTTATGGAAGCTACTGTTATGATCAGCCATTCATAACCTAATGTAGGGTCAATCTTTGCAAAATCATAACTCCCAATTCTGACTTCTAAAAATTACACACCATATAGAAATTTCAAGGTGATCTCTTCCTCTATAACTTTTCAGAAGCTCATTCACACCAATTCAGTCCACATAAAATGGTAAAATTGCCTCCAATCCGAAAACTCACAAAATCACACTTAGACTAGGTTTCATCAACATGCTCAAAACCAGTCAATAGTAATCAGTTCATATCTCTCAATATACAACTCTAAAAATAGCAAGATCACTAGAAATGGAAAGATAATTCAATATGCTACAACTTTAATGAAGACCATTCTCCCTAATTCCATCTCAATTAATTTAGAAAAATCAGTAAAACTCAGAGGTCATGGTTGCGGTTACTGTTCACAGGCAATGGAACAGTAACTTTCCATGCAAAAATTCACCCTTCTATCATTGGAATTCAACAACACCTATTTCACACAAAGTTGTAGCCAACAAATCAAAGTTTAATTGGGCACAAACCTTGCCTCATTTGCATAACCACACAATGAGTTATGATTAAATCAGTATACTAGGTCAAATATCAATTTTCCAGCTTTACTTCTCTATTCACTTCCTTTCATTCCAATACCCTTCCTACATCCATAAGCATCTCAATTGGACACAAAATCAGTCCCTATATCATGTCTACATTCACTAGGCATTCCTACCAAAAATTTGCAGCACTAACCTCTTCCCTTTCCATGCACAATTAATCATTAATATGAATTCAAAATCAAGCTAAAACCAAACTTAACCATTACCATTCATTATCCTAACATACCTTACATTTATACCCATTAATTTATACTATAATTCTCATCAAAATAAAGCATCAATAAACTTAATAATAACATCACAATTCCCATTAGATGCTCCTAACTACCATGATTCATAAACTACAATCAAAGCATAATTGAAAACACCATTCAAAGTTCAATTTAAACACTTACCTATTCAAGCTTCCGAAGCCTCTCTTCAAATTGGTTTTCTCATCATCGAAAATTTTGCTTCTTTCTTCACCTTCCTCCACAAATTCAAAAGTTCTCTTACTTGTCATTAACTTATTGTCTTACCATCATGGTGATGTCTTTATTTGGGAGTTAATCACAGTACAATTACAGTATACAGATCTCAGAACAGTATATAAAGAACCAGTCAAAACATTGCCAAATATTCAGTCCAGTATGCAATGCACATGTAATCAGTCAAATGTGTATAATTGTTGAATGAGTACTGTATCATGCTTATATGATGCATGAATTGGGAGAACCATCAATGATGGTTTCTTATTGAGTTTGCAAACTCATCCAAAATTGCAATCTATTTTTCAGGCCTAAGTGTAGACAGATAGCTCCCTCAGGGCTATAGAGCCGTATATTGTGGATTGGCGAGAGAAGCGATGGCTCAAAGGTCGGTCAGCTGGGCTTTCTTTTGGAGACCTATAGTTAGATCTGTCTTATGATTGTGATGCCATGAGGAGTGTAGTGGTTGTTGTCGGTAGTGGTCTCTTGTCGTAGGATATGTATCGGAATGACCTACGGGCGTTCCGGTGGATACCCTATGGTAAGGGGGCGCTACATTATAAGCCACAACAAACCTAAAGCTCGAACCCGACACTATTGCCATCTCTCATCACGTACTTCTAATTTAACCAAACTTTCAATTAATTACGACCCGAGCTCGACCCAACCCATTGTTGTTGTCGACTTCTGTAAGTAAAAATGGGAGGCATAAACTTATATGTGGATAGGTAGAAAAAGAAGGAAGACGACATCAAAGTTAGAAATAACAAGAAGAAAAAAGAAGATAACAACTGTGGACAATCTGTTCATAGTTGTAAACATGTCTGGGAGACATATAAATAAGCCTTCCGAGATGATTATATAATCATCTCTTCTCAGAAAATCCTTAATCCTCGTAGAGAGTGTATTTCTATTTCATAAGAGAGTTAATTGTTTCTCCTTGCAAAATAGTGAGATGTTGTAACTATTTTTCATAGTGAAATTTATTTTTCTTGCCTATGTTTTTACTCTAATTTATTTGGGAGTTTTTCATGTAAAATCTGTGTGTTTATTTCTTTATTACTATTCCTTTCAATCTTATTTAGTTGTGAGCATGTTCTAATCCAGTCGATTTTCTCAACAAGTGGTATTAGAGCATGGTGAGAAAATTACGACGATTTTTTTGGCATAATCTATTCGAAGTTTGGCTGAGCACAATGAAAGTTGGTGAATAGTAAAACAGTATTCACAAAAGGTGGTAACTGTTCATGCATTTATTTTTTAATTAAAAATTGTTCATGTAGTTGAATCGGATACTATTCACATATACAATACTATTCACGTATATAGTACTATTTATTTATACAGTTAATATTCATTCATACGAGTACAATACTATTCATACGTACGAGTACGGTAATATTCATACATATAGGTATTATTTATGTGAAATAGTGGAGCAAAGTTCTGTTTGTGATAAAAGCAACAACTACAAAATTTGAGATTAAGAAGTTTAATGGGAATAATTTCTCATTGTGGAAGTTAAAGATGAAGGCTATCTTGAGAAAAGATAATTGTTTAGTGGCCATCAACGAAAAGCCAGCAACATTCACAAATGAGAATAAATGGAATGAGATGGACAAGAATGCTATTAGAAATCTTCATCTGGCATTAGCAGATGGGGTCTAATCAAGCATAAAAGAGAAGAAGATGAAAAAAAAGATTTAAGATCATCTTATAAAATTATACAAGGCGAAGTCATTACATAACAAAATTTTTGCTAAAAGGAAACTTTGTACTCTTCATATGGAAGAATCTACTTCGATGATAGAGTACATCAATACTTTGAATACTCCATTCTCTCAACTCGCTTCGTTGGATTGTAAAACAGAGACAAATGAATGTGGTGAGCTTTTACTTCAAAGTTTACCTGATTCGTATAATCAACTCATCATCAACTTAACAAATAATATCCTTACGGATGTTCTAGTCTTCGATGATGTTGTAATTGTTGTCCTAGAAGAGGAAAATTGATGCAAGGATAAGGAAGACAGGCTAGCAAGTTCACAACATATGGAGGCCTTGGCGGTGATAAGAGTGAGATCAACAAAACGAGGTCAAACTGAAAGCCAAAATCATGGTAGATCAAATTTAAGAAGTAACAAGAATTTAAAATTCTACAATTGTGGTAAGAAAGGTCATCTGAAGAAAGATTGTTAGAATTTAAAGAAAATTTCCAATCCTCAAAGAAATGTGACAAGTTGTTCCAATGACGGAGATGCTATTGTTGTAAAGCAACAACGATTAATGCAGGCAAGAAAAAATTTGTTGAAGCATGACTTCTTGACTTAGGAGTTACATTCCACATAACCTCTCGAAGAGAATGATTCCATCATTATGAACCTATCTCTGGAGGATCTGTGTACATTGTAATGATCATGCCTTAAAGATCGTTAGCATTGGAACTATCAAGTTGAAGATGTATGATGGTAAAATTCATACTATTCAAGATGTGCAACATGTGAAGGGTCTGAAGAAGAACCTATTGTCTTTTTGAAAACTGAATGATCTTGGATGCAAGATCAATGGTGAGAATGGGATCATTAAAATAATAAGAGGAGCGCGTGTACTTATGAAGGGAGAAAAGATAGTTGCAAATTTATACATAGTAAAGCGAGAGACTTTGCAAGAAGCTGAAGCATCCATTGTCTCAAATAGTACAAGTGAAAGATCAATAATGATGTGACATCAAAAACTTGGGCATATGTCTAAACAAGGAATGAAAATCCATGTAGAGCATAAGTTGCTTCTTAGACTTATAAAAGTATTACTCCCTTTCTGTGAGCATTATGTTATAAGCAAGTAGAATCAGTTGAAGTTTAACACATCAAATTCTAAAAGCAAATTAGTTTTAGAATTATCGCACTCTAACGTATTGCAAGCACCAGTTCCATCCCTAGGAGGAGCAAAGTACTTTGGGTCCTTCATTAATGATTATTCCAGGAGATGTTGGGTGTATCCAATCAAGAGGAAGGCATACATGTTTTCAGTCTTTAAAGTTTACAAAACGCAGGTAGACTTGAATTTAGAAAGAAGATCAAGTGTTTGATGACAGATAATAAAGGATAATACATTGACAATGAATTTGACCAATTATTCAAGCAAGAAGGGATTAAAAGGCAGTTCATAACGACATACACTCCTCAGCAGAATAGAGTGATAGAGCGGATAAACAGAACTCTGTTAGAGAGAATCAGAGCTATGTTGGCAACTATAAGCTTAGACAAGACTTTCTGGGCAGAAGCAGTAAGTATCGCTTGTTATGTGGTAAATCGAGCCCCATCAACTGTAGTTGAGTTTAAGACATCGATAGAGATATGGACTGGTAAGCTAGTTGATTATTCAAACCTCCAATATTTAGAAGTCTTATGTACGTGATGTACAGTCCCGAATAAACTACGAAGTTTGATCTAAAATCCAGGAATGCTTATTCTTGAGGCATGTTGAAGGAGTGAAGGGGTATCGCCTGTGGGATTCCACTGCTCATAAGGTTATCATCAACAGAAATGTAATCTTTGGATATGAGCTACAAAAGAAAGGAGAAGATGATAGCACATCAGAGGAAGATTTAGAGACTACTGTTGTTTAAGTGGGAAAGGAATCCCAAGTCAATTCTTCTGACGCAGCACCAAAACACGAGGTATAATAACCAATAGAGTCTGAAGCTTTAGAGACTTATCGATCAAATCACCCAAAAAGGTGACGAGATTGGCATTCAAACCAAGCAATGTTGCAAATTGTCTTTTAACTAAGGATGGGGAGTCATTAACTCTCCAAGAGGTTAGATGAATCTTAATAAATGACACTAATGTAGGAAGAAATTGAAGCTCTTCATAAAATAAGACTTGGGAGCTCGTTCCATTATCACATGAAAGAAAGCCTATTGGAAATAAATGAGTTTTTAAGATTAAGCAAAATGACGAAGATCATGTGGAGAGATATTGTGCAAGATTGATAGTAAAAGGATATGCTCAGAAGGAAGAGATTGATTTCAATAGAATATTTTCTCCTGTGGTTCGACTCACTACAATTCAAGTAGTCTTGGCAATGTGTGCTACATGTGATTTACATTTTGAATCGTTGGATGTAAAAATAATTTTTCTTTATGGAGATCTTGAAGAAAAAAATTTATATGCTCTAACCAGAAGTTTTTGAAAAAAAGGCAAAGAGAACTTAATTTGCAGGTTAAACAAATCTCTGTCAGTATAAAGTACACGCAGAGGTGTCAATATAAGAGATTTGATTCCTTTATCATGAACCTTAGATGCAACAGACTCAATACAGATCCTTGTGCATATTTCAAGAGGTTTGATAAAAATGACTTCATTATTTTGCTCTTGTATGTAGACGACAAGTTGGTAGCAGGCCTCAACAAATATCGTCTCAAGGAGTTAAAGATACAATTGGCTAGGGAATTTGATATGAAGGACATGAGACCAGCAAATAAGATTCTAGGGATGCAAATTCATCGAGACATAACTAGCAGGAAGATTTGGCTTTCTTAGAAGAATTATCTAAAGAAGATCTTGCGACATTTCAACATACACGCTTGTAAGTCAATTTCTACTTCACTTCCTGTTAATTTCAAGTTATCCTCTAAAATGAGTCCTAGCAATGAAGAAGAGATTATAGAGATGTCTTGAGCACCAAATGCATCAGCAGTGAGAAGTTTAATATTTGTTATGATTTGTACAAGACTAGACATTGCATATGTAGTGGAAGTGGTTAGTCGATACATGGTGAATCCTGGTAGAGAGCATTGAAACTATGTAAAGAGAATCCTAAGATACATTTAAGGAACCTCAAATTTTGCATTATGATATAGAGGGTCTGATTTTATTGTCAGAGGATATCTTGATTTAGATTATGCATGTAATCTTGACAAAAGAAAATCTACTACATGCTATATGTTTAAACCTGCTGGCAGAGTTGTAAGGTGTATTTTAAAACTGCAATCAATTGTTGTTACATCAACAACAGAAGTAGAATATGGAGCAGCTACACAAATCAGTAAAGAAGCAATATGGTTGAAAATGCTCTTAGAAGAACTTGGGCATAAGCAAGAAAAGATTTCTTTATTTTGTGATTGTCAGAGTACCTTGCATCTTGCAAAGAATCCAACATTTTATTCAAAGAACAAAAACATATGAGTATACTATGACTTCGTTAGTGAAAAAGTCAAAGAAGGAGTTGTAAATATTCAAAAAATTCATACCAAAGATAACTTAGCAAATTTCATGACAAAGGCAATCAATACTAGCATGTTTATTTGGTGTCGATCCTCTTGTGACTTGATATGGACGTGAGCAGCATGAAAATGACAAGGAAGAACGAATGATATTGTAACATCCCATCCCCATATTAAGAGTTAGAACCTAAAAGTTTGGTATATATGTGAGATCAATGAGAGATTAAGAAAAATGCATTTTTTATACTCCTGCATATTTTAGCATACACGCATGAAAATTTGGATGTTCTACATATATTTAAAATGACTGTACATGCACTCATTGACAGTCCGGGTATAATTGAATTTTAATGTGATATTGTTGAGAATTGTGGTTACGGTGATGAATAATTTTAGATGGTGGATTTGAGAATTTGGAATTGTTTACAACTGTATTATTGAATGGATTTTGGATTGTGATCTATAAAAAATTTACGTTAGTTGATGAGGCAATATTTGTCTCTGTTATGGTTTAGAAGATTACATATATGGTTGATATACTATTCATGCATGAAAATATATGAAGTGTTAACAGAGGTGAATTTGAATAAGTGATGTAGTGTTAAGTATTTAAATGCAAAGTGTATAATGAAATGAAGTTGTTGTTGTTAATGTATAATACAGGAAAATGGAAGTGCAAGAATTAGTGTTATCCGAATATGCTCTGTTTTTGGTGTTAGTGTGTAGTCTTCATTTTGATCTATTGTGGAAATGAATTTAAGCGAGTTTAATGATATGAAATGAAGAGTTAGTGAGGTTGTGGTATAGAGTTGATAAATTGCTAAGTTGTTGAAAAATTAAAAGTGTGGAAAAAATGGGAAAATTGCATAAGAAGAAAGTAAAAAGAGAAATAAAATGCAAAAAATGGAGATTTATGCATGAGAAATTGGATTTTTGATGTTTCGTGTGAACCTTGGATTTTTGATTTGTTTGTGTTGTTGAGCTGAAATGAAGCTAGAAGAATGTTTTTCAGTGTTCTATATATTAATTGAAGAAGATTGAAATGAGAATAAAGAAGTGGAAAATTACAATAGAGAGAGAGGTAGTAAATATGAGTTTCATATTTTTAAGCTTTGAAGTATAAGTTTGATTCTATTTTTTTTACAACTGTATGGAGTATAGAAATGCATTATTAATAAGTTAGAAGAATTTAAGTTGGAAAAGTACAAATGAAGATTTAGGAGGAAGAACCACAGTGAATGAAAAAGAGAAGTTAGAAAGGTTAGCATTGATATAAAACTTCCTTTATTAAATTGTATTGATCTAGGAAGATTTTGACAAATTTATCTTCATAAAAGTTGTAGATATTTCTTTTAATTTTTTATTGATATAAAGTTTGCAATTTTTGGAGTTCTGGATCAAAAGTTATAGAAGGTTGAAGTTGGATATACGACTAAGGAAATTCAGACTTTTGCATCTACACAATAGCGACTTTGAAGGTTTAAAGGTGAAAGTCGTGTGATCCTGCACAAGCACGATCACGACTTTGAAGGGTTGATGGTGAAAATTGCGATCGTGCATGGAATGCTAAGAGGCTGATGACCATCCTTTGGTTTTTTGGCTATATCTTCTTTGCCCAACCTCCAAATGATATGAGACTTAAACCATTAGACTCATAAGACATTTCTCTACCTCTCCACTAAAAATCATAGCCTCTAAACTGAATTGAGAGAGATTGATTAATAAACGTGAACGGGTGTGACTAGCGTGCTCTCACCCAATCTTTGTCTTTATCTCTCGCGCATGTGACTTCTCACCCTCACAACTGTAACTCACACATGCCTGTGAGTTTTCTTCCTCAATCCCATGAGTTTAATTGCTAGGCTGATATTTATTTGTCACATCAAGTTACTATGCTCTCTAATAGTAACCATGACTTGATTTTGATCTAAACACTCAGAGAGAAATTTGCAAACTAAATAGTGTTGTTTCTTTTGACCATAACTTCTTCTCTAGACGCCCAAATGAGATGATCTTTAATTTGGAATAAACTAGAGACATAGAGATACAAATCATATGAAGAGGTCGAATGAAAATTTAGACTCTAAGACTTTCAATTTATGGATGGAAGTTGAATCTAGTGTATTGTTTCAGTAGGAGAACAATATGAAAATATTGGGAGAATAACTTTCAGATTTCTGAACTAAATTGAATGATTTTGGTGTCATTAAAAACTTAAGAAATGGGAGAACAATTTTTCAGAAGAGAGTATTGCCAAATTACTTCATTTTCATTATTGAAATGATTAAGAAAAGTAGACTAGAAAGTTAGTTTTTGGGAAAAATCTGAAAGCGATACAATGAAAAATAAATTGTGGTTTTAATGGTTTTCTTGAGGTATAAACCTAAGTATAAATTATAGTTAGGTGAGTTTTAGAATAGGGAATTCGATAAGAGGCTAAGAAGTGGACAAGTGTCCAAGTTTTAAAGTTAAGTTTTCTTAACCTTAAAAAACAAGTTATTGTTCTTGTCTTCATCTTTCTCGAAACTTCTTTCTCTAGTTTTTCTTTAACACAAAGTTTCCCATCAAATCTTCATTAGAGTAAAATCTTGTTTTCTTCTATCCACCACCACTCCTACTTTGTTATTTCTTTCATTTGCTCCAAAGAAAATCGAAACCTACCAACCTCTACAGTGACCTATATGGTTGCATAAGGAATTAGGGTTCACATGATTTTGAAGATTTTGGAATTTTAACAAGTAAGTATTGTGTTAATCTTTATAAGAAGTATGAATATGAGATAAATTTGATGGTTTATCTGATATAGCATAATCATAGAAATAGTAGCCATTTTCATGAATACTGTACAAACTAGATAAAAAGTCAGATGTGTTGTTTTTACGTATTTGAGGATTTTTATGTGATATAATAGTGTAGAGATGATTTTTGAGTAGAAAGATCATTGAATCCATGCAAGAGGATAGTATAGAAATTTCGAAAGTGATAAGGACATATATTCTCTGTTTCCTTTTTAACTGTGAATATATATATATACGTGAATGTTTTTTTGGAAATTTGAGGATGAACAAACATGGGTTTAAAGTTAATGAAATCATGGAGTGAGATGATGTCGTGCTTTCAGTGGATTAAAATGGAAAGTTGATAGTGATATATATATGTTTTTCCTCTTCACCGTTCACATACGTGAATATATTAGTAAATTAGTGAATTAATAATTGACATCAAAGTACCAAAGGTATAAGTATGTTGGGAGTAAAGATATTCACATGGATGAGGTTGTGATTCAAAAAAGAGGAGTAAGTTGTATCTAGTTAAGTGAATGAGAATTTGATAATAAGAGCAAGAGATGCTAGAAAAGAAATGATGATTGATTGAGTTATGAAATGAAAATGAGCATAAGATATGAAATTTGATAATATACCCGAGATTGTCATGAACATGCATTGCACATATTCCATTTACACACGTGTGCATAAATGAATGCTTATAATTGTGCAAAGTTATTAATGTGTGTGCAGCGTGTTTATTGCATAAATAAGATGTGCAGGATAAACATCATCATTTATACGTTTTCAAAATTTGAAAGCTAATGCTAATCTGGAGCATATTATGAGTAGATCTAGATGATCTTACTTTATTGTTTGTTTTTATTATGTTATGAATTGAGTGATTATGAATATCTATGAATGTGATTTGATTGTTTAATTATGGACAATAAAGGTTCAATGATTGTGATATATGAATGATTTATTGAAATGCTAATTATATGTGAATGTGATTTGATTGTTGAATTTCAAACAATGAAGATTTGATGATTGTGATATATGAACGAGATATTGAAGTGCTAAGTTTATATGAATGTATTGAACTAAATAATTCATGATATGAATGCATGATCACAAAATGTTCTCAACATAAATGTTGAATACCAGACTAAGGTCCGATGATATATGATAGTGAATAAGTGATCGTATGTGATTGATGCATTTAACTACATGAATGCATGAAAGATAAAGGTAGTTGTGACTGTAGGAAAATCCCGGTGTGAGCATCACATGCCCACGGTGCGGAAAACAAAAATTTTTGTTCCGAGAGCTTCCCGAAAGCCAGGATCCATGTGTCTATACAACAAACTCAAACCATAACGGCCAAAGGAGACCGTCTCTAACGGTATCCACGCAGAGATCGGAGAACCTAACCGGGACAAACCTTTTGACTCGGGAATAGCTAGAACAAGTTGAAGAATGCTAGATCTTAACTTGTTCTTGGAGAGCTTGGAAACCAACGATGAAGAGGAGATGAAGAGGCTTGAAAGATGAAGAGATGATGAAGATGATCGTATGAATTGGAGAAAGAAACTCTTTCTTCTCCTTCAAGACCAACGATGCTCCATCTTACCTCTAACTCTTTTCATTTTGTCTTTAACTCATTAAAAGACAATAAATGCTAATGGTGAGTCATGCACCCACATTAGCTTATATATATATATATATTAATTCTTTAATTAATTAATTATATATATATATAAATGCTGAAGTGGTTCAGTCACACTGGGGTCGGTCCTACCGGCCTACCAGGTCCCGGTATGGGAAAAATCTCCGAAAACCTTTTTCAGCAATATCGATGTCGTGATCTCATCGGGACATATCTCGATCTCATCGGGATCCATTTAATCCTTTTGCTCTCCTTATATCGGAACTCTGTCCAAAACTATTTTACGAATTCTCCGAGACACTCTTATGCGTGTGACCCATTAGGTTCCCGGTTATGTTGGCCACTTAGATTAACACTTAATCCAAGCAAGTCATGAGCGGTATCTAACAACACATCATGACCCCCAATTGACCGGAAAGTAATTGATTTGACGAATGAACATGTATTGAACCATATCACGAACCTTTCCATAAATAATTACCGTGCAATTCGTCCTTTCACCATGCTATACCCCACTTGGTTATGAGTATGGACAATGTGTCAACTCTTACTAGACTGACTACGTCAAATCTAGTCCAAGTGATTTCAGTTCTCGTCCTGGGACTCATTACTTTATATGTCAATGAAGACATTCTTCATGACATATATGCTCCGGCCAGAGACTTCCAAGTAATGACCCTGACAAGAGGCCATGGGTATCATCTTCTGCTATCACAGAAGTGGTGAATCCTCTATTGGCTACTCAATTACCTTGAATACCTCAAGTCGCACTCCAATCACCACCCTATGAGCGACCTCTGTAAGGCAACAAGGAATGGAGTCAAAGCATAGAATCAGTATCCAAGATATCCTTGAAAACCTCAAGTCTAAGAATACTTGCACCATTGCTATGATGAGATTATCACTGACATTAGAATAGGACATCCATGTGATGATCTCATAGCAGGTCATCCAATGTACTTACTACCTCTAGTAAGCATCCACATCTCAACCCTAAATATCTCATATTTACAGTTTCTGAGATCCACTGCTTGATCAAATCAAGGAGTTTGAGATGTGCTAGTCTTTCCAGATTACCGATGTCCAGTCTCAGTAATCCTATGACTATGGATAATTTAGATATTGACATAATTGCACATGATAGGAATCTCAGTAGTATGATCACATCACAATTTCCTTCATGCTATGTCATATATCATGGACTTCATTAATTTGCTTATAGATCAATATCCATTCATAAATAATGAACAGCAAGTTAATGAAATATGTCTTTCTTTATTTATTCATAAAGTATGTACACAACTTTGTACAAAATACGCTAAAGGCGATTGCCTTAAAGGCACTACTCTAACAATCTCCCACTTGACCTAAAGTCAATCGCCTCGACATCTAATACCATAGGCGAGTACATGAGAATCAAAACTCTTTTATGATAATGGCTTTGTCAGCGGATCGCAATATTCTCGCTTGGGAATTCTCTCGATCTGGACATCACCTCGCCCAATGATCTCCCGATCGATGATATCTCATGAGTAACGTGTTTGGATCGTTGATGAGACCTTGGTTCTTTCGCTGCTTAATAGCCCCATTGTTGTCACAATACAACCTGTATGGGCCCATCATCGCTAAGAACCACACCAAGTTCGAGAATGAACTTCGATCCAAACCGCTTCTTTCTTCGCTTCAAGCGGCAATGTACTCGCCTCGGTCGTTGAATCGACGATCGTCTCTTGTTTGGAACTCTTCCAACTAACCGCCCGCCATTCGGTGTGAATACGTAACTGATTGGGATTTGGAATCATCCTTATCGATTGAAAACGGCATCAGATACCGCTCACTTTGAGATCTCTATCTCCATATATCAAGAAAACATCCTTAGTCCTTCGAAGTACTTGAGGATATTCTTGACACCACCCGATGACCTCGCCAGATCCGATTGGTATCCGTCAGAACACTTAGAGCGTATGATACATCAGATCTCGTACATAGCATAGCGTATATGATAGATCCTACCGCAGATGCATACGGGATCATATTCATGCGCATTCTCTCATCTTGTGTCTTAGGACACATAGATTTTGAGAGTGTTATCCCATGAGTGATGGGAAGGTACCCTCTCTTGGATTGCTCCATGCTAAACCTTTTTAGCATCTTGTCTATGTACGTTGATTGTGAAAGACCAAGCAACCTTTTTGATCTATCTCTATAGATTCTTATCCCAAGGATATAAGTTGCTTCACCAAGGTCTTTCATGGCAAATTGTTTGGACAACCAAATCTTGACTGATTGTGGCATAGAGACATCGTTTCCTAGCAATAATATGTCATCTACATACAGCACAAGGAATACGATTGCAGTCCCATTAATCTTCTTATACACACAGTGTTCATCCGGATTTTGTGAGAAACCAAACTCTTTGATTACCTCATCAAAACGGATATTCCAACTCCTGGATGCTTGTTTCAATCCATAGATGGATTTTTGAAGCTTGCATACCTTTTCGCCATCATAGGAGGTGAAGCCCTCAGGTTGTGTCATATACACATCCTCAGCTAGATTTCCATTTAGGAAAGTTGTCTTCACATCCATTTGCCATATCTCATAATCATAATGAGTGGCAATGGCTAGGAGTATTCTAATGGATTTAAGCATTGCTACTGGGCTGAAGGTCTCGTCGTAGTCAACCCCTTGTCTTTGCCGAAAATCTTTAGCCACAAGTCTTGCTTTATAGGTAATTACATTACCATCCATGTCGGTTTTCTTTTTGAAAACCCATTTGCACCCTATGGGTTTGATTCCTTCGGGTGCCTCAACCAAAGTCCATACTTGGTTTTCATACATGGAATCCATTTAAGCCTGCATGGCATGAAGCCATTTCTCAGACTCTGAACTCTTCAGAACCTCTTCATAGGTGGTAGGCTCATCATCTTCTATGAACAATACGTCATCCTGTTCATTCACGAGAAATCCATATCTCTCGGGAACGGAGCGTATCCTACGTGACTACGAACTTTGTGTGTTGTAGAAGGTTGAATCATTACTTCATCGTATGAGTGGCAGTTTGAGTTCGAGCGATTGATCTGCGTCTGTTCGAGCATCTTGAACTTCTTCAAGTTCAATTTTGCTCCCACCGTCTTCTTGTAAAAGAAACTCTTTCTCTAAAGACAGATGCTTCAAACAAACACCTTTTGTTCCTCAAAGATGGTAGAATTGATATCCCATTGTTTCTTTAGGATATCCTACGAACAGACACTTGTCGATTTTACATCAAGTTTATCGACTATATCCGCTTCACATAAGGTGACAACCCCAAACTTTCAAATGAGTAAGATAGGTCTTTTTTAGTCCACATCTCATATGGAGTAACATCAACTGTCTTTGATGGAACTTTGTTTAACAAGTAAACAAATTGTCTCAAGTGCATACCCCAAAAGGATTTTGGTAACTTTCAAAGCCCATCATTGATCGTACCATGTTTAACAAGGTTCGATTTCTCCTTTCTGCTACACCATTATGTTGTGGTGTGTAAGGAGGAGTCCATTGAGATAAAATCCCATTATCTCTGAGATAATCCAAAAATTGTTGGTCTAAGTATTCCCCACCACGATCTGATCGTAATGTCTTGATACTTTTCCCAAGTTGGTTTTCTACTTCATTTCAATTGTTTGAACTTTTCAAATGCTTGATTTGTATCTCATCGAGATCAAGTACCCATATCGAGAATAATCATCGATAAAGGTAATGAAGTAAAGACAACCACTTCTAGCATGGATGGACATCGAACCACATACATCTGAATGTATTAGGTCTAATACTCCAGTCGCTCATTCACCCTTTCCCTTAAAGGGTAATTTAGTTATCTTGCCTAATAAACAAGATTCGCATGTGTCATATGATTCATAATCAAATGACCCTAAACTTCCACTCTTATGGAGCTTAGCTACGTCTCTCATTTATATGGCATGCGCACAATGTCATAAGTAAGTTGATTTTAAATTATCTCGTTTAGGTCTTTTCATGTCATTGACATTCATAATTGGATGTGACATATCTAATATGTAAATTCCGTTGGATAATGTACCAGTACCATAAAGCATTCCATTCAAACTAATAGAACAACCATTGTTACTAAAAGTCAAATGGAAACCATTTCTATTTAAACAAGAAATGCATAATATGTTCTTTGTTAATACAGTACAAAATAACATTCATCCAATTTAATTACAAGCTCGATGGGAGTGACAAAGTAATGCCTACGGTTAATGCGCAAACTCTTGCTCCATTTCCCATACGCAGTCTAGTTCTCCTTCATTACCGCTCATCGTCCACGAGGCCCCGTGATATCATTGCATATGTGTGAGCCACAACCGTATCTAATACCCATATGTTATGGTCGAAACAAGATAACCTCAATGAAAACATACGAAGAAGTCGAGGCATCCGATGCCTTCTTCTGCTTCAATTCTTCCAGATAGACTTTACAGTTCCGTTTCCAGTGGCCAGTCTTGCCACAATGGAAGCAAGTTCCTTTTGGTGCAGTCTCTTTGGTTTTCTTCTTGGCTACACTTCCTTTCGATTTCTTAGACCTTTTCTTCTTCAGCTTCTTTTTCTTTGAACCAGAAGAAGAGTCTACCATAAGCACTTGTTTGCTATCCTTCTTGATATCTTGCTCTGTTGTCTTGAGTAGATTGATCAACTCAGGGATTGTCGTGGATATTTGGTTCATCCGATAGTTTAACACAAACTGTGAATAACTATCAGACAATCCAACTAGAATTAAGTCAACACTTAATTCATAATCCATAACAAAACCTAAGACGGCCAACCTCTCAATATACCCATTCATCTTGAGCATATCGTGATCGCAGATGAACCCGAGTCATCTTAGTAGTGAAGAGTAGCCTCGAGGTCTCGAACCTTTCAGACCGAGCTTTCTCATCAAACAGTTCCCTAAGATGAAACACTATGGTATTAGCATCCATAGACTCATGCTACTTCTGCAGCTCTGGTGACATCGAGGCAAGCATAATGCAGGTAGCCATGTCCTTTGCCTTTAAGATATTTACGATATGCTTTCGATCCTCATCAAGTATCAAGACAGTGGATCGTGAAGTGGAACATCTAGGACATATCCCAGTTCCTCTGACCTGAGAACAATTCTCAGATTTCTCATCCAATCTAGAAAGTTAGGTCCATTTAATTTGTTGGAGTCCATAAGCGAGCGCAAGTTCACACTGGAAGTCATCTTCAATAACCTATAGGGAAAGAGAGAAAGAATGTTAGAATAGAATTACATGCATGATCATAAGGACTTGAATGACATGCATATGACTCCCACTAGTTTCAAAGAATCCATAACTCTCAGTACGAATCCAAGAAACATTATGATAAAATGTCCTAGTAGGTCGATATCCGACATTACTAAAATGACCTTGGGTTTACCCAACAAGCCACCTTAGGTCAATCGGTAGGTATTGGTCATACCAATTGCATCATAGATATCCGACATTACTAAAATGACCTTGGGTTTACCCAACAAGCCACCTTAGGTCTATCGGTAGGTATCGGTCATACCATTTGCTTCATAGATGCAACTATCGACTAGTGCTATCAACTCGTGATGTATGCACACACATTGGGTTATCAACGCTTGATGCGCGTACATCTGATGCACACTACCCAATTTCGCCTCATTCACGTTGACCTTGAGTTTACTCAACAAATCAACGCTTAGTGAAAACCCACCCATTAATCCGAAATCTTATTTTCATGGTTCGAACATATCCGTATAGAGTGAGCTTGGTTTACCCAACAACCTAACTCTATAAGAACTCGTTCTCCCATATTAATGGAAGGCGTTAGTTTTCATATGATGTGTGAGGTTTTCGGTCTCATCTTCTTCTCCTCCAAGCCGTAGGATTATAGTCACCATGACTATATGGAATGATTTAGGGTATTTCATCAATCACATTGAGTCTATACCTAAAATCATCCGTCATCCCACCTTTGCATGTTGTAAGACGACTTGTGTATGTATAAGTCGACTTATGCTACTGTGCACGTACAAGTCGACTTATACCATTGTGCAAGTCGACTTACGTGTCTACAGTACACGGACAAGTCGACTTGTGCATGTGTAAGTCGACTCATCCGAGCATACAAGTCGACTTATGCATGTATTAGTCGACTTGTCCATGTGAAACTGCTATCTAATCGACTAATTTCTCAATCCGTGCAGTTCAAATTCACAATACCAAGTGTAATATCCTTTACCTTGATGTACCAATGAAACACTTTCACTGTATCATGCTTACCATGTATAAATGTACTATACATGAAACTTGAAATCAATGAATACACTCTTATTCATTCAGATCTCCAAATAATTTGAGAATATCAAACTATCACCCTAAGTATCTCTAGGTAGTCTAAACTTTATCAAGATTACTTCGGCACTGGTCACAAAATTTGTGACGGCCAAAATAATCAAGACAAGGAAATGCACTAACGAGACGCTAATGTGACACATTTGACATCCGAAAAATATTTGGAAACCCAATTTCAAGAAATTCAATTTGGAAAGCATACAAAATCAATATAACACATTTTTAATCACATTAAAAATGATCCAAGGCATTGGAATTGAGAAATACACAATTTATCATTCCAAACAAAACAGCTCCAGCAACTTTTTCAAAACTGCCAAGCTCTGTGTTTTTCTTGAAAAACTCATTGAAACAATTTCAATAAATTTTGAGAAAATTACAGAGGTTACAAAATGTTTACAAAATGTTCCATGAATTTTTTCAGGATTTATTTCCAACAAAAACTCATCCAACCTCAGCAACAAAGACAATGTAGAATCTGTGTTCCTCAACACAGTTATTCCCAGCAGCACACAATAAATTCTCAAATAAATAGTAAATCACCTTGAAAATATTTTTCCATTCTCATAGACATTCATAAACATCTTAGAGACATGTTGGTGAAAGCAAATTCGAAAAAAAATTTCTACAATTTATTCTCGAATTTATAAGCATGCCTGTTCATTGAATGTGCACAAAGACAGCAACCAGAACATTGGGGAATAAATTAGCAAAACCATATCAAATCACATTGATAAATTCCGAGCTTCCACAGACATATGCAACAACATCTTGTGAACATATCTGGGCAAGAAAATTTCGAAAACAATATTTCTACACTGAATTCAAAATTCACACAATCAACATGCATCATCGTCACAAGCAATAGGCAACTCCGACCTAGTCATGGTTTCTTCGTTATATACGACACAAGTGGCTCTGATACCACTGCAGGAAAATCCCGGTGTGAGCATCACATGCCCACGGTGCGGAAAACAAACATTTTTGTTTCGGGACCTTCCCGAAAGCCAGGATCCATGTTCTATACAACAAACTCAAACCATAACGACCAAAGGAGACCGTCTCTAACGGTATCCACGCAGAGATCGGAGAACCTAACCGGGACAAACCTTTTGACCCGAGAATAGCTAGAACAAGTTGAAGACTGCTAGATCTTACCTTGTTCTTGGAGAGCTTGGAAACCAACGATGAAGAGGAGATGAAGAGGCTTGAAAGATGAAGAGATGATGAAGATGATCGTATGAATTGGAGAAAGAAACTCTTTCTTCTCCTTCAAGACCAACGATGCTCCATCTTACCTCTAACTCTTTTCATTTTGTCTTTAACTCATTAAAAGACAATAAATGCTAATGGTGAGTCATGCACCCACGTTTTTTTATATATATATATATATATATATATATATATATATATATATATATATATATATATATATATATATATATATATATATATATATATATATATATATATATATATATATATATATCTAAAGTTAAAAGATAAAGCTTCCTCCTCCTCCATCCACGTATGGCATATATATATATTATTTAATTAATTAATTATATATATATATATATATATATAAATGTTGAAGTGGTCCAACACATCTGGGTTCTGTCTCTACCTACTACCGGGTCCCTAGATGGAAAAAATCCCCGAAAACTTTTTTCAGCAATATCGATGTCGCGATCTCATCGGGATCCATTTAATCCTTTTGCTCTCCTTATATTGGAACTCTGTCCAAAACTATTTTACGAATTCTCTGAGACACTCTTATGCGTGTGACCCATTAGGTTCCCGGTTATGTTGGCCACTTAGATTAACACTTAATCCAAGCAAGTCATGAGCGGTATCTAGCAACACATCATGACCTCCAATTGACCGGAAAGTAATTGGTTTGACGAATGAACATGTATTCATCATGAATCATATCACGAACCTTTCCATAGACAATTACCGTGCAATTCGTCCTTTCACCATGTTATACCCCACTTGGTTATGAGTATGGGCAATGTGTCAACTCTTACTAGACTGACTACGTCAAATCTAGTCCAAGTGATTTCAGTTCTCGTCCTGGGACTCATTACTTTATATGTCAATGAAGACATTCTTCATGACATATATGCTCCGGCCAGAGACTTCCAAGTAATGACCCTGACAAGAGACCATGGGTATCATCTTCGCTATCACGTAAGTGGTGAATCCTCTATTGGCTACTCAATTACCTTCGAATACCTCAAGTGCACCCAATCACCACCCTATGAGCGACCTCAGAAGGCAACAAGGAATGGAGTCAAAGCACGTAATCAAGATCAAGATATCCTCGAGCACCTCAAGTCTAAGGATACTGCACTATTCTTATGATGAGATTATCATCGACATTATAATAGGACATCCATGTGATGATCTCATAGTAGTCATCCAACGTACTTACTACCTCTAGTAAACATCCACATCTCAACCCTAAATATCTCATATTTACAGCTTCGAGATCCACCGCTGATCAAATTAAGGAGCTTGAGATGTGCTAGTCTTTCCAGACATCGATGTCCGGTCTCAAGAATCCTATAACTAGGATAATTTAGATATCGACATAATTGCACATGATAGGAATCTCAGTAGTATGATCACATCACAATTTCCTTCATGCTATGTCATATATCATGGACTTCATTAATTTGCTTATAGATCAATATCCATTCATAAATAATGAACAGCAAGTTAATAAAATATGTCTTTCTTTATTTATTCATAAAGTATGTACACAACTTTGTACAAAATGCGCTAAAGGCGATTGCCTTCAGGGCAATACTCTAACAGTGACCAGAATAGCCAACGTGAAAAGAGCTTAAGCTCAGTTATGCGTATCAAAGCCTCAGGCTCAACGTTTAATGAGCTTAGTATCTACAACGGATACGAGACAGTTATCAATGAGCCCGGTATTTACAATGAATACGGGACAATTATAAGCACTCGGTCACAACAAAGAAATAATAAATGTGAGTCTTACGCGCATTGCATATAAAAATTGATATGTACGTTTCAAATAAACAAAATGAATTGTGTAACTGCTCTGAATGTGAATTGTAAAATAAGTGATTAAAATTATATGTGATGCAATATTATTATTAGATAAATGATGTGAATTATGTGTTATGTGACTGGGTGAGCCATCGAGGATTGTTACTCACTGAGTTCACAAAACTCACCCAAATTTTACAAATACTTTTCAAGCTCAGAAGAGTACTCCATTAGATAAACGAGAGTATACCTATTGCAATCAAGTCAGAGGTAGAGATCGGAATCAGTTGACGTCGACATTGATACTTTCTTATTTGTATATTCCGTTACATTTGTATAATGTGTATTTGAATATGCTTCTGATATAATAACTTTCCAATTTGGAAATGTTGTAACCAAGTTTGATTAGTGAGTGTAGCAACACTCTTGAATGAAATTGTTTAAGAATAAAGTGGTCCGACTTGATTATTGATTCCACATACGTGATTGGAAAAAAAATTTGCACTTAATTTCAAATAGTTGATTGTTCTAACATGCCGCCCTTGCGAGGTACGCACTCGAACATCACTCAAAATATAGGGTACGTGTCTCGAAAGGGTGAGATGTTACAGATATGAAGGTCTTATTGACTTTCAATCAAATCGTCAAGTGGAGATTGTAGTTGTCTGACTTTTATAAACCACAAAGGGAGGCAGAAACTTACACGTGGATAGGCAGAAAAAAGAAGGAATGACGACGTCAAAGTTAGAAACAGCAGGAAGAAAAAAGAATGGGCTCATGAATTTTTACTCATAGCCATTGGCGTCATTTTGGGAATGATTCTCCAAAACATTATTAATAAATTCTAAGGCCTTTATGTATGATGAACCAATTATGTTATTATGAACAGTAGTATTTAAATGTTTTTTTTCAATGAATGTTGAACCTATCATGTAATTACTTATATGAATGTATGTTGAAGCTATTATGTAAGTAATTCTATGAATGCTTAGATGATGTATATGAATGTATGTTGACCTATTGTTACTAATTTTGTATTGAATATCATTAATATTAATATTATTGGTCCAAAATTATTATTATCAATATTATTATAATATATTTCTTATTTCTTTTATTATTATTCTTATTATTAAATGTATTATAAACTTTGTTTTTATTATCGTATGTTTTGTTTTTTGTTATTATTTGCTTATTATTGTTATTATTATTATTATTATTATTATTATTATTATTATTAGTCGTATATGTATTATATTAGTACCGCATTTATTTTCTCTTTACAAGCGATATTATGTTAATAAAATTTATTATTATGTCTAATTATTATTATTACAAATTATATAATAATTTGTATTTATTATTATTCAAATTTATTATTATTAAACATTTTTAACTTATTTATGTTTGGTTATTATTATTATTGTTATTAAAATAATCATAAAATTATTATTAATATTATTCGTGATTAATTTCAAATTGTTATTATTATTCCAAGTTAATTTTTAACTAATACAAACCATTCATAGTAAAAATATCAATGACTTACATATTTCTAATCATATTAAGGTCTAGGGGTATATTCATCATTTGCATTATATTTGTTTATCGCTCTCGTAACCAAACACATTCTCGTCCATTGCAAAAGTTACGCTTTCTCGCTCACAACCACAACCAAACACCACCATGTCTTGCCGCTCCATTAATTCTGCTTTGTTTCAGATGCAATATCAAGATTCGCAACCAAACGCAGTGTAAACGCCCTTGGTAAGCTTGTAAATAAGTCTTGGTAAGCTTGTAAATAAGTCTTCCCAAACAGTTGTATAATCCTCTATTCTTAGAAAAATCTTAATCCCTTTAAAAAATGTTTCTCTTTGTAAAATAGAAAATGTTGTAACTCGTAAATTTTCATAGTAAAATTTCTTTTTTACCTGTGATTTTTATATTTAAAGATTTTCTACGTAAAATTTATGTGCCATTTTTTTTTTCAGTTTTTGTTCTTTCATTTCTCTTTAAGTGCACTCTAATTTGGTCAATTTTTACGACACCCATTGTCATTAGAAAGTTCAAATTTAGCCAAACTTCAATTAATTACGGCTTGACTTGTTAATAAGCAGCAAACAGTTCCAAAATTCAAACAGGTCGTTGTCTGGATCACCGGACGTTGAAATAAACATAATAATAATTCTGAAGTAGTTTCTTAGCAACACGTGATTCAATTTACGGTCAACACCTCTAAAGAAGAACATGTGCTTCCAGTTTGCGTAAACAATCAAATCTCTTATAGTTTTATTTTAAACATTTCTTAATAGTTGAATTTTTAGAAAAATTATTCCAACCTTACTTTAATAATTTAAAATGATTTCAAAAGTATGTACAATTATTAATAAGTTTTATTAAAATAAATTAATAATTTTATATTTTGATAATATAATATATATTTTAATTAAAACGATCTCTATTAAAATAAAATAAAATCTGCAGACTATCAATTTTTTGAAACCTCACGTTGCAAAAAAGCAAATTAGTTAATTAGAATCAAATGGTCCGACAAAAATCTAACGTAACTCAAAATTTAAATGCATAACATTAAAATCTAATTAATTTAGTAAGTTCAATCTTAAAACTTTTGAATCGTCAAATTTTTTATTCAATTTTCAAATTTTTGGTTCTATTTATTTTAATAACTTTTTTAAAATCGATCCATTAATTAATTAATTATTCAATTTTAAAAGTTAATTTTCTTTTTAAAATAAATCATTTAATTTTTTAATTAAACTTTAAATTCTTCGAAGACAACAATATTTTTTCAATTATAGTTCAAAATTTTTAATTTTATTAAATCTTTAATTAATTTTATAATGGCCTTTTGAATTTTTTAAAATTTACAAATTTTATTTTACTAAATTAATTTTGTGTCTAATTTTTTTAGTTGCCTACGAAGTATTCTAGGAGGCTCCCAATTATAAAAAGGCACCTTTAAATCTAGGAGGCTCTCAATTATAAAAAGGCACCTTCAAATCATCCATTCTCAGACTAATTCTTGCTCAAGCTGGATAGGACTCTTGTACAAGACAAAGTTTTATCTCTAAATTTTAAACTGTTGTATACATAAAGATACTGTAAATTTGCGATTTCACTTAAATCAAAAAAATTCCTTTCTAATTTACCTACGTGGCAGAGTTTTTTGCGTCTAAATTTTAAACTGTGGACATCGTTCTCAGTCTGACTAAGCAATTATCAGAACAACTCAATAATGAAGGTGAAATGACAAGAAAGAAAGTGGGTGGCTGTTGGAATATTCAGCAGAGCACGTTTTATCAAATTTCATAAAACTGATAAGTCTCCCAAGTTTTATGGTACAGAGTCTATCAGGCCTTATCACAAACGACACTTCTCAATGATATGAACTGACATTATTTAAACATCTCTCCACAAATTATTAATTTCTCCTTTTTCCTTTAATCTCTAAAATCCTAGTTAATTTGATTCCTTAATAATAAAAATAATATTAAAAATTATTAATATTTAAACATTCATAATTAATTCATAATTTTTTTTTTTACTTGTTCAGTCTAATTTTGTTGAGGCTAGATGTCGTTGTTTGGATCCATGAGCTCATTTAGCTTCAACTAGGAAATATCTACAAAAACAATAAAGACAAATAGGGGGTTGATCGCCGGTCGCCCCCTCCAATGCTTAAGTCAGTTCTCTTGTCTTAATTTTTGTGGCTATGAATGGAGAATATTAAGATTCTAGGGTCATACCTGCGTCATGAGGAAATAATGAACTTATACAGTGAATACCTGTCGAACTTAGCTCATCATCTTGAGAATTGGTCGATCAGCCCACACGTCATCTCAGGGTTGGACCTGGCCTAACACGACTGATCCAATCACTTACAGTATATACTTTATTTAAATAAAGTTGTCTCAAAATGAATAATTTTCATACAATAATAATAAATACTTTTTATGTTATAGAAACATCTTTAGAAATGCATTACTAAATTTAATTAATCTAAATATTAATTTGTGATAACATTCAGGTTCAACATATTAAAAACTTATAAAACATTAATTAATTTAAATGTTGTAAATAATATTTTTATCATACAGGAGTAAGATTACGTACTATTGAACCTTTTCAAGTCTCGCATCCGAGTGGAACTTTCACTAGAAGTTGTTATTATTGTTGTGTTACGTTGACTTTCTGGCAAATTAGGTTTACAAATTGACTTCTTGCCTTCTAATAATTAGGTTTTCAATTAATTAATCAATTGTTAAACAATATGCATTAGTGCACCTCACGTTGTGTTGTCGCCTTAATACTCCAATGACTAATAGAACTATGAATTTATAATGAGTCTCGGTCATTAAATATTACACTTTCATTTCAATTTAAGAGGTTGTTAATTCCGATTTAGTATTTACAATAAAGTAGGTGTAATTCGCTAACAAAAAAGTCAACATTAGATTTGTTATAGTAAAAGATGAGTATGCTTTACACTTGTCTCTTCGTGATAATCTTTTGTATCATAAAGTCTTAGATTATAAATCATGTTTTAGATTTGAAGTTAAACGGGAAAAGATTGGTCATTTTAGATTTCTAAAACGCATGTGTTAAGAATTGATGCTCAAATAGAGAAGAAGTATCTTGACTAGTATGTCTGAAATTTAAGCTACAATGAATTTTTTTTAATCTTTGATCTCTTATGAAAATCTCCTGAGGCTTATCGATAAAATATTTTACGAGCTTAAGAGTCATAGCGAGAAAAGCCTTTCTTAATTTATGTGGTCTAATAATGCCACGTATCTTAAGTTTATGTTATTCCCGTATATCCTCTAATTAGGAGTAGCCCGAATGATATCTTAAAATGAAATAATATGATTTTATCTTCGAGTTCTATCAAACTTTGAAACACTCAAACTAAACTATAGTTTCACTTAGAATTTTAAATTATTAGTTTGTCCACAAAATAATAAAAATGTAAGTCCAAAAATACCTTTCTTAAATTTCATACTAAAACAACTGTTTTTTTTTTTGGTAGGATAAAACAACCTACTTTATTGTTTAAGAGGCAGAATGTTAATTAGCAACTTACTTATTCATAACTTTGAGGATTTAAGTAAAAATGTTTATAAAATAATCATTAGAGGAAAACTAAATAAAGTTGTCTTGCCCTATACATTATGATTATGTCAGATTTTGGTGGGGCTGGACGCTGCTGCCTGGATTTATAAGATAAACTGATTCTGGTTCAAAGATACCTGCAAAACAACAAAGACACTTCGGAGGTTGATTTTCAGTAGGTCCCTCCGACGCTCAAGTCAGTCTCTTGGAAAAATTTTGGTGGCCGGTAAATAATGAAAAATAGGGTTCTTGGAAATCGTACCTTTTTCATGATGAGATAATGAATTTATATGATTAATATCTATAAGAATTAGGTCAATCTTCAAAGGATGGTAATGATTAAATTTACGCGATCGTTTCTACGTTTAAGTTTCTACTTAAGACGACCAACCCAACCACGTTACAATGACTTCAGAACATATCATTCAAAAGGAAGCAAAATATAATCAACTTCAACAACAATAACATTCGGTACGAATCCTACTAATACACGGAATGTGAGAAAGTTTAATATTACGTAATCTTAACTATAAACCATAAGAGGATTAACTGAGAAAGTCAACTATGACTGAAAGGCCAAATTGGAACAACTCAGGCATTATGAAGTATTTGGCATTTCCTTTTACACCATATGCGAAAAGTAATAGATTTTGTTAGATATTGTTGACTTGAATCGTACGTGATTTAGAAGTTAAATGAAAACCAATTAATGAGATTGAGATGGAGATGGAGATGGAGATGGAGATGCAGATGCAGATGATTAATGGTGTCGTTTAGTGATGAGGGCTGCAGATTTAAACAGCAGTTAGCAAATTGACCGTTGGGTCATTTACTTTCGTAAGTAGTTGTGGGGTATTGAGTAGTGACAACAGGTGGAAGAAGCCATCAACAATCAGTACTCGACTGATTGCTTTATTGCATTGATAAGAAAGAAACCAAATGAGGTCCAGAGAAAGGACCCTTTTCATCTCTCAACCAGAGAATATCTAGTTCCTTGGAAAAAAGAAAAGATCTCTCTTTTTGTTGATACCCTGAAGAAGATCTCTCACGATAGAAAAAAGGATCAGTGTATCATCAGAGAGGAGGTGGATGATGCAGCCTCTGAGTGAGAAATTCAGGACCTTCGTTAAGGACAGATGGCTGGTGTTTGTGTGCTCAATGTGGGTGATGTCTTGTGCAGGGATTGGTTACTTGTTTGGGAGTATATCTCCGGTGATAAAGAGCACTATGGGGTACAATCAAAGACAGGTGGCTTTGCTTGGTGTGGCCAAGGATTTGGGTGATAGTATTGGGTTTGTGGCTGGGAGCCTATGTGAAATCCTACCAATTTGGGCCATTATGATTGTTGGTGCTGTGCAGAATTTTGTTGGTTATGGTTTGGTTTGGCTTGCAGTCACTCAAAGATTGCCTTCTTTGCCACTCTGGGTGGTGAGTACAAGCTCTTGCCTTGGATTTTCAGTCGTCTTCTCTACATCAGAGCTTCTTTCTTGATTGGTCTTATGCGATTTCAGCATAGAACTTTCTTTGTTTTGTTTTTTTTTTTGCATTCTTATTCTTATAGAAGTTCGGAAATTGGTTTCTGAGAGAAGTTTGATTTGATTTCTGCATTAATTGTCTCCTCCTAATTGCGATGCCCTAATCTGGGTTTCTTTCTTCATATTCAAAACTCTTTTATGATGTACATAAACAGAACTAGTTGTTATAGCTGCTACTGGGGGAACTCTTTTACATGATCCTAGTTGGGAAGTTGAAATCTTGTTCCTGTTTTTTCTGTTTTGTACTTTTGTTTAACTCGTACAGACAGACTGAATTGATCTTGCTGAGTTCTCCAGTCTCGTTTCTCTCTCGTACTCGTACCAGCAGACCACCATAACAGGATCACATTTAGATTGACGTGTTACACACCAGTTTGGCATTTAGCTGCAAGCTATGTTTGACTATCAGCTTCAGCTAATAATTTTTACCGTAATTTGAGTTGAATCACTGCTGCAGAGTTAGATGTCTCCTACTCATATTTTAGTCTGCAGTAATGTAATACCATAACAAAAGAGTCATTGCTTTCATTAAAGTAAAATATAGTATTAGCTAATTAAATCTTGCTCCAGAGATCCAACTTATGAATCTGATTTGATTTATATACTGCTCCCTTTACAATGCCAAACATGTAATTCATGTCCTCTCTAGGACAAATTTAGTCCATATGCAGAATTCATCGCATATGCAGCATTAGATATAATAATTGGGTTAAGTATTTTCTGATCTCTTGAAAATTTTTGACCTTTTAGCCATTTGTATAGGCAAGTAGGAATTTGATGATCATAATGATAGTGTGGATTGTTCTGCCTGTAAACTGATTATGATGTTCTTGATATCGGGTTTCTTGGAGGGATGTGGAGTTTGACAGTACAAGAAGTAAAATCTTCGCACATAAGAGATGCTCTTTCATTTTGAATTATCATATACAGATGTCTATCGATACCAGATTCTCTCAACCTGGCTTCCGAACTTCTCATCTGAAATTCGGATAGCAAAGTCTTCAGTTTTGACATCTATCAAACAAATATTAATGATACTTTCTTCTGCAGTTGTGTGCTGCCATATTTGTAGGGACAAATGGTGAGACCTACTTCAACACAGGAACTCTAGTTTCCAGCGTGCAGAACTTCCCCAAAAGTCGGGGTCCTGTTGTTGGGATACTGAAAGGATTTGCTGGATTGAGTGGTGCAATTCTGACTCAGGTGTATGCCATTTTCAATGCCCCAAGCGAAGTATCACTCATCTTTATGATTGCAGTTGGACCTTCAATTGTTGTTATTGCTCTGATGTTCATTATTAGACCTGTAGGAGGTCACAAGCAAGTTAGGCCATCTGATAATTCAGGATTCCTGTTTACTTACAGCGCTTGCCTCATTCTGGCGGCCTACTTATTGGCAGTACTGATAGTTGAGGATTTAGTCAACCTAAATCAAACCTTGATCACATTGTTGTCGGTAATCTTGATCATTCTTGTATTGCTGCCTATATTAATCCCAGTTGTGCTGGTTTTCTTTCCGAAGCCAAGACCTCAGATAGAGGAGGGCCTTCTTTCCGAGCCTGATAAACAAGAAGCTGGTAAATCTGAGCTGGAACGGAGTGGAAGTTCATTCATTCTAAGTGAGGTTGAGGATGAAAAACCTGCAGAAGTGGAGTCACTTCCAGCATCAGAAAGGCGTAAACGAGTTGCTCAATTGCAAGCTAAGCTCTTTCAAGCTGCTGCTGAAGGAGCAGTAAGAGTCAAGCGCAGAAAAGGCCCACGAAGAGGAGAAGATTTCACTCTGCTGCAGGCATTAGTAAAGGCAGACTTTTTGCTCTTGTTTTTCTCTCTTGTTCTGGCTTCTGGGTCTGGTTTGACAGTTATTGATAATCTGGGTCAGATGTGCCAATCTTTAGGCTATAATGATACAAGCATATTTGTATCCATGATCAGCATTTGGAACTTTCTAGGCCGTGTTGGTGGTGGCTACTTCTCGGAAGCTCTTGTTAGGTAAAATTTTCATCTTCATGGCTCACCCTACTAACAATCATCAACTTCCATCTATATTCGCACATATGAGATGTATAACTATATTTTTTTCTCTCCAGAAAATTTGCTTATCCAAGACCACTGGGCATGGCTATCGTTCAAGTTATCATGGCAATTGCACTTCTGTACTATGCTATTGGCTGGCCTGGACAAATTTATGTTGTCAGCATTCTGATAGGACTTGGCTATGGTGCCCATTGGGCAATTGTGCCTGCCTCAGCCTCAGAGCTTTTTGGCTTAAAGAGCTTTGGTGCCTTGTACAACTTTCTTACATTGGCTAGTCCTACTGGCTCTCTTATATTCTCTGGTGTCATTGCAAGTGGCATTTATGACTATTATGCAAAAAAACAAACACAGCTAAATTTAGAACCTTTGCTTGCAATACATCTTCAAGAGGAAAAATCACTTACATGTTCAGGCTCCATATGTTACTCCCTCACATGTGGGATAATGTCAGGTCTTTGCATTATAGCAATGATCTTGAGTTTGATAGTTGTTCATCGGACTAAGAGTGTCTACAGTCAGCTTTATGCAAAGACCATTGTTTGAATTGCCAAGGATAAGCAAGTTGCAAACATCCTCCAATGCAAAGAATCCTGCTAAGAGAGAAACAATACTCGTCCTTGTCAATCAGTTACTCATGAAAGTAAGAAGCTATCAGTGGACAGTCTTTTCATTGCATGAGTGTGAAATTTTTAGATTCCTGGATGGATTTTGAATTCTTTTCAGGCAAAACTAATTCTTCGACCATAGTTTCACATTTTTAGACCTGCAGGCTATTTCATCATCTTCAGGTCATAAAGCAATATAGGCGCCTATTCTCATTATGTATTGAACTGGCCAATTTATTAAACTTGTTGTGGCAAACATGGATTTGTTGAACAGAAAATGAGTATCATCTTTTTATTACTTCATTGCCTTTATGTTCAAACTTTGTATGTCTAAATCCAATGGCAGCCTGATATGGAACTCTGTAGGTGATGCTTATGAATGAGCAGATCCTTTCAAAGTTCAGTTCTAGTATTCGGAATTCTCCTCTCAGGAGGCAGATTCCAGCTGACAAGCAATGAGCTTCTCATGGCTTACCAAGTTACTGCTTAAGATGAACAACAATGGGTTAAATTTGGATTGATGGTGGAATTGACAATTATTGCATCACTGTTGAATTCGTACCTTTGAGCTCTTTCTGATTGCCTTGCAACTTTCAGGATAAGAACAGAATCATTAGCTTGATAAGAATGTTCAGATATCCTACAGAACTACTTTCTAATTCCCTCTTTCCTATCAATCATCTCATTATCTGCAGATTTAGAACTGAAATATCCATTCGTTGTTGCACCAAGAAAGAGGAGTTTAACCCCTTATGAATTTTAGTTAAAATTTTCTAATCGTACAATTTGTTCTTGCAATCTACTTATTTGTAAATCCTATTCCCATGACATTGCAGAGCAGGAGTTATACTTAAGCAAAACTGCAGTACGTCTTGTCTGCTATAATGATTCTTGTGAACAAGTTGCTTACCTAACATTACAGTGCCACATATTGATGACCTGGAATTTCACAAATGAACCCAGGAATAAATGTTAAGCTTATCATGACATGGTTAGGTAGTTGCCTGGTTACTGGTTCATACTTTAAATACAGGCATCCTATTCCGGCCCTTATTAGGCAATTCCAGGTTTGAAGCTATCATACTGTCCATTTGGGATTAAAAGTTGCACCCCTCCATTTCTGGCAAGTAATCTTATGAGTATTGCTAACTTCTAGGAAATCAAAATCCTGACAACTCCAATCTATATGGTAAGAACATAAAATGCATTAAGTCCATGACAGTAACAAAGGCTGACTCTTGTATGAACACAAATCTGCCTAAGAAAAAGAGAAACGAAGATATGGAAATTTCAGGATATTTCACATCAGATTCTCCAGAAATGGCAAAAAACAGGGTTAAAACCTGATTACCAATTTTATCAGTCAGAACTAGATATTGTATTTGGATATAATTATTGCATTGCCAATACAAGATTCAAGCAAATCCAGAGATATTAAATCAATCACTTTTTTACTCTGGATTTTGACTAGTTATTCAACTTTTTATGGTTATTGAATTTGCACATGTAAGTTGAATTGATTGCAACTTGAATCTGTAAATAGAACACTGTATATGCAGTTTAACCTTTTAACTGCACAAGATGACTGTATTACCAAATCTTTAGTATGTTCATCCAACCTCTTCTTTTTTGGTCTTCATCAAGATTTTATCTTCATCTATTCTTTAAGAAGAATTTTAATATTGTAATTTTTCATATTTGACTGTTTATTTAGAGAATTATGTTGATTTTCATATAAATCTAATAAGATACAATAACCTCCATAAATTTAGTAAAGTTATTTTTTTAATATTGTTAATATAATTATAAATATTTAAATTCCAGATACTCTAATATCTTTTTTATATGATTTTTAGTATTTCCATATTTTAACTTACCATAATTTTGCATTCCTATTAACTAGAGTAAAAACTAACCATGGTTAAATTTTTTTTTTGCCAAGAAAGTTTGAACGGTCAGTTTTTTGGCCTACATTTGTCACTATAAATACATATAGTACAAAGCTTTATAATATATAATTCCATATTTTGCCCAGACTTGAAGAAAATAAAACAATATAAGAGAAAAAAAAAAACCCTTCTTTTCCAGGAATTCGAGGTATCTGAAACTAATATATCAATGGCGCTTCTTCAATCCAACTCTCTTTAAATGGGTAACTTTCATCTCTCTATATCTAAATATATGCATGTTTATATATGATCACATGTGTTTGGACTTATATTGAGCTATGTGTCGGTAATTTTTGGTAATTTAGCTTCAAAGTTGTACATTGTTGCCCGATGAAGGAGAAACCCTTCAGGGTTTAGTGTAAAGCACTGCAATTATAATTTTAAGAACACATGAAAATTTTCCTCATTTTTTGGAAGCCCATCAGAACAAGTTTTTATTTTTTTTTTCACGTTTTTTGTTGGGTGGCGGTGGAGTTGGGGGTTTCTGTTGTTCAATTGTGGATTAGGGTTTATCTGCTTTTAAGAGTTTGATGCTTGAAGTGCATGATGAGAGAAATTATGTGATGGATTCTGAGGAAACAAACAAATTCTTTGGTTGTTGAGATATCAATGACAGATTGATTCAACTTGAGCACTTGATGACATTCTTCCACAAGATCATGTTTTATAAGCTGGTTTTCATCTCATACCTGTTTGTTGCTACTGGGAATTGAGATCATTGGTTTGTTAAGTAAGGCTGATTTATTTCATGATTTTGGCGCTTTTTGTGAAAGATAAGTGTCCATCAAGTTACAATCTAGTGAATGTTGCTTCCACGATTATATGCTTCTACGTGAATGGCAAATCTGCATGGTATTACACGAGTTCTGCAACATGGCACGTGGAATTCTGTTGATGATGTTTGTTACTGCATTCTCGGACGTTCATAAATGTTATTTAATTACTTTATTTGATCATTTAATTGGTTTATGAAAACTTTCTAAATCAAAGATGATGAGAAACATTCATATTGTTTCTATCTTTGATGTTGCTATCCTTGATCAGTTGCAGCTGCTAGTATCCAGCTCAAATTTGAGGCACTTGTTTTTCTTTCTCGGGGAATATAATTTCCTTATCTGGATGTATTTGCCACGTTTATGTATTCTGCTTGGCTGCTTTAATATAAGTTTTTCAAATTAAAATTTTATTAGGACTACTTGATGGCTGCATTTCCAATATCTCAAGTTGTTTCCTTTTTTATTGTCGCAATGTAGCACTTACTGTTTTATTGTTTCATGACTTTGTAATCATGTATGGAATAGAAAAGTTGGTTAATATATTCTTTTTTCATATTAAATGAATAGATATAGATTATAAATGTTCACAGTGCAGTAGCCTTGTTTTCTTAAAGGCGTTTTTACCGTAATTCTTGGAATTCTTTTGACATTATGTGCATACTTCTTTTGACCATTGAATTCATAAAACGTGTCGAAAAGAAAGCAATATATGACTAAAGAGAAGCAGAAAGTCATGTTTCCATATTTTAATTGTCTTTGATTGATCAAGGTCAAATTGTTCAGCAATAAAGATGGGAATTCATAACCCTTATTATAGAAGATAGTTTCCTTATCTTGTGTTTCATTTTGTTCTTTTATTAGGGTTGTAATGAAGGCAGCTTCTTGGTGATGCATACCTACATTCTAGTTGTATATTACTCATATTGATGATTGAATTCACCAATAAGTGCAAGCACTGCCAGTTGTGATTCAAAGTGAATATGGAATGCAATAAAAAAGAGGCCGTAAAGGCTAAAAGTGTTGCAGAGAAGAAGTTTGCTGATAAGGACATTGTTGAGGCAAAAAGATTCGCTTTGAAGGCACAAAGCTTATACCCTGATCTTGATGGTATCACTCAATTTCTTGCAACCCTTGACGTGTTCATCTCTGCTGAGCAAACAACAAGTGGGGAAGTAGATTGGTATAAAGTCCTTGGCGTGGATCCCTTGGCTGATGATGACACAATCCGGAAACATTACAGAAAATTGGCTCTCCTTCTTCATCCTGATAAAAATAAATCAGTAGGTGCTGATGGTGCTTTTAAGATTATATCTGACGCCTGGAGTTTGTTGTCAGATAAAATAAAGAAAATTGCTTATGACCAGAAGCAAAAAGTTGGGAATATGTATCAAAGAGTCCCAAATTGGACATCACATGTTCCAAATCATCAGAATGGTTTCCATAACATCTTCAACTGTAGCAATTCATATGCGTGCACTCTGAATGGTGCTGTGCATTCTAATCTCACTCCTTCTCATTCTTCCAAGTCCAATACCTTTTGGACAACTTGTGATGCTTGCAAATTACAATTTGAGTACCTTCGGGTGTATATGAACCGCAGCCTCTGCTGCCACAACTGTCGGTATCCTTTCATTGCAGTTGAAACACCACCTCCACCCATTCATGGCAGGGACCACTCTGCTCCAGGGAATTCTTTCATGCGGTCACAAAACTGTTATCCAAATTCAAGGTTTGAATACTTGCATGTTAAAAGAAAGAATCCAGAGCCGGCAACAAGCATGGGAGCTGCAGTTCATCCTGGTGCTTACTCTAGTACAATCAATGTTGGAAATGTGCCATCAGCAGCTTTTATGTCTTCTCAACATGACAAATTGAAAAGAAATTATGAAGAGGCATCAGTTGCTTACATGAGAGGAGAAACCTTTCAACCAAAACCTCAGCCTCATAAGAAAATGGCCACGGATTCAGCTACCAGGTCCTTAAATCCGGGCTCAAGTTCTGTGCCAAAAGGCGAGGTGCTGAAAAAGAAAAGACATGCTGAGGAGCAAAGAACAGGCAAGCATCCAAAAGAGAAAGCAAATCAAATGGGAAATGAAAATGGAGATTTTGATTCAGTGGGTTCTCAAAAAGGTAGGTTCTACGTACGAAGAAGCATTAGTACAAGAGAATTGTCACAACTAGAAGTCCGAAACATTTTGATGGAGAAATCTAAGAAGGATATTCGCGCAAAGATTAATGAATGGAATACTATTGCTGCCGCATCCAGGACTTCAGCAATGGCTTCTGTACCAATCATTTCTGAGAAAGAGATAGAGAAGGAAAACCAAGGGAAGAATTGTACTCCAGATGGCACGATAGCTGATGCAAGCAAAAACCAGGAGTTTGTAGATATCAAGATCAAAGCTGACGTCAGTTTGGCTGTCTCTGCCAGTGATAATAATGCTCTTGATGGAAAGGATGTCAATCCATTATCAATGATTGTTTCAGATCCGGACTTTCATGATTTTGACCATGATCGCTCAGAAATGTCATTCGCCAAAAACCAGGTTTGGGCTGCTTATGATGATGATGATGGGATGCCTCGCTATTATGCTATGATTCATCAGGTGATGTCATTAAAACCATTTAAAGTGCAGATCAGTTGGCTTAATTCCAAAAGTAACCATGAATTGGCCCCAATAAACTGGATTGGCTCTGGCTTTTACAAGACAATTGGGGACTTTTGGATAGGCAAACGTGAAGTCAATAAGTCTCTTAATTCTTTCTCACACAAGGTTAAGTGGACAAAGGGTCTTAGAGGGACGATCAAAATCTTTCCTAGGAAGGGAGATGTTTGGGCTCTTTATAGGAATTGGTCTCCTAATTGGAATGAGCTTACTCCAGATGAAGTCATACACAAATACGATATGGTAGAAGTGCTCAAAGACTATAATGAGGAAAGAGGAGTAACTGTCGTTCCACTCATTAAAGTTGCTGGTTTAAAGACAGTGTTCCGCTGGCATTTCGACCCTACTAGAATCAGAACAATTCCAAAAGAAGAGATGTTTCGGTTTTCTCACATGGTCCCTTCATACATGCTCACAGGTCACGAGGGTCAAAAAGCTCCAAAAGGTTGCTGGGAGCTTGATCCGGCATCTACACCCCTGGAACTTCTTCAGGTACTTACTGAAGTTCAGGTGAAGGAAATGGTGGAGATTATTGACAAAGTTGAGGAAGAAGCTCACGATGGGGATTGCAAAAGAGTCAAGGATGAAGAATTGGTTAAAGGTAGAAACATATTAGAAGGAAACCATGTTCAACTTTCTGCAAGAGATGAAGAATTGGTTAAAAGTGGAAACACATTGGAAGGAAACCACGTTCAGCTTTCTGCAACAGATGAAGAATTGGTTAAAGGTGGAAACACGTTGGGAGGAAGCCATGTTCAATTTTCTGCCAGAGATGATGAAGTTACAAAGCCTGATGTGAATGACACCAACAAAGATAAGATTATTGTGTATAAACGGAGGAGGTATAGAAAGTAGAGAAAGCTACAGGTTTCTCTGTTAGGTTTGGTTTATGAGTGTAGGGAGTAGTTCACAGCACCCAGTGGAGAAGTTGGAGAAAAAAGAGTTTAGACATTTAAGTCATCATAGGAACACGATTAGTCTTTGAAATCCTGTTGATACGAAGACTAGTGATGAACCATCATGCAAAAACAGATTTTGTTTCTTTTCCGTTTGCAGTGGCTTTACAGTTTCATCTGAAGTAGAGCCCAGGGAGTTGCAACTTGAGGTGGTATCGATGAGCGAATTTTCATACTGTGGCACAGATCCTATAGCCTGACATTTTGGCTGAGCTCTGTTAATGTTTCAATAGTGTCATTGTAAGGCCTTCAAAGGACTGACTGAATTCATGAAATGAGAAATTTCATATCTTAGGATCTCCACAGGAATTGGTTACAACATATGCATTCTTTACAACTTTGATTCTTCATATGCAGAAATCACAGACCCTTGTCTTTTTTCTTCCCTGTGCACTCATTAGTCTGTTCTTCCTCCTTATTTCAGGCATCGTTTACAACCTGCTTTCAGTTTGATGTTGTTAACCCTGATAATTATATCATCTTTTCCATGATGTATGGTCTCCTGGTTGAGGAATCATCACTCCATTAAAGAAGCTTTTGGGAATCCCAATTGACTATTGATTGGCAGGTCATCATCTATATTTCCAAAACCTGCTGTATATAGATGTGATGACTAATAAACCATTCTTTCAGAATTCATGTTTCTATGCTCTGACATCTCAATTATTGCCTTAGATCTGAATCTGTCTTAGGTTTGGCAGTGGAGTTGGTCTTGTCTAAATTGAATTTAAACAAAATTATGTCTCTTTGATCAATTAATCTTTGACGGCCATTATAGTCTTCCTAAATGATCAGACTTTGAAAGTTCTAGTTCGAGCCCAACAAAAACCTGGGCTTGGAATACTAATGCTTGTGCCAGTGACTCACAAGGTATTAAGTCATATCATTGCAACAACATAACTTTAGAGCTTTATTTGTAACATAAGGATATGGTTAACAATTTGATTAAGCTTGAAATCAACATGTTAAGTCAATTGAGATTCGAGTCGATTTTGATTTCGATTTCGATTTCAATTTCAAAATGGTCAACCAGAGTTGGTTCGAATAACAAAATAATTTTTAAAAAACTTAACGAAATAAAATATTAAATAAAATGACCATTTTATTTAATATTTTGATTAAGATTTAAACTTATTCTTGCTAAAATTTCTTATAATATAAACTGATTAAAGCTTTTATTATTTATATTTTAAAAGATAAACTTTGAGTTAAATTAGAATTGAAAAGACACTTCTTATCATTTCAGGTTTGATTCCAACCATCACCGTCTCTACTTGAAGAGCATATATTGACTTCCTTTCAAATAGATGGGGTTGGAGAGTACCAATCAATCCAATCATGTACTTTCTAAAAGAAAAGGGATATAAGAGAGATAGGATTTTTACCTCAAAAGAAAAAAAAAGAGAGATAGGATTTTCTATTTAAATTAACGTTCTTACTCTATTTTATTAAATATTCTATTTCCATTAACGAGTTCTTACTCTATTTTATTAAATCTCACTTATACATTTACGTCAAATTCATATAAATATGTAGACATAATTTAATAACACAAGATTGAAACATCTTAACGAGATCAGTAACACCCAACATAAGCATATGAAAGCTTTTTTAATTGTAAGAGACTCTCTTAATTTAAGTGAGGTCGCAAGTTTGAACTGTCTTCATATATGCAACCGTTTTAAACTTGAAGTCAAAGCTTTGCTTCTCACAAAGAACCTACCCAATTCGAACAAAGATTAGTATAAAAGTAGATAACTTAAAGATACTTTTCCATAATGGACCCCCTTAAAACACCTTTTCAATATTAAGAAAAAGGTGCTGATTACCTTGTTCTGTCTATTTTATTTGATTCTATTCTATTCACGTCAAATATCATATCAACATCATATGGTCATATTCGTTCACTTTTAATGGCTGCCATTGTATTCGTAACGCATTCCCCAAATCAACCAATCACAAACTTCAAATTGCAACTTAACATCACCTTTGCCTGCCATTTACCAGAAAGACAGCATATGCTAGATATGAATTAATTCTGAATTAATTGTTTAATTTTAAATTATTAATTTATTAAATAAATTTATAAAGCATATTTTATTAATTATTATATTACTCAATTTTATATTACAATAATAAATGCAAGATCCGGTGAAATCCTTAAGTACGCAATCTCACTTCTAATAATTTTTACTCAAAAGATAACAAATGTAATTTTGATTAATCATAATCCTACATTATGGTTATAATATTTATATTATGGTTGTTGTAATTATACACGTATTAATTGAAAATGTTTTTCTATAAACCATAATTGTTGTGATAATCCAGTAACTTAAATTAGGGTTAATTTTTAAAATTTTAAATTTTATTCAATTTTATATTACTATCGTAAACTTTAAAAATAGCACTAACATATTCAAAATTTTGGTTTTCAATAAAAAATTTTGATGTTAAGTTTTCGTTAATATGAATAACGAACGAACCATGTTAAATTAATATTTTTATTAAATGACCGTCAAGTATTATATTTATATGACGTATAAATTTGATTATTTTATGAATTTTGATATTATTATATTAAATAATAAAATTTATATGCAACATAAATACAATAATGTTTTCAAGAATTCAATAAATTAAGAAAAATGCTGTTTATTTATAATTTCAGTATGTTTAATTACAAGGGCGAGGAAAGTAATAAATGGCATTAATTTAGGGACAAAAAAGGGAAGAAAAAGAAAAAAGAGAGAGTACTAAAAGAATCATGAATCACCAAAGTCAGCAGATCAGACGGCCCGAAACGCATGTCCTCATCACTATCTCCTCCTCCGCTCTTTCACCTTATCTCTTCTTCATCACTCGGTAGAGATTAAATATAAAAAGACAATCAACAAAAAGGAGCCAAACCCGAAATCTAATGGACGGGCAGCACCAGCAAGCTCAATCCTCCACATACCCACCGGCTACGCCGCCGCCGGTCCACCACACTCCTCCGCCGGGTGCGGCGACGCCGTACCACCATTTGCTGCAACAACAGCAGCAGCAGCTCCAGATGTTCTGGTCCTACCAGCGCCAAGAGATCGAGCAAGTGAACGATTTCAAGAACCACCAGCTGCCTCTGGCTCGCATCAAGAAGATCATGAAAGCCGATGAAGACGTTCGCATGATCTCCGCCGAAGCCCCCATTCTGTTCGCTAAGGCCTGTGAGCTCTTCATCTTGGAGCTCACTATCCGCTCTTGGCTTCACGCTGAAGAGAACAAGCGCAGAACCCTCCAGAAGAACGATATCGCTGCCGCGATCACCCGAACCGATATCTTCGATTTTCTCGTCGATATCGTCCCTCGAGATGAGATCAAGGACGAGGCTGCGCTCGGAGGAATGGTCGGACCCACCGCGAGTGGTGTGCCGTATTATTATCCGCCTATGGGGCAGCCTGCCGGGGCTGCTCCTGGAGGAATGATGATTGGACGCCCGGCGGTGGATCATACTGGGGTTTATGTGCAGCCCCCGTCGCAGGCGTGGCAGTCGGTGTGGCAGACTGCTGCGGCGGAGGATGGGTCGTTTGGGAGTGGGAGCAGTGGGCAGGGGAATCTCGATGGGCAAGGGTATGTTTGCATGTTGTTACTATTTTTATTGTTCAAATTCGTGGCTTTACTCGAACTATGATTAATGTGCTTGCATTTCTACAATGGTTTTTTTTTTTTTGGTAAAAACCTATTTCTACAATGGTTTTGCTGTTTGTTACATCCAGGTTCTTCACTAAATTGTCACGACTAGGGGTTAGATGTTTGAAGTTCCTATTAAAGGTTGTCCATTTCAGGTTTTGGTAGTATATGACTGTAGTAATTTGTTGGATACTTGTTAGGTTTAGTGTCTTATACGCCATTCAATAGTGAGATCAGTGTTTCATTGAAGGCTCAAGGCTGTAGCTTGTTTGATGTGGGGTTCTGTTGGTTTGATGTCTGTAAGGAGCATGACTTGTTTTATACCTGAGGAAGGATCAGAGAATGAGGATGGAGCAGAGGATTTATCACTTATGAAGAAGCTCAAAGGTGATATGAAGACAGGAAGAGGTCGTTGTTAAGGATAGATTGTCTTGGGATTTATTGTGACTGCGCAATAGTTGTGGTTATGGGGACATTTATTGAAAGAAAGGCATTGCAGTCTACGGCTGACATGTGTTGCGTGATGTTTTCTTGCATCAATTCTATTGTTTGTTCTTGCATTTTGCTGATGCAAAGACAGGTTTTTAGTTCGAAGCGGCCAAATTTTGGGTCGTCAGTGCTGAACTTTGAAAGAAGTCTTTTGATTAGGCTGCAGATAAGGGAGCTTAAAATACCTGTCTTTTATGTTGGGCTTGTCCCCGTGCGCATATGCTTTGTCTAAGCTCAAAAGCTTGTTTTTGGAGCTACCCTTGGACGCTTGAACCGTCTCATCTAGGGCTTTCTGTTTTTCATTTCTAGGTTAAAGTAGTTAGAGGTCGTTAATTATGCTAGGACAATGCACTGTTTGTCTCTACTAGGATGGAAACTTATCCAAACATGTTAAGTCTTCGGTTGTTAATTGGAAATTGATACTGTGAAATACTGAAATCTGACAAAAAAGCAAGGACAATGATTAAGGATAATTGTTATCGTCTTGGAGAACATCAGCAAGCCACAGTTGTCTCTACTACGATAGAAACTTTTTCAAACACGTTTTATTATTAGTCTTCGGTTGTTAATTGGAAATTGATATTGTCAAATACTGAAATCTGTCAAAAAAGCAAGGAAAATGATTAAGGAGAGTTGTTATTGACTTGGAGAACATTAGCCTGTCATTTTAGGTAAATAATGGATGCGTTAAGTGTTTCAACTATTAAAAGCATCATATAGCTTATATTGAGGTTCATATGTCATTGTCATCCATATGCCTAAATTTACAAAACTCATGGCCTGATCGTCCTTTAATGAAGAAGTCTATGATGTGGAGGTACCAACCAAGTAAAGCCAACTGCTTGTATGTCCATCTTTTGCACGTATTTTTCTATGTTGATGGAATCCTCTCACTTTTACTGGCGGAAAAAGGAGCACATCAATCATAATCAGTTGAAAATTCATTATGTTAAAAAATTGCCTTAATAATGTAAAATATTTACTTTTCTATGTTCAAACCTTTGATTTTATATTTCCACAAACCATTCTTTGTTGTTATAGTGTTCAGAATTTGATAGCAACGGTAACTGCTCTACAAAAATCACAATTTGTTATTTCTTTACTTATTTTTTACCTTCTGAAACATGTTTGTACTCTTAAGTAGTTATCATGAATGATATACTCGAAAAGTTTAGACATGCTGAGAGTACTTTCAAAATAGTTATAATTGTTAAAAGTCTGTGTTCCAGTTGCCATTTGTTGGGGATCTCATTTGGGTTAACATGCAAAAGTGAATTAGCACGAGTGAGGGAGCAGCTTTTGCTGTCTTGACATTTTTGTTTTCTTCAAATTTGCTTCCTACTCCTATTAGTAGTAGGGATTACTTGAGAAAGTTGAGTGGAATTGAAACAGAAGCTAACACAGTTTAACAAAACATGTAACAAAGAGTTGGGAAGAGTTACCTTTTAGTTTGTACTTTGGTGTTGTTCATAATGATAAAGAATATTTGTAAAACTTATGCAACGGCTAGCCCCATTTTTCCCCATTTATATGTAGTGTAAAAAACATTCGACCAGTGTTGTGGATAAATAAATAGCAGGCCTATGAATTGTCTTTCTTCAATCTGACAAATTGTTTTAGCTTCATGAGCACTAGAGACTGTTGGGATGAGAGAATCACAACGTGGTTCTTGTTCTCCTTTCTAGTACGTATATGAACAGACTTCTAGTGATACCTGTTGAATCTGATTTTGGATCTTAAGTGCACTTTTTGCTTGAACAACTGTGCAACTTAATGTCTGCCCCAGATGCTACTCGTATGGTTCTTTCTCTTTCTCTTTGAGAGATGGCGGTTGAGTTCGCAAGTCTTTATGTATAGTTGATAGGTGCCAAAATAGAATCAAGGATAGACAACATTTAAGAATAAAATACTGAGTTATTTTATTGTCAGTACGACAAAAATTCTCCATGTACGATTCATGTTATTTTTGTTTGCCCGATTACTAGAATGACTTCCTGTTTACTGCTTCTAGCTAGAATTTTTAGTAATTATAAATCCTATCCGTGACCCAAACTGTTATTCAACATGCATGGTCTTCGATCTGTTTGCATTAGTACTTTATATATTTGAACCACACACATTGATTTGTCTGTAAGACCTAAGATAGAAAATCCACACTGATCTTTGACTCTTGCATTCAAATTTTTAGGTCTACCTCCCTCAGCCACCCTAAGGAAGGAGATTGGTCTAGTTTTTCTCAGTACTTGAGCTTCTAATGCTAAATTCTACGATCCATATTATTGCAGTTGTAATTGTGTTATCTTTGGCATTTCAACTTAGAACTACTTGCTTTTGTAACCAAGGTGGAATTTTAAGGAACTCGGATTTGCTTATCTTGATATAATTGGTTTGTACCAACTGTTGTGCTAGTAAGTGTCAGAAAGTTAAATCTCTGTTCTATTCATTCATCCAGCTAAATTTATGCTGTACAATTTGTTCGAATCGTACCACTTGGGTCTGCCTTTTCCTATTTTCATCATCTTTTATGAGATCCAACTTGCAATCTCCTTTCTGTTTTGCAGTTGACGGGACCTGAATCTGAATGTGGCGGTGGTGTTCGGTGGTGCAGCAAAAGGCAATCAACTGCAGAATACTACACTAGATTGGATTGGAGTTTTGCAAGCTTGTGTTTATCAACTTCTATTGTCAAGGAGGTTGTATTTAATTGTAATGGATTAACCAGCTACCTTGTTTAAACCCTTTAACTTGATGATATTGCGACAACTTTTAACTTTCCAGTCGCTGCTATGACTTGCCTAATTATATGGAATGTGCAGTTTCATAACCTTCTTTGCACATATATATAAGCGGAATAGCAGTCAGTTGGTCCCGGGTATCAGCTTTTTCTCTGTGTATTATTGAATTTATTCAGACTTCCGGAGACTTTTACTGAATTGTTGTTTTTATTAATTATATTAAAATGAGATTTTAAATCTTGTGATTTGAATTTGCTTGGCCTTTGAACCTAATTTGAGGTTCAAATTTGATCGTTGAAATCCTAAGACATATGTATTTCCACTTTTATTTTTATTTTAAATTAAAAATTATTTATTTGAGCTTGGTTTCTCTTTGTTTTCAACAATTGTTAAAATCATAAAATTAAATTTTGTTTTTATTTTTATTTTAGAATAATTTATTATCAATTAAATATATATTATTTAATTATTGAATACTAATAATTAATAAAACTTATAATTAATATTATTTAATTAATTTTAATTCTTATATTTGAAATATTGGTTAATAAATCTTGTATAAATCATTTAAATTTATTTAATAATTATAATTATATAAAATATAAAATATAAACATTAACAAATTTTATTTGAAAAAGAAGACTAAAACGAGAAACAACTGCTCACTGATAAATGAAACGGATTAAACAAGTCCTACGTGAACTAAGTAATTGTTTGGAGGAGCTTTTGGGAAGTTAATAAATATATTTTTACTACAAAGTTTTTTTAAATAAAGTTTGGTTTTAAAATAAAAAGAACTTTTTAATAGATATGACTTTTTTAGTCAAAATATAACTTTTAAAAAATCAAATTTAAAACTAAAAAAAGTCTCTCAGATTATTTTTCAAGTAAATTTTTCATATCAATTAATGAACTTTCTCTTTTGTCCTTATATTTTATACATAATTCTTACAGAACTACAAACTCATCTTCACTTTTATCTTACAAATTCACCTTCTCTGTTACAATAAAATGAATAATTTATCACTTGAATATTTATTTTGAGATTTATATAATATTATTTAACTTTTTTTATATATTTTAATATTTATTTTTATATTAGTTTTACTTATGCTATAATCCATATAAAAGATTTGATTAGACATATTTTCATTTATGTTTTATATGGATTAAAATTATATAATAATTAATATATTATACTTTACATATTATTTAATATATTTTAAATAATATTTATATGCATAAACAATTTTATTACAAAACAAAATACAATTAAATTTAAAGTTACTTTTTATTTTATATTACTAAATAGTCTTTTGTATAAAATATTTTTAAAAAAACTCTTTTTTAAAGGAAATCCAAAAAGAGTTTCTTTAAAAAGTTATTCTTAAAAATAAGCTACTGGGAGAAAAAACCCTACTAACAAACTATCATACAAAGTACTACGTAAACTGAACTACCTCATACAAAGTCTTATGTAAACTGAACTGCCTCATGCCACACCTCCAAACAAAAACAAGTTCTGCGCTTTAAGGTTTCTGTTCTTCCCAAAACACAGATCAGTTGGCATTGACAATGGACGCCATCTACTCCGCCTTCGACCCTCTCAGAGACTTCGCTAGGGACGGCGTCCGCTTTCTCAAGCGTTGCCAGAAGCCTGATCGCCAAGGTTTTTCTTCTATCATTTTCTTCTTCTTCTTCTTTCTTTCTATTAAATTTCTGGTTTCAGTTCGTGTAATTAGGTTTTGGTTTTGTGATTTCTTCGTTACGTATAGAATTCACCAAAGTGGCTTGCCGTACTGCCCTCGGTTTTGTGGTGATGGGACTCGTAGGGTACGTCGTTAAGGCCGTCTTCATCCCGGTCAACAGCATCATCCTTAGTTCTACTTAGTTTGGTATCTCATCTATACCTTCCTTTTGTTTGTTCATATAAATTTGTTGTAGACCTATGTTGAACTTTGCTTAGCTGTGTGATGATTGATCAGTTGCATTGCTAGATATCCTATTACTTTTAGCAATTCGATGAGATATTATATGATTCTATCAAAGTAATTTGAGTTGCAACTGTTCCTTATTAATCAAGAATCAGTCTTTTGTCTGCTAAAATATCGTCTTGGTTGTCCTGCGGCATCTGTTAAGACTCGAATGTGTGATGATCTTAAGTTCAAATATGTGTTCTGATGGTTTCATTTAACCTCCCTCGTGTATGTAGCTATTTAAAATTTGAAATTAAAGTTTTACTTTTCGTAAAAGGCTTATTCGATTCGAGTAGAGATTAGTCCGAGTGTAGATAGCTTAAAAGTATTTTCTTATAATTGGGACCCTCCTAAAATACCTCGTAAGTAAAAAACAAAAAAAAACAACTTTGTCTTAGTTATTCTTGCGGTTTGATCTGCCAATGATAAATGTGTATAATTTGCAGGCATATAGACACAACATACAACTTGGAGGAGCTTAGATGAAACTCATACTCATGGACTTTTACATCTTTTAGGTTTCTCTTTCATTTTAACTCCTTTATTATTTGTTTTATTTTTGTGTTACGTTTGTTGCAACTATTCAATTTATTAATTATTTTAAATTGGATTTAAAATCATCATTTGTTGGGTTGTCTTTGTTTCGTACAGATCACCTTTTTCCAAAAGGCTGTATCATTCTATTGCCATTCAGATCCATCTATCCAACTTTTCTATGCCTATTCATTGGATGGATAGGTCTCAATGGAAATAAAATGAGACAGGTTTTTGGGAACAGTTAATCTCAACTCGGTTTTGATTTCTTTGTTCTTTATAATTTAATTTATATCATATAATTAGTATATTATATATAACTATTTAATATTAATTATCAACAAAATTATCAATATTTTGATTTTAATAGTTTAATTTAAAATAATTTAGTGATTACTTAATAAATATAATTTAAATATAAAATATCCTTAAAATATATACATTTTGAATAAAATTTCTTCAGAAATTAAAAATAAATATCAATTTATAAATAAAATTTTAATTATTAAATTATTTATTTTAATAAAATATAATAATATTATTGATAATTTATTAATAAATATTATATAAGAGATTAAAATAATTTTTATCCTAATAATTTATAAAAAAATAATTTATTTTTAGTTTTATTAGTAATAAAATATAATCTGAAAATTTTTACTTTAAGAATTTAAATTCGTTTAGAAAAAAAAAAGATTGGATCCTAACTTAATCTAAAATTCGAAAAAGAAAAAAGATTGAAATTGTTCAAATTTATTTGCTATCAAATCTAAGCCCTTATTTGATCAATCATAACGTGGGCTCATGGATGTACCTTTATAAGCTAAAAGCCCATAGGCTTCTTCCTTTGCCAGTTCCCATCTTCGTATTGTTCAAATTAGGGGACGTGTTTTTTTGTGTGTGTGTGCTTAAACTAGGAATTTTTTAATTAAATATCATTTCCTCTAATTTCGGATAAACATTAACATTACGTAATTATTCAAGTTGTAATAAGAAAATACCTTATTATTATAAGGGATAACATATTTTAAAGTGACAAATATTTTATGATGTTTTAAATTCAACTTTCAGCTTTGGCTCTTGCCTTTTGCTACAATTACTCTCCTCCAATTAAATGTTTGCTCAAGATCAACTCTAGCTCTCGCTTTCAGCCTCTCTTTTCAGCTCCTACTTCTTTGTTATTGCTCTCTTCTTCTCTTTCTTAGACTATGTCTATTTTTTGTCTCTATTTATCTTCTTTTTCTCTATTTCTCTGCGCCTTTCATGTTTGTGTCTTTGTGTGAGTAAACGCAAGGACGGAGTCAAACTCAACTCTAAGGGGGGGCCGGGGGCTAACATCTAAATGTAAAAAAATAATACAATTATATAATATTATTAATAAATAATCAAAATGCAACAGGACGTTCTTTTAGATCACGAAAATCATCTATTAATAAATCTGTACTAATTGTTTCAACAATTTCTCTTTCAATAAACACTAATAAACAATCAGAGAGATATTCATCTTCCATCTTATTATAAAGTCTCATCTTCACAATTTTCATAGCTGAAAATGATCGCTCCGTTGTAGCAGTAGAAACTGGGAGAGTAAGAACCAAAATAACCACTCTATAAACAAGGGGGAAATTTTCTGATTTTCTAGTTTTCACCAACCATTGGCACAAATCAGAAATGGTTACCAAGTTTTCAAATTCTGGAACTTGTGTTGCATGATAAAAGTGCTCAAATTGTATCCTCAACTGTAGCATGTCATACTCTGCAAAATCCTGTGGGTAGAATTTTTGTACTAACTTGCAAATATCATCAACCTTGAATGACCTACGGATCTCCTTTGGGTCTAAAGTTGAACTGAGAATAAGGAGCTCTACCGTGTGGTCATTGAACTTATTGTTCAATTCCTGCAATTGAGAGTCAATCACTGCATTGAAAATGTCAACTTTATAATGATGTTCTAATAAAATTTCATCTTATTGATGACGAGCCCTTCCTCTTCTAGTAACATAAAGAGCATTCAAATCTAGCACAGGTATATTAACCTTTTCACAAAAATATTTCACTTCTAAAAGCAATTCTTCCCACCCTTCATCTCTCAAATTCTGGATAAGTGACTTTGTGGACGAAACTAAGTGCATTGCATTCAGTATGTCTTGAGATTTGAGTTGTAAAGCCTGACAAAGTGAGTTAGAAATCTCCAAAATCTTTCTCATGAGATGCAAAATAAAAACAAATTCAAAAGAGATTAGTGCCTCATATGCTGCATCTGCTTCTCCACGTTGAGCCGATGTAGCTCCATCTTCAATAATATTCAATAAAACCTCGCAAGTAGCACTAAACATGTTTATCAAATTGGAAACAGATTTCAAATAAGAACTCCAACGAGTGTCTCCTACTCTTTGTAAAGTGTCAATCTGATTCAAGCCTTTTCTACTCTCAAGTTCATTAACAGCAAGTAAATGAGCAATATTTTCAGCATGAGCAGCTTTCAGTTGGTCGTTGCATTTACATGATGCCCCAAAAATATTAACAATACAATTTAATTTTGTAAAAAAATGATGAATCGGGATAACTTCCTTCGATACTGCAACTAAAGCCAATTGTAGCCTATGTGCCATACAATGAACATAGTAAGCATAAGAGCACTCCTTTAAAATTAGAGCTTGCAATCCATTCCATTCCCCTCTCATATTACTTGCACCATCATAGCCTTGTCCTCTAATGTTTTGAACATCAAGATTATGATGTAATAAAACTGAGAAAATTTCCTCTTTTAATGTCAATGCAGGAGTATCTTTAACATGAACTAACCAAAAGAACTGAGAAAATTTCCTCTTTTAATGTCAATGCAGCAGTAACTTAAAAAAAAGATAACAATGTTTAGGTTTTGAAAGCTAAGAAGGAGAGTCAAAAACGGCAGCACATAACAAAAGTAAAAAAAAACGCAGCTAAAGGTGACGTTTTGAAGGCTTGGAAGTTTAGCTTTTTTTAATTAAAAGAAACGCACAACAACGGTGGAGGAGGAGATTTATTACACTGGAGGCTGTAGCAAAATTGAAGAAGGGAGTCACGTGGCAGCTGGGAATGCTTAGGTTTTTAATGGGCACAAAAACAGAGGAGTATATATTATTAGTTGAGAAAACACGTGGAAGAGTGGGTTTGATTACGCTGTAGAGGAATTGGAAGGGGATTTGAATGAGAGAAAAAATAAAAAAGACCAGCGGCAGAGAGTAAAAAGGGGAGACACGTGGAAGAGAGGGAAGATTAGGTTTTATTATGCTGTAGCAAAATAAGAGAGTAGCAGCAGATAGATGAGCAGCTGCGCAGAAAGGGAAAAAGGCTAGAGAGCAAAGGTTTTCAATTAGACAGTTTTATTATTCTTAAGAGAGTAATGCAAAGATAAAAAAGGAGGAGAAGCGGCAAGAACGTGTCCAAAGACATAATGAGCGCACGCAGACTCAAAAGGGACGCACAAGTTTCAAGTTGGAAAAATATTTTCCAGTTTTTAACGTTTTATGTCCAAGATTCATTTGGGTTCTTCGTTCCTTACTCCTTTAATATCTATTTTCTTGATTTAATATTTATTTTGTTGAACATGAACATGATTGAGTAGATCTCTTGTTGGGTTTCAAAGATGGGTAGTAGTTTTCGAATTTCTACATGATTTGATTTTGGAGTTTGTTCAATAAAATTAGTTCTTGACTGTTGACTCTTGTTTTGAGTATTATTGTGCTTGTTATGTGTTAAACCTCACATAATTTGCGTCAAAATTATCGGTTGAAGAATCGAAAGGTGAAAATCGGCAGTGGAAAACCAAAATTAAGAACTTATAGGTTTGGACCTAGACATAGGCAAAATCTGTGAGAGGAATCACCAATTAGATAAAAATCTTAATAGGTTTTAGTTAATTTCTTGAGCCACAATAGTCAGGATTGATTTTAACTACGATACTTCTTTGACATCTCGATAGAAAATCATAGATAATTTAGATCTAGTTTCCTTCAAGGAATCAAGTTTATTGAATAAACCAGAAGAGAATAATTAGAAGTCGATCACAAAACCAAATTTGAAACCTGCCTTTTACATATTTGATTCATCCCTTTCAGTCATAAATTGCGCGGTAATTCTATTTGTTTTAGTATTAATTTTAGCAATTCGTTAATTAATCAATTTCTCAATTATCGACATCTAAGTGATCAGCTTAAATAATTGAATGGTTTTAGCCTAGTAATTGTTCAGTAACTCCCTGTGGATCGATACTCTTACTTCCCTATTTACTTGCGTGACCTGTACTTGCGGGGCCTCGGACAAGTTTTGGCGTCGTTGCCGGGGAGTTTCCTTTTGGGCAATATTAGGCGATCAATTGCTTGGTTACTTTGGGCATTTTTTTTCTTTTCATTTTGATATTTTTCATTTTATTTTCTTTTTCTCGTAGCTTATTTCTTCACTCGAAGTATTCTTTTTTATTTTTGATCTGCAGGTGATTCTTTCTGTATATGAGACATTCTCATAGTGCACAAAATTTGTTATTTGATCCAGAAATTGAAAAGACTGCTAAGGCGCTCCGAAAAGCTACGAAACAACAAAGAGCACAATCTATGCAGGGTAACCAGCGAATAGAAACCGAACCTGTTGGTACTACAAGTGAGCAAATAATGGCAGAACAAATGCATAATGGTGGGAAAAATCAGATAATAATGTGGGACCATGCAATACCGAACTTTGAGGATTACCAATCGAGTATCGCGATACCTCCAGTTACAGCTAATAACTTTGAACTGAAGACTGGACTTGTGCAGATGGTCCAATAGTCTCAATTTGGAGGCAACCCTTCAGAAAATCCCCACATTCATTTGGAGAAGTTCATTCAGATATGTAGCATATTGAAGCAGAATGGGGTATCTGACAATGCAATTCGCCTCAGATTATTTCCTTTTTCCTTACGGGGTCGTGCAAGTGAATGGCTCTACTCTCTACCTCCAGGGTCTATAACTACATGGAAAAAGTTATCACAAGCTTTCTTATCACAGTACTTTCCCCCAGGAAAGACCGCACAACTGAGGGGTGAAGTGTATTCCTTTCTACCGAGAGAAGATGAATCTATGTATGAAGCATGGGAAAGATTCAAGGAGCTACAAAGAAAATGCCCTCACCATGGGATTCAGAAATGGATGCTTGTGCAGATTTTCTACAACGGGCTTTCTCCGGTTATGAAAAGTGCTATAGATGCAGCTGCAGGTGGAGACTTTATGGCAAAAACTGAAGATGAAGCTCATTCATTATTGGAAAGGATTGCTCAGAATAATTACCAATGGAGTGGGAGCAGGGGGCACTTAAAGCAAGAGACTAAGAAGATTGCAGAAAAGTTTGAGGTTGATGCATTATCCATGATGAACGCTAAATTTGAAGCCTTGACAAAGAGAATGGATAAGATGGATAAGGTTAATGTGATGGCAGCAAGCAGCTCACAACCTGTGCATGAACTGCAGCAATTTACACAGCCCATGTATGATTTTCAGGCTTATGGACAAGACATTACAGTTGAGCAGGCTAATTTAGTAGGCAACTATGGAGCTAAACCTCAAGGAGGAGCCTTCTCAAACACATACAACCCTGAATGGAGAAATCACCCCAATTTCTCCTGGTCCCAACAACCCACACAGCAACAAAATTTCTCAAACCAACCACATTACTCTTCCTACCCTCAAAACCAACCTCATTTTCCATCCCAACAACAAAATTTCCATAGGGGTCCTCCAGGATTCCAAAACACAAAGCCTCTAGCCCCTCCACAACTCCCATAAGCTCAAGAGCAGAAACCATCTTTGGAGTCCATGGTGGAACTAATCCAGCAGCTCAGTTCTAAGGTAGATCAACTTGCTATACACAACAAAATGCTGGAAACTCAGATTGCTCAACAAGCTAGCACATCAAGAGGGGATAAGGGTAAATTGCCTACACAACCAACAAATCCTAAGGAGACTGCTGATGCAATGATTTTGAGAAGTGGAAAGGTTTTAGAACCGATGGTGGAAAGCAAGGATAAAGCAGTAAGTAAGGAAAGATCTGATTCTCTCCCAGATACACAGCCTATCCAGAATGAACAAAAAGATGTTGAAACTGAAAAATACACTCCACCCCCTCCATATAAGCCACCTATCCCATTCCCACAACGTTTTCAGAAGGCTAAGCTGAATAAACAATTTGGGAAAATTTTGGAAATCCTCAAGAAGCTATAAATCAATATTCCCTTCACGGAAGCTCTTACATAAATGCCAACCTACGCAAAATTCTTGAAGAAAATATTGTCAAATAAGAGGAAGTTAGAGGAGTACGAAACAGTGGCGTTGACGGAAGAGTCAAGTGCTATTTTACAGAATAAGCTGCCACCAAAGTTGAGGGATCCCGGAAGCTTCTCTATTCCTTGTCAAATCGGAAGCACAAATATCGGTAAGGCTTTATGCGACCTCGGTGCAAGTGTAAGTCTCCTACCTCTTTCTATATGTCAAAAGCTTGATATAGGAGAACTTAAGCCTACTACCATTTCCCTCCAACTAGCTGATAGGTCAATCAAGTACCCTCAAGGTATTTTGAAAAATATACCTTTAAAAGTAGGGAATTTCTTTATCCCAGTAGATTTTGTGGTTTTGGAGATGGAAGAAGATACAAATATACCCATTATCTTAGGGAGACCTTTTCTTGCTACTGCAGGAGCTATTATAGATGTCAAGAATGGGAGAATGACATTGAAAGTTGGGGAGGAAAAAGTTGAATTTAATTTGGGAAGGGCAATTAAGGAAAAAGATGATGGTGATTCATGTTTTAGGGTTGATAGAGTTGATGAGGAGGTTAGAAGTCAATTTAGGAAGTCTAAACCTAATGATTTGTTGGAAAATTTTCTAGTGCATTCAATTTCAGCAGGAACCAATTAGCGAAATTTCGAGTTCTTTGCAGACGCTAGCAAAGACAACTGTCTTGTAAAAGCGAACAACTTTGTCTTGTCGAACAAATCATTGCACCAGATTCGAAACAAGAAGAGCCACCAACTGTTGAACTAAAGCCCCTACCCTCCAATATCAGGTATGAATTTTTGGGACCCAATAGTACTTATCCAGTCATTGTTAATGCGAATTTGAGTACTGTGCAGATTGAAAAATTAATGAAGGTCTTGAGAGAGTATAGAAAAGCGACTGGCTACCAAATTTCAGATTTGAAGGGAATAAGTCCAACATTTTGTATGCATCGGATCAATTTGGAGGAAGATGCAAAGCCAGTTCGGGAACATCAAAGAAAGCTCAACCCAAATATGAAGGAGGTCGTGAAGAAAGAAGTGCTTAAACTTCTAGCTGCAGTAATTATCTATTCGATTTCTGACAGTACATGGGTAAGCCCGGTCCATTGTGTCCCTAAAAAGGGAGGTATGACAGTGGTAAGAAATGATAATAATGAGCTGATTCCAACTAGAACTGTAACAGGTTGGCGTGTGTGTATAGATTATAGGAAATTAAATAAAGCCACAAGTAAGGATCATTTCCCTTTACCCTTTATTGATCAAATGTTAGAGAGGTTAGCTAATCATGATTACTTCTGTTATTTGGATGGTTATTCTGGTTTCTTCCAAATTCCTATTCACCCTAATGATCAAGAAAAAACGACATTTACATGCCCTTATGGTACCTTTGCTTATCGAAGGATGTCGTTTGGTCTGTGTAATGCCCCAGCTACCTTTCAGAGGTGCATGATGGCAATCTTTTCTGATTTTATTAAGAAAATTATGGAAGTTTTCATGGATGATTTTTCAGTATATGGGGTTTCATTTGACTCATGTTTATCTAACCTTGGCAAAGTTTTGAGCAGGTGTGAAGAAGTGGACCTTGTATTAAACTAGAAAAAGTGTCATTTTATGGTGCAAGAAGGAATAGTACTTGGTCATCTTGTTTCTAATTGAGGAATTGAGGTAGACAAGGCTAAAACCGAAGTGATATTAAATTTGCCTCCACCTACCTCGGTTAAGGAAATCAGAAGTTTTTAGGGCATGCTGGTTTTTATAGAAGATTTATCAAAGATTTTTCTAAAATAGCTAAGCCTTTGACAAATCTATTGAATACTGATGTCCCTTTTGTGATTAATGATGCCTTTTTGAATTCTTTTCGCAGGTTAAAAGAAGCCTTAATTTCTGCTCCAATTCTTCAACCTCCGGATTGGTCTTTACCATTTGAAATTATGTGTGACGCCTCCGATTTTGCTGTAGGAGATGTGCTTGGGCAAAAGAAGGATAAAGTAGTTCATGCTATCTATTATGCAAGTAAAACACTCAATGACGCACAATTGAACTACGCGACTACTGAAAAGGAGCTCCTAACTGTGGTGTTTGCGGTGGACAAGTTTAGGTCCTACATAGTTGGTTCCAAAGTAGTTGTCTATTCAGATCATGCCGTTATTAGGTACCTACTTGCAAAGAAAGAAGCTAAACCAAGGCTAATACGGTGGATACTTCTCCTTCAAGAATTTGATTTGGACATCAAAGACAAGAAGGGGGCAGAGAACGTGGTTGCAGATCATCTATCGAGGCTTTCAAACTCAACTCATCAATTGGATATAGATGATAATTTTTGTGATGAGAATTTGTTTTTTCTTGCAGGTACCCAGCGAACAGACTGTGCAGATCTGAGCGAGTTATGTTGTGCTTTTCAAGAATTAGCAGCAGTTATACCTTCCATTGTTCCTTGGTACGCAAACTTCGTGAATTACTTGGTCATTGGAATTACACCACCTGATTTGTCCTACCAGCAGAGGAAGAAATTTTTCTCAGATTTGAAGTATTACATGTGGGAGGAGCCATATTTATTTCGGAGATGCAATGATGGAATTATTAGGCGATGTTTGCCAAGCGAGGAAGCTGAAGAAGTGTTGATGAATTGTCATTCCTCACCTTATGAAGGACATTTTAGCTCAGAAAAGACAGCAGCCAAGGTGCTACAAGCAGGATTTTATTGGCCAACACTTTTTCGTGATGCAAGAAATTTTGCTCAAGCAAGTGACCGATGTCAAAAAACTGGAACCATTTCAAGGAAACATGAGATGCCAATGCAAGGGATTTTGGAAGTGGAACTCTTTGACATGTGGGGATTGGACTTCATGGGGCCTTTTCCACCTTCTTTTAGTAACAAGTTTATTTTGCTGGGAGTAGATTATGTCTCGAAATGGGTAGAAGTTGTTGCTTGTCCAACTTGTGACACGAAAGTGGTGCTAAAATTTCTTCAGAAGAATATTTTCACAAGGTTTGGAACCCCAAGGGCCATATTAAGTGATCGAGGGACTCACTTTGTCAATCGTTCCTTCGAGAATTTGCTGAAAAAATATGGGGTCTACCATAAACAAGCGTTAGCTTACCATCCTCAAGCTAACGGTCAAGCTGAAATTTCTAACCGGAAGATCAAATATATATTAGAGAAGACGGTTAATTCATCAAGGAAGGATTGGTCTTTGTGGCTTGATGATTCTCTGTGGGCATACAGGACGGCGTACAAGACCCCTATAGGGACAACTCCATATAGACTCGTTTTTGGGAAGTGTTGCCATCTTCCAGTGGAACTTGAACGTAAAGCTTATTGGGCAATAAGGAAGCTGAATATGGATTTTAAAGAAGCAGGTGCTAAAAGATTGTTGCAACTGAACGAGTTAGAAGAGCTAAGGCATGACGCTTATGAAAGTGCAAAAATCTACAAGGAACGAATTAAAAGATGGCATGATAAGAACCTTGTAAGAAGGGAATTCAAGGAAGGAGATTTGGTGCTACTCTTCAATTCAAGACTGAAAATATTTCCTGGAAAGTTAAAATCTCGATGGTCGGGGCCTTTCAAAGCGATGAAGGTTTTTCCTTATGGAGCAATAGAGATAGAGGACCCAAAAATTGGAGTTTTCAAGGTCAATGGACAACGTCTAAAGCCATATATTGCTGGAGCTCAAATCGAGAAAGGGACAGTTTACTCCCTTTCTTATCCAAAGCCTTGAGAGAAGAATTCAAAGTCTAGCTACGGACTTTAAACAAGCGCTTATTGGGAGGCAACCTAATTTTCTTTCCTTTTCTGTTTGGTTCATTTATTTATTTTTGGTACAACGATTCCATTTTTCCAAACTCAAGTTAATAATTCTCATTTTTTTTTGAAGGAACACCAACTTGAGATTGTGGATGAATAAAGGATTTGGTTGGAAACGCACTCATCGTCACGGTCCAGGGAAGTTTCATTAAACTTCCTTTTGTTATTCCACAGTAATATTTAATGGATAGATGAGTATGGATTGGCTGAATTTGGTGTTTGATTTATATTGTGCATTGTGTGAAAATTTATGGATGAGAATTATTTGGCTTATCTGACATTGAGGACACTGTCAACTTTGAGTTTGAGGGGGTGACTAAAATTTTTGTTTTCTTCTTCTTTTGCAATTCTTTTACATGCATTAGTATTTACTCATTCATTCATGGCATTCATCACATATATTTAAAAAAATAAAAAATAAAAAATAATCAAAAATCAAAAATAAAAAAAAATCAAAAAAAAAATCTGCCTTATCCATGGATGAATAGGAATTGTTTTGAAAAGCAATTGAATCTACTTTTAGACTGGGCTGTGGATTGGAAAGTTCCTAATTGGTGCTAGAATCTTAGGAATTTGCTTTTGTTTATGTTCATTTAATTGGAGATTTTCCTAATTCTTGTTAGACATTTAGAGAACTTAAAAGAAAATTCCTTGGCAATTTATAACTTGTTGACATCTCACCAATCCTAGAACAAGCTTTCTAATCCTATCGAGGCGAAATCATAGCATTTATTAAAGAAGGAAATGATTTAGGCACCGTTCTTTGTTATCTAGCCTAAATGACTTTTAGCTTTCTCACCCTTATTTTCATTGGAACCCCTTTTGAGCCTTACACATTATCCTCATTTTCCTTGTCACCCTTAATTAAACCAAGCCTAAGACCTAAATTCTCTACCCTTTTATGTGGTTTGATTGTTTAAGATTTATGATGTTTTGGAATGTGTATAATTTTGATGTAAAAAAAAGAAAAAAATTGAAAAAAAATGGAAAAAAGAAGAAGAAAAGAATTGCATCCAAGAGTTGTTTGTTTGTTCTCAACTATGAAAAAGAGAAATTTAAAGCCCCGAAATATGCAATGAAAAGAGTTTGAGGGAAGTTGTCCTAATTTGTGGAGACTTGATGTTGTTTATATGTGGACCAAAGCCTATTCGAATGCATTTGGAAATAGGAGCTTGTAATCATTTGAGATATTTGGATGTCAATTCTATATTTCCTTATTTATTCAAAAAAAAGAAGAAAATAAAAAAAAAAAGAAAAAAAAAAGATTGGATTTATGCATGTTTTCTACATTTGCATGTTTTAAACAATCATTCCTCAATTTTTTTGAGCCTTTATCTTCCCTTTCTTTGTTTCAAACCCACATTACACACCCAATAGCCCCATTACAACCTAGTAAGACCTATTGATCATTCATCAATAAGTGCTACATTAGTGGAGATAGGTTAGGATGCCTTGCCTATGGGATTGGTTAATTAACTATATCATCATTATGTATGAGATGCATGGGTTATAGTTGTTGTGGAACTTATTTTAGTTTTCTATGCTTCTTGCAAGAAGAGGGTTTTTCATAATTGATCAAAGGTTAAAGGGATGTTGGCTTAAGTAATTTCTTAGTTTCTTGTATCATGAAGGTGGGAATGGTTTGAACGAAAAGACTAAAAGTGAATTTGAGAGCTTGGATTTACAGTTTTTATGATTCCTTGGATTAGCAACTTTAAAAACATTTTCTCAATCTTTATTTTGCTTGGGGACAAGCAAAGGTTCGAGTTTGGGGGCATTTGTTTAGTTCAATTCATATAGGTATTTAGGTCATATTTGTATTTATTTTACGTATTCATTCATCCATTTTAGTAGCATTTTTTAGGTTTATTTATTTATTTTTATTGAATTTGTTATTTATTTTATTTTCTAATTTTTTCATAAACAACATGAAATTTGGCTTCAAATTAGACCCAAAAATTTGCTCACGGTATGTCCATAGCCTAAGTGAAATTAGAGGTGGAAGCAAGCTAAAAGAATAAAAAAAAATGCAGCAGTGGCATAAAGGAAAACAACGCAGAAGAGTCCAAAGCACAGCTGAAAGGAGGACTTAAAAAAAAAAGAGAACAATGTTTAGGTTTTGAAAGCTAAGAAGGAGAGTCAAAAACGGCAACACATAACAAAAGTCAAAAACGGCAGCACATAACAAAAGTATAAAAAAAAAAACGCAGCTGAAGGTGACGTTTTGAAGGCTTGGAAGTTTAGTTTTTTTTAATTAAAAGAAACGCACAACAAAGATGGAGGAGGAGGTTTATTACTACTGGAGGTCAGAATAAAATTGAAAAAGGGAGTCACGTGGCAGCTGGGAATGCTTAGGTTTTTAATGGGCACAAAAACAGAGGAGTATATATTATTAGTTGAGAAGACACGTGGAAGAGTGGGTTTGATTACGCTGTAGAGGAATTGGAAGGGGATTTGAATGAGAGCAAAAAAAAAAAAAGACCAGCGGCAGAGAGTAAAAAGGGGAGACACATGGAAGAGAGGGAAGATTAGGTTTTATTATGCTGTAGCAAAATAAGAGAGTAGCAGCAGATAGATGAGCAGTTGCGCAGAAAGGGAAAAAGGCTAGGGAGCAAAGGTTTTCAATTAGACAGTTTTATTATTCTTAAGAGAGTAGCTGCGCAGTATAAAAAAGGAGGGAGTAGCGGCAACAACATGTCCAGCACAGAACAGAACATACGCAGCTCAAAAGGGACGCACCAAGTGACGCCGAAGCTGGAAAAATATTTTCCAGTTTTTAACGTTTTATGTCCAAGATTCATTTGGGTTCTTCGTTCCTTACTCCTTTAATATCTATTTTTCTTGATTTAATATTTATTTTTTTGAACATGAACATGATTGAGTAGATCTCTTGTTGGGTTTCAAAGATGAGTAGTAGTTTTTGAATTTCTACATGATTTGATTTTGGAGTTTGTTCAATAAAATTAGTTCTTGACTGTTGACTCTTGTTTTGAGTTTTATTGTGCTTGTTATGTGTTAGGCCTCACATAATTTGCGTCGAAATTATCGGTTGAAGAATCGAAAGGTGAAAATCGGTAGTGGAAAACCAAAATTAAGAACTTATAGGTTTGGACCTAGACATAGGCAAAATCTGTGAGAGGAATCACCAATTAGATAAAAATCTTAATAGGTTTTAGTTAATTTCATGAGCCACGATAGTCGGGATTGATTTTAACTACGATACTTCTTTGACATCTCGATAGAGAATCATAGATAATTTAGATCTAGTTTCCTTCAAAGTCTAGGAATCAAGTTTATTGAATAAACCAGAAGAGAATAATTAGAAGTCGATCACGAAACCAAATTTGAAACCTGCCTTTTACATATTTGATTCATCCCTTTCAGTCATAAATTGCGCGGTAATTCTATTTGTTTTAGGATTAATTTTAGCAATTCGTTAATTAATCAATTTCTCAATTATCGACATCTAAGTGATCAGCCCAAATAATTGAATGGTTTTAGCCTAGTAATTGTTCAGTGACTCCCTGTGGATCGATACTCTTACTTCCCTATTTACTTGCGTGACCCGTACTTGCGGGGCCTCGAACAGTAAGCATAAGAGCACTCCTTTAAAATTAGAGCTTGCAATCCATTCCATTCCCCTCTCATATTACTTGCACCATCATAGCCTTGTCCTCTAATGTTTTGAACATCAAGATTATGATGTAATAAAACTGAGAAAATTCCCTCTTTTAATGTCAATGCAGCAGTATCTTTAACATGAACTAACCCAAAGAATCGTTCTCACACAAGACCTTTTTTATCAACAAATCTCAAGACAATAGAAATTTGCTCCTTCTTAGACTCATCCCGAGCTTCATCAACAATTATACAAAATTTACCATCACCAATTTCTTAACGGATAGCATTCTTCACTTTGATTCCCAAGACATGTAAAATTTCCTTTTGCACTTGTGGTGATGTATATAAGGCATTCAAGGGAGCTTTTTTCACAACTTCTGCTACTTTTCATTATAAGAGGATATGAAATTTAATAATTCAAGAAAATTTCCACGATTCGTTGATGTTGCACTCTCATCATTACCTCTGAAAGCACATCCTTGACATGCAAGCCATCTAGCAACTTCAATTGAAGCTTTTAATTGAAGTCTGTTATCTGCAATTTGTTGAGATGTAAACCTTTCAAACCTTTGCACTATGTGTGATGGTTGATTCATGAGATCTATGCAAGCTCTCTCAGCTTTTCAATGACAAGATGTGAGATCCTTTCCAATATGTGCCAAAAATGCACAGTTTTTACCATCTCTCACTTTTTTCCAAGAGCGAAATCCATGGACAGTAAATGCTTCACATCTAGAAGGTCCATTTTGTGCAGAAAACAAATAACATGGCAAACAAAATGCAACATGTTTAGCAGGTGAATATTCCAACCAAGATGGGAATAGTTTGAACCATGATGATTGGAAGCTACGTGAGTGCTTTTCATTAGATTTTGGATATGTTAAAAGCAAATCTTGATATGGACCAGCTTTAATATAAGCTCTTCTAACTTCATCACGTTGATCAACAACATATTCACATATTTTTCGTCTTAAGCCGGGATCACGCTCTAGGGAATTAATATCAAAAGTTGCATTGGTTTCAACTCTTAAAGCTTTGGTAGGACGATCCTCAGATGGCTCAGAAGGTTTATAATTAGAGATCGATTCTTGTTCTTGAGTTGCATCAGAACTTTCTGTAATCTTTCTTTTAAAAAAGGCATGAATTTTGGTGTCTTTCAACATGATATCTATCATAAAAATAAGAATACTACATGAATTTATTTGTTCAAAATACTGCAAATACATACATTTTTTAATATCTATAATGAAATAGCATACAAACTATGAGACACATTCAAACAAATGAACACTAAAATTTAAATAATAACAGACATAACACATAAGCCACCGCCCAGGCTCGCTGGGAGCCACCACCCAGGCTCACTGGTATACGTACCTTAAATAACTTGAATCTTGATGGTGAAATTAGCTTCTCATTGTTCTCAAGTCTTAATCATCAATCAATATCCTAATTCCTACATACCAATAAGGCAATAACCCAATCAGTAATCACAAAAAAATAGGAATCAATCAATTCTGGTTTAAGCTTCTTTTGAGCTGGATAATGATGCCTCTAAGATTCATCTATTTAAATTTACTCAAGGTGAATCTATCAGAAATTTTACCATGAGATACACTTGGGTGGGTGGACCATGAGATGGCCCAGATGGAGCCTGGAGGGTGGAGGCGTTTTCAATCTGGCGAAGGAGGGTTGTGCGTGCAGAGTTAAAGAGAAGAGAAGATAGGGATTTTTTTTAAATAAGGGCCACTTATATTTGTAATTTTAAAATTTTTAATTATATAAGTAATTTTTTTAAAAAAGTATTTGAAAGGGGGGGCCATGGCCTCCCTCCCCTATAACATGGCTCCGTCCCTGAGTAAACGAATGAAAAATAATGAATAAAAGATGATTTTTTTTTCTTTAGCCACCACCCCCTTTCTTTTTTATCCTTCCTCTTCTTTTTATAACTCGACTTTAAGTTTAGATTTGTGGAATTGTTACGTCGTCATCCTGGACGTGTTAGACTCAAAGTTTTTTTTTAAGGAAAAAAGTTGTGAGATTTTATTAATAATCAAACAATATTCATAATACCAGGATGTGGCATATCAAGCCACTCTCCTAAACCTGACTCGGAATGATCACCCACAACAACAATATGTGTGGCTACATTCGCAAACCTATAAGCAAAACAATAAGATACTGACTCTAACTCACTAATGAGAGAGATACAATCTTGAATAAGAAAGCCAATCGCAGAAATATCCGTTGTCGAAGAACCATTAATAGCTTGAACCACTAACTTCACATCTGGTTCTATGACGACATTTCTCCATTGAAGCTCTTTAATCCAGCTCATCACCTCTCGAATCGCTACTGCCTCTGTTGACTTAGTTGAAAAGAATCTAACCACACGCCAAGCTCTAGCAACAATAAAGCCTCCATCCGCTCCACGCACCACTGCCCCAATACCCACATAACCGGTACTCGTTCCTATTGAGGCATCTACATTGATTTTCAAATAGCCAGCAGATGGTGACTTCCATTAATGAATTACCCGAGAATTATCAGCAGATATAGGTAAAATATTAGCAGCAGACCATTCATCAAAATAGCTTCTAGCCATATGAATTACAGGTCACGCATTACACCTCTTTCCCTGCCATACCACTTGATTTCGAAAAGTCCAAATAGCCCATAGCAACATTAACACAGCACCGGCTTGTACATCAGACATTACTACCTAAACTTGTCCACACCAGTCCATAAACGAATCCACAGGAAACAAAGTAACAGAAAATCCAGCAGGTCTCCATATATCAACAACAAATGGACACTCCACTAACACATGCATTATCGTTTCATTGAAACCACAACAGAAAGGACAAGAATCAATTACCTGGACTCTTAGTTGCACAAGGACAGAACGACAAGGAAGAACACTAGATAAAGCTTGCCAAACAACGTTCTGAACTTTCGGCGGCACACTCAATTTCCAAAGCTTTTTCCAGACTGCTGCCTCCATTTGAGTGTTTGTTGTAAATCGACCCACAGCAAAAGCATAAGCCGGTTTTACTGAACATTCACCTTGTTGTTCAAATCTCCAACATAGACGATCAAGGGTTGCTCTCAACGATAAAGGAATGGACAATATCTTTTTTTGCACATCTTCACTAAATAGCTTATGTAATTTGCCTCTATCCCATTGCCTACTTTGGATTAAATTTGGCACCAAATAGGAAGAGCAATTCGATGGTCGAGTAGAAGCAAGTCTCATATTTTCACTTGTAGGTAACTAAGGAGTATCCCAAATAACAATATTATTACCACATCCCACTCTCCAATACACACCCTCTTAAAGAAGAGCTTTTCATTCCCAAATACTCCGCCATATATAATTTGGATTCGATCCCAAAGAAGAAGAAAGAAACAATGCCGTTGGGAAGTATCTCACTTTTAAAACACGGGCAACCAAAGAACCTGGATTGGTAAGAATTCTCCAACCTTGTTTCCCTAAGAGAGCTATATTGAACTCTCTTAATAGCTTGAAACCAAGCCCTCCAACTTCCTTAACTCTAGCCATCCTATCCCAAGCCATCCATCTTTTTCCTTTCTCATGATTAACTCCATTACCCCACCAAAAACCCGGCATTACCCTCTCAATTTCTTGGCATAATGTTTTAGGGAGTAAGAACAAACCCATAACATAATTCGGGATAGCTTGCAGCTAAGAACCGATTTACCTGCCCTAAAAAGAGGTCTTCTCTTCCATGAATTCAAACGTCGCCAAACTCTATCATTAGTATATGCAAAAATTACTTTCTTATTTCATCCCACATGAGACAAAATACCCAAATAATTACCAAAAGTATCCTTTTCTTCTTTCAACTTCCAACACACTACAAACAACATCTCTAGTTCCTCTAGGCGTATTCTTCGAAAGAGAAACTGAGGACTTGTTGACATTCATTTTTTTCCTGAAGTCGATTCATAACTATTGAGAATCTGCTTCAAAACCCCAGCTTCCTTAGTGCTAGCCTAAAAAAAAACTAGACTATCATCCGCAAAGAACAAATGCGAGATAGTCGGACCACGTCTAAAAACCTTACCAGCATGCAATTGACCATTCTAAACTCCCATTTGAATTAATTTCGAAAGACCCTCAATACATAATATAAATAAGTAAGGGTATAAGGGGTCCCCTTGTCGAAGTCCACGAGTCGGGAATATTGGGTCAATTTCAGAACCATTATGCAAAACCCAGTACTGAACAGTGGAGATACATTTAAAAATAAGTTATACCCAATGATGGTCAAACCCCATAGCAGTCAAAACATCCCGAACAAATTTTCATTCCATCCGATCATACGCCTTGCTAATGTCCATCTTGAGAGTAGCGGAATAATCAGAACCCCTATTACGTCGATGAAACGTATGCATCATCTCATAAGCAAGGATACAATTATCTTGTATTAATCTCCCTGGAACAAAAGTACTCTGGCTTTCCCAGATTTACTGCACAAATTCGTAGACACTAACTTTGACAATGGATGATAATATTGCACACATTAAAAGGGTTTGGTATGCTAAAATTTGTATTGAGGTTGAGCATAGAAAAATCATACCTAAGAGCATTCCAATTATGAGATACAACAATGATGGTGAACTTATAGAAGATAAGGTCATGTTATCTTACCTCTAGAAACCTTGAAGGAAAAACTAAAGTATTGGTTCCCAAAAAGATCCACAAGTAAGAAGAGAGCAAGAAGATAATAGTTCCAGATGCTCCAGAGGATTCAAAAAGTGCCCGAAAAGTTGATGAACCACAAGAAAATAATGAAGTTACCCGACAACAAATTTCTAAACAAGTTGATGAGGTGTAAGCAACTACTAGACCTCTGGACAAACAGTAGGCCTCTGAACATGGTGATGAAATTCATATAAACATTCAAGCTACAAAGTCACGAGGAAATTCATAACTAGATAAAGATGCTATTATAGAGACACGAGCTTGACAACATACTTCGTTGGTTACAACAGGTGTAAACTCACAACAACATATAAGTGAGGAAGTTTAGAATGAAGTGAACTCCCAACAACCTACAGAGATGGCAATTATAGAAGCAAAATAAGAGATTAATAATGAAACAAATGCAACAAATGTGAATGAAATAGTGGGCATTGGTTGTGAGGTTGATGGACTTGAGCAGTGGCAAAAAGGTGGATATAGTAAGTGTTGATCTAAGAGGAAAACCAATATTAAGCATTCTAAATGATTTGCATCGTATGGAATGTGAGGGAATTGAATTCCCTCAATTAACAGTTGGCATTAAAAGACTACTTAGTTTCCAAGCAATCAAATTTTGTAGATTTGGTGGAAACCAAAATAAAAGAAGACGTGTTTCAAAAAGGGTTACACTTTCTCCCATCTAAACGGAAAGCTCTTAGCAATCATTTTAAAAATTCCAATGGTAAGATCTTGGTGGCATTAGATCCAACTAACTTGATCTTGAAAGATTGTTTTTATATTGATCAATTGTTACATTGTGAGCTCACCATTAAAGCAGTCATGATTCCAATTGCAACTACGATTTTATATGCAACAAATTGGGAATTTCAGAGGGCAACATTATGGAGAGACTTGTAAGTTTTTTACTTTAGCATTTTAGGCCCTTGGATACTTATAGGAGACTTCAATTATTTGTCAACTCCAACTGAATCTAATGGAAGAAGAATAATAACTCATGTGGACACTATAGAACTAATAGAGATAACTACTAAACTTAGACTGGTTGATCTCAAATTTCAAAGACCTATTTTTACATAGATAATCACCAAAAAGACAGTGACCTGGTACAGAGAAAATTTGATAAATGTTTAGTCAATGTTCATTGGCTCACTAAAATGCATGGAAGCTATGTAGAGTTTGGTGAACCTATTGTTTCAAATGACATTCCAATCAATGTTTTTGTTAACAACAAAACAAGGCTAAGGAAATCTCTATTCAGGTTCTCTAATTCCTTGTTAAAGCATTCACAACTTGACTTAATTATAGCAGCTACCATTAACAAACACTTTCAGGGCTCTAAAGCATTCTAATGTGTGCAATTACTGAAAACTATCAAGGCTGATTTTGTTAAACCCCTAAAGGAGACTTTTGATCCTATAAAGAGAGAAGTTGCAAGATATAAAGGAACTCACTTTCACCTAGAAGCTGTTAATGGCTAACCCCTCACATCCTATGCTTATTGAGAAAGAGAGATCTAATGAAACTCATACTTACAAGTAATAGAGACATATTGTTAAGATATACGTTGATATTTTATTATTTAATTTTGGATATTATTTGATAATTGGACATAATATATTTGTGTGAGGCTCTTTCAATATAAGTTTGATAAGGTTTAAATCCTAATCAAGATGAGATTTATTAGATAACTTATTTTGGGATAATAGTTATCTAAGGAAGTAAAATTTTGAAGATTTGGTTTGATTATTTGCAACTGTAAAGTGGTTGGGATTTTCGTGTGTTGTAGGCTGCAGTGTTGTTATTTTTGGTGAGGAAAAACAATAGACTTTATTTGACTTGGCAGCTGTGATTTTTTTGGGTAATCTTGGATCATTTTTGTAGATGATTTTGTGAGATATGATTTGGATTTGGTGCTATAACTTTCTATCAAGGTTTCATGACTTTGTTGCTGGTTTTTATCATGGATTTTTTTTTTTGCAATTGCACATTCTTCTGTTTTTTGAATAATTATTGAGGGATGATTTGTGTTGTTGATTCCGTTAATTTTGGTAGTTGCGATTCTCCATCTTTGCACAACAATAGAGGGTTGTGTGATTGTCGATTGCATGATTTTTTAGCAGTTGGGTATTCTTTAATTTTTCACTGATAATTGAGTGTTGTCTTGCATAACTTGTGAGCTTATTTCTTTTATAATTTTTGGGGGATCATTCTGGTGTGGTTATTGATTGTCGATGGAGTGTTGACTGTGTGGCTGTCTTTCGTGATTTATGGTGTATGAAAACTCCAAATATTTTCATGATTTTAGTAGCTGATACTCTTGATCATTTGGGTGATTTTTATTGGGCTGACTGGAAATTGATTGCGAGTGTTTCTGGTGGCTGTCGATAGTAGTAGTAGGGTGCGTAAATTTTCAACAGGCATCGTAGATTTTGCAGAATCGTTGTTTGCAACGTTTCAATGAAGAAACATTTATTTTGTTGGTGAATTTTTCAAATTGGGGAGTTGTGTTTTTTTGTTTATTGTGAGGGAATTTTTAGATTGTCAACGATAGTGGTTTTTATGTAAAAAACTTCCAACAACAGTCTTGGCATTTTTGCAGCTTCATAATTTGTAAAGTTTTTAATGGAAAGACATTTGTTTCGTTGATGACTTTTCAACTACTGTGTGTGAGATGTTCCAGTGATGATATTGAAGTTTCACAGCAGATTCTTTTGATGGACAACTTTTCATTCTTTTGTTGACGAAGCTACATTGTTAAGCAAGTTGTTTTCTTTCTCAAGTGTCTTTGTTTATGTTTGTTGTTATTTCAATCACTTGAGTTATTTTATTTTCATTCTTTATTATCAAATAATATTGAGAAATTTTTTTGTTGAGGTTACTACGAGGCGGTCATATTATTGAGTATGATTTATTTTATGGTAGTGAGGATGGGAGATAGTGTCAAAGGTTAGGTGAGTCGGCGTTGTAATATCTTGAGTAAAACTACTATTGTATCACAGGTGAAAGTAATTAAGCTGGGTGAGGGCTTCATAGATGTAGGCAAGGTATGTCGAATTGTGTTATCAAATCTCGATTATTGATTTGTTTATTTTGCACTTAATTTTTTTTGTTTTCGTTTCTGCTAGAAACAACCATGATTGAATCAAAAATTTTGCAAAACTACTACATCCTTTCAAAATTTCACTTAACAATTCTCAACTAAAGAAGAAATCAAGAGTCCAATGGATGCAACAAAGAGATAGAAATACCAAGTATTTCTATAATGTGATTAAGGGTAGGAGAAATAGAAACAAAGTAGTATCCCTTAATGTTAATGGCACATTGATTCATGATTAAAAAGAGTTGAAAGAGGCAATAAGGAGACACTTCAAACAGATAAATGGGGTAACTACACACTCATCTAATCTTCCTAACACTTTGCTCACTAGACTGGTAGGTTCCATAAGCCATAATCAACATTCTAAAATGCTTTAAGAAGTTACCTCTGAAGAGATAGGAGAAGTAGTGTTTTCATTCCACCTTGATAAGGCCCCAGGACCAGATGACTTTAATGTAAGATTCTTCCAGGAGAAATGGACTATCTTACAAACTCCAGTAGTAAGGGTTACCCAAGAGTTTTTCATAAGCGGTAGACTATTCACTAAAATAAATAAAACTAACTTAGTCTTGGTTCCCAAAATCCCTAATCCTAAATACTTAAAAGATTATAAGCCTATTGCATGCTGTAATATGATATACAAGAATTGCAAAAACTCTCGCCAACTAGTTGAAATTACCTTACGTGGCTTAATCAATTCAAGTCAAGGTACTTATATCCTAGGAAGAAGCACGGGTGATAACATCCTGTTAGCTCATGAACTGTTCAAGGGTTACAAATCAAAGTAATACATTTGGAGTTATGCACTCAAGTCTGATTTCACTAAAGGTTATGATACCATTGAATGGAGATTTCTAATCAACTCTATTCAGGCTTTAGGATATCCATATGAATTCATCAAATGGATTCACTCTTGTCTAACATCCATTTCTTACTCAGTATTGATGAATGGAGAACCTTTTTAACTTTATATAACCACTAGAGGAATCAGACAAGGTGATCCACTCTTCCCCTATTTATTTGCCATTGCTATGGAGGCATTACAAAGAATCACTCAAATGTGTATAAAGGAAAACACATATTTCAAATTCCATTATAGATGAGGTGGTTTTTGGTTTTGGGATTACTCAACTCTCATTTGCAGATGATTTACTCATACTATATAACAGCGATCATATTTCTATTTGGATTCTTTTGAAAGCTTTGCAGATATTTAAGGAGGTCTTTAGGCTTAAATTTAACTCCAAGTAAGAGAGACGCTTACCTATCTAGACAAAGTGGTGGAAATTTAATGACTTTGATAGTAGTTGTTAGACTTAGTGTACACCAACTACCTCTCACTTATTTGAGAGTTCTAATTTCTACAAAGAAGCTTAAGGAAACTGATTGCAGACCTCTCATAGAAAAATTCAAAAGAACATTTTCTTAATGGAATAACATATTCTTATCATATCGAGTTAGAGTATAGTTGTTCATCACCATTCTTAATAATTTGCATATTTTCAGGTTATCACATATTGCTATCCTTAAGGAAGTTCTACAGAAAATTGATAAAAGTATCAGAGGCTTCATTTGGCATGAACATAATTCAAGTGGGGGAAAATTATCCAAAGTTAAATGGAGGGTCATATGCCTTCCTAAGAAGTATGGAGGGTTGGAAATCAACTAAACTAGTAGAATGAGCAAAATTTTGTTGGCAAAAAGACTTTGGAGGATTGGTTGGACAAAAAAAACCTATAGGTAAGATAGGTTCAAATGTTTCACATCAAGTAGGAAAGCATATGGTCTATCTCTCAAACTTCTTTGTAATCTTACACTTTTCAATAGATCTCACATATGAGATCCTTCACACATTCTTATATCAAGCATCATGTTGGAAATGGGAAGAACACAACTTTTTGGTTTGATAATTGGCATGCTTTAGGGCTTTTATGTAACACTGACCTTTTTATAGCCTTAAGAAGATCTATCCCAGGAGATACTAAAGTCCAAGCTCTGATTCGGAATAATAGTTGGCTTGAGCCGTTCCATATGTGTAGAGGAGTCAATTCTAATATTGACCAATGGCCTTCATACCTTTCAAGTCAATCACAAGAAGATGAGATCAAATAGGAGCTCCACAGGTCTCACAAATTTACAGTTCAATCATGTAAAGAATTATTGCTAGGACCTATGGCCAAGTTTTCACTTTATAGGTTGATATGGGGATCAGGTATTGCTCTAGCTCACTCTTTCATCTTATGGTTAGCTGCTCTATAGAATTGAGAATTAGAGACATAATTAAGTTCCAATTTCCATACATAAATTGCCCTCTATACTCTAGAGAAGTTGAAACCTTATATCATATATTTTTCAAATATCCCCAAACTAAACAAGTATAGAGTGATTTTCTCAACATCTTTGAATTGCAAGATAGAGATCTTAGCTGGATAAATACATTGACTTGGATTAGCAAAATGAGATGGGCTAGTAGAGAAGATCAAAGGTTCTTCAAAAGTGGTTTTGTTATGTTTGTGCATTATATTTGGATGATGAGAAATACCAAAATCTTTGGTAAGGCTGAGGAGTTTAAAGAATATAGTTGGAATCATTTATGGTTCAAACTAAGGATGACTATCATAATCAATACTAATCATCTACTCTTATCCAATGCTATTAAAATGTAATTGAACATCTAAAATATGATGTTGGATATATCCAATTGTGTACTTTCTTCATTAGATTGAGCTCCATTCTTAGGAGATGTATAAATAATTAATTAAAATATTTTATATTTATAAATAATTCATTAAAATTATTTTCAATAATTTATAAAATTATTAATTTTAAATAATTATAAATTATTTCTATGATAAGAATAAAGGTGTTAATAAAATAAAATAATTGTTAAATATAGTAAATATATAGATCATTTAATTTTGATGATAATATTATGATAAAAATCAATTTAATATTTTGATAATAGCTTGATAATATTATCTATGATATTTCATTCTAACTTATTCTAACACTCATAAAATAACAACAACAACAACAACATCAGTTAAAACAACATCAGTTAAAATCTCACAATCATTCTCCTTAATTAAATACATAAAATTAGAAAATAAAATTGTATTCTTATTCCCATTTTTTGTTACTGAGTACCAAAAAGATTGTAAGAATAGGATATAGTTATTAGTTATGGGTATGAGTTACAGAATATAAGTTATGAGTTGGGTGTATTAATCCTTTTCAACTTAAACTTAACTCGTTGGCTTAATCCGGAACCAATTGCCGTACTTAGTCGGTCGAAAGTTATTGTACTGTTAGGATAATAATATAAAATTCTATCATATCGTATTGAATATACAGGTAATATACTTTTGTAAATTTTTAAAACTTGATGGACTAAAATTAAAAAAGAAAAGAAGGGAAAACCCTAATCTATCATGTATTGTCTTCTTCACTCACCGCCGCAACAATACAACCACAGTCCACAGGACTAATCACAGCCTATCTGTCAACCACAAACTTCTTGTTTCTTTGTTGCTGTTGTTTCTCCGTCGAGTCTCCTTGCTCTCCTTTGTTTCTTTGCCGAGCCACTTCTCTACTCCATTTGTCGCTGGCCAGCCGTCACTGCTCCGTTCACCGCTGCTTCGTCTCCAGTCTCCTAGTCTTGCCGCCTGCACATCTTCGACTTCCACTTACACGCTTTAGGAGATAAGTGATAGTAATAATTAGGGAATCCGATGACACGAGTGAGTGCGAGTAACCAAAAGAGTCCAACTCGCTCACGGAATTACGAAGTGACCGTACTTAAGCTTGTGGGTGACGTGGACGATTAAGGTATGCATACGCCTTTCACATTTTGACCAAAGATAAGCATTATATCTTATTTTTAAGACTAATATGTTTAAAATATTATTTTGAGTTGTGGTTAAATTATAAAAAAAATTTCGAATTAATTTTCCAACTTTTTAATTTGATTAAATGAATAATTTTATTATTAAAATTGATTAATTAATTAATTATTAAAATTAAAATAAATTATTTAATTGTATTTTAATTTTAATTAATTTGACAAACAAAGAATTATATTCAATTTTAGTTAGTTTTTTAATGATATAAATTTTTAGACTTTAAATTTTTATTTTATTGATTTAACTTTTAATATAGTCTTAAAAGATTATATTATTTAGTGAATTTAAATATTATTAAATATAACAATTAAATATTAAAATTAAAGTTAAAATACAAAGTGTAGTATAATTAACTATTATCTTTGATTGAAAAATCGAAATAGTTTCAATGGATACTTTAGACATGTCAATTTTTATTCATTTTTAATTTTGCAGTTAAATTTATTTTAATAATTTTATTATTAAAATTGATATCGGTTGATTTTTAAACTAAAATAAATTAATTAATTTTATTTAATTAAGACAATTTTCTTTAATTTTATTTCAAATTCTTTAATTCTGTTTAATCTTTAACAATTTTATGGCAGTTTAATATTAATTGAATCTTTTAAAATTTAATTTATTGTCTTAACCATTTAACTTTTGCTTATTTTTTAAATATTAAATCTTTAAAATGAATAATTTATTAAATATTTTAAGAATCTTAGAAGAAAAAGAAGAAGGAAAGATTCTTATTATATTCTTTTGGAACTTCATCTAATAAGAGGAATCACAAGTTTAGTGGAGAAAAGTGACTCTTGTACTAAATGGATATCCATCCGTTGAATCTAATCTGCCACGTAACTTTTAAGGATTATATACTTAAAAAATGATATTAGCATTTTAAAATAGGATATCATTAATAAATACTAATAATAAAAAGTGACAAAATAAAGCTAATGTTCTAATAATATTTATCTATTGAAAATATACCAAATAATAAATTCACTTAATTTTTATATTTTAATATATTATTAATTTATCTCTAATTTTGTAAAATATAAATTATTTTTAACTTGATTTTACAACATTCTTTGTAATGTGATTCTACAGGCTTCGGTCGGGCTGATCATGATCGACCCGTGGCTTGATTAATTCAGGTCAATATTGGACCAAGTTATGCAGGCTTAGTTTTTTTTATATCTCTATTCTTATTTATCAAAGAATTTAAATTTTAATTAATTTATTTTATTTTATAAGAAATTATTAATAAAAAATATTAAAATAATTGCAACAAAACTTAGAGGATATTTGAAAATGTGTGAATTGAATTCAATTCTACATATTTAGAAATATAAAAAATAGATAGATTCAATTTATGCGTGTAATTGAAACTCATCTCCTTTATAAATTAAATTCACTCTTCCAAGTATAAGAATTTGATTACATTGAAGCTTGAGGAAGACATCTTTAATAAAAAAGATGTTTGTTGAGAGTTTATAACCACATATTCATCAAAGTTTATATATTTATTGTAGGTTTTTATTACATATAATTCTATGTCCTGTATTTCTTATCAAGAATCACTCTGTGTCATTTAAAGGTAGTCTCATACTCTTTTGCTCTTTCATTCTTCTTTGGACTACTTCACTTCTCACTCTCTTGTGTTTCACTTTATTAGATTCTAAAGACTATTAATTAAAATATTATTAATAATTAATTAACTACAGTATAAAACTTAAACATTTTGAATTCGGGAAAAAAATTCTAATAATTTTATACAAAATAATAATGATTTGTATTCTTCAAGTGGCCTCCCCTCCGGTCCCGGATACCCTTCGATTGCGTACAGTTGCGGATCTCACTACTGATGTCGGCGAGTGACGATGGCATGAGTTCCAACAGTACCTCCCGTCTGCGGATTGCTTAGCTCTTGCTAATTTATGCCCTATAGTCGGTAGTTTGGGGGAGGATAGCCTGACGTGGGAACCTTCCCCCCACGAAGGTTTCATTGTGGTGTCAGCATATGAGATTATCGAGGACCACCCCTCGGCTAACCGACACCGACTGTAGGAGATTATTTGAAAATGGGCGAGCCTTCAACGCATTCGATCGTTTCTTTGGTTGGTGGCTAAGCGTTAACTACTCACGAATCAATAGTGCGTGGCTCGGCATATTGCCACTGACAATAGTTGTAGGTTATGTGGGCAGCTGGAGACCACCGCTCACGTGGTCAGGGACTGCTCCAGGTTGCAAGCTCTCTGTCATCAATTTCTACAGGAAGTGATGACTCCGGATTTTTTCCAGCAAGAGGAGGACGCTTGGTTGTCCTGTAATCTTACAACATTTGTTCTGGTGTAGCAGGACATGTGGGCCACGGTCTTTGGTGTAGCTTGCTGGCTCCTTTGAAAATGGCATAATAGTAACTTATTTGAACCGGGCTTTGTTTGGTCGGCCGAGGGTTACAGAGTTACCATGGATTACGTGAGGTGGGTTGCCCGGGCCCGGATGATGAAGCGTTGCATTTTTCTAGCTTAGAGTATACCAGTGGGTACTTTTGTGGGGTGGCAGAAGCCCGCGACAGGATGGGTGAAAGTAAATTATGATGGTGCTATGCATCCCGCGTTTACAGTGATTTCCGCTGGGGGTTTGATTAGGGATTGGTAGGGGAAGTGGTGTGGCGGGTTCCAGCACCTCATCGATCGGGGATCGCCTTTAGCTACGGAATTATGGGGGTAATCTCGGGTCTTAATCTAGCCTGGGACTTGGGTTATCGCCGAGTGATAGTTAAAGTAGACTCCCGTGAGGTTATTAATTTGCTTTTTTATCCGTTTGTGGTCCTGACTGAAGTTTCTGATTTGGTGACAGGTTTCCGTCAACTGTTACAACGAGAGTGGACAGTCTAGATCCAGTATGTGTTCCGGGAAGGCAACCAGTACGCGGACAGCCTCGCTCGTCTTGCTGATGTCCGAAGCTCGGGGTTTTTCTTCTTACCCGATCCCCCTTTTGGAGTCTGGTTGGGTCGGCTATATTGGACCCGAGCTCAATCCCACAGGTCGATCGGTCGGTCTCACATCCATCAATTAATTCGAGCCTGACCCACACATCCATGGCCCAACAGTAGAAGAACATCTCCCATGCAGATACGTAAAGACCTAAACCTAGCTGAAAAATCATATAAAATGTATTATTCTCATAACAGAGGTACGCACAATCATTAACCTAGCTTTCTTTGCGTTTATCAACCTTACCCTCTCCAGAAAATTGACTTGAGCGTCGGAGGGACTAATCGGGACACAACCCCCGTCAAGCCTTCCTTATTTTGCAGGTATCTTCATACTGAATTCACCACAGAAGACAGTAAATCACATGGAGCACAACGGCAACGTTCCGTCCTGCCAGAATCTGGCAGAACCAAATGGCGCCCACCGTGGGGCCCGACTTCCGAGCACCACGTCCAGAAACACACAAATCAGCCAGGCGGCAGCGATGAATCCTGACATAGTTGTTGTCGCGGCTCTGGCGATGCAACGTATAAGCTCACAGCTTCCTACGACTCTGCCGCCTGCACCACATGTCTCCCGCACGGAATCCTCTAATCCTAACGATCAACTGCAGCCTCAAACCTTAGAACAAGAAGAACAGAGCGTGACCTTAGAGGATAACGTTGCACTCAATGCGCGCCCGAATCTCCAGCACCGGTTAGGCGCAGATCCTCCTCCGTCCATGCACACCACCCTGACTCGGAAACAGATAGAGGAGGCAGCTGAACTGGTGATTCGCCAGATCCGCGATCTCAGCAGTAATAATAATGCCGCCGTCATGGCCACCGCCCGACAAATCACCTTAACAACCGATCATTGCCCATCCGAAGCCTAGAAAAATCGCGGATGATCGGATTAACGCGCTATGAAGCTTTCGTCCGGACGCCTAATGGTGCAAGTCTGACTCTCCTTCACCCCGAAATCTTGGGCGACCTCCCGACACCCAAGACAAAAATACCGAATTTTAGAAATACACTGGGAAGACCGACCTCTGGATTATCTGCAAGACTTCCATCCATGATGAATCTACATTGTGTCCGGACGCTATCCAATGTAAGGCTTTCAGACGGCCTTCCAAGAGGAGCTCGGCGATGGTTCAACAACTTGCCCCCGGTCAGATCATATGCTTCAAGATTTCGTGTTATTCTGAACCAATTCGCCACTAGTAAGCGGCGCAAAAGAAGACTCTGGAGGTGATGCAACTTACCCAAGGAAGAAACGAGTTTGGAGTTCATCACTCGGTTCAATAACGGCGGTCGAGGTGCCCGACTCACCGTCGTCCACGCCGCCGCGCCATGACCAATACGAGGACGAGGAGTTTAAGAAGTCACTAGCCTCGATCGCCCCGATTCGCTCAGAAATAAGAAGCAGGCGGATAGGTATATTCACGAAGAAGTCTTTGAAAATACGAGGCGTCGAACGGATGATCGTCGCCGAATGACAGTATGCAATTCAGACAAATGGCAAAAAGGCCACCAAACCGAGAAGACCGATCGACCGGCTGTGGATATCGACAGAGTTCACCCCACTAAATCGGCGATATGAAGAGGTCTTGGCAAAGAATGAGAGCAGATGGGAAACTATCCGAGAACCGAAAAATGAAGACCCCTACAAGGACGGGAACCCTAATTTGTATTGCTGTTTCCACAAAGAGGTCGGTCATGACACGGAAGATTCTTGGCGATTGAAAAAGAAATCAAATTCCTCATACAAAGGGAAGGTTAGGCCGATTTGTGAAGCAGGCGCGAACGCCGTCGGATAATCGACGCAGACGAGTCGGCCGCATAATAGGACGACCAGAGTAGAAATGATGAAATGATGAAGGAGGCGAATGCGAATTCGGATAATCGACGAGAAGAGAGAGGCGGTCGAGGGAAAGAAATGACGAAATGCCGCAACAAGACGACCGATCGATGGGGTCATTAATATGATATTCGGTGAAAATGCGTGGGGATCCACCAACAAAGGGAAAAAGATATGCCAAACAGTCGGCAAAGACTCATCCATCAAAAGCGGAGGAGAGCGACGGATGATATCATTTGACGAGTCCGACCTCAATGGAGTAAGTTGCCCTTATGACGACGCCTCGTGGTAAACCCGAACATGAACGGACACGAGGTGAAGCGGTGATGATTGACACGGGCACTCAATCGACTTGTTGTATTATGAGGCATTCAAATGATGAAGATACCCAAAATCGACTACTACCCACGCATCGCCCCATCGAAGGGTGGCAAGGCGTCGGCTACCCGCTCGCCGGGTGTACTTGAAAGTGAAGTTTGGCGTAAACCGTCGGATAGAAAGGGACGTTGAGTTCTCGGTCGTAAAGTTTCAAGGCGACAATGCAATAATCGGGCAAGGCAACTCAAAATGCCCTCAGTCATCGTCTCCACCTACTACCAAGTTATGAAGTTTCGACACCCCACTTGAGTCAGATTGTCGAGGTCGCAGAGAATCGCCAGGAATGTTACTTAGCAGAGACTAAAACATTAGATGGGGCGGTATTGCTGACGAGCTCTCTTGATGTGAGAACCGATGAAGAGACGGACAGGATGAACCCAGTGGAAGAAACGCAGAGGGTCGTACTGGATGAAGCCGACCCTTCTAAGTTCACAAACCTAGGTTCCGAGCTGCAGAGGGACCTAGTTAAAGAAATCACAGATTGTTTGGTGGAAAATAGGCCGGTTTTTGCTTGGGTACCGAGCGACATGCCCGGAATTTCTCGATCAATCGATCTCACTCCCTCAGATTGGCATGACTATAAGTCGATCGCATAAAAGAAGCGATGGCATACTAGGAGCGACGGGGGTGATCGAGAAGGAAGTAGCGAAATTCCGGAGGCCGGGTTCATCCGAGAGGTCAAATATCCCGAATGGCTCGCCAATGTCGTTTTAGTAAAAAGAAGAACGGAAGTGAAGAATGTGCATAGATTTCACCGACCGAACAAAGCGTGTCCAAAGGATGACTTCCCATTGCCTAAGATCGACCAATTAGTAGACTCCACCTCAGGCACGAAATGCTTTCAGATTCTGGATGCTTTCTGCCATCATCGATCCAAATGAGCTCGAAAGATGAAGAAAAGAGCGCCTTCATAACCGACCAAGGCACATATTGCTACCAAATAATACCTTTCTACTGAAAACGCCGGCGACCTATCAACGGCTCGTCACGAAGTCTTTAAAACAGTTTCACGGACGGTGGAAGCTTATATGGATGATATGGTGGTCAAAAGTAAGACGTCCATGAGCATGTGTAAGATCTCGAGGAAGTCTTCCGGACTCGAATAAATTCCAGATGAAGCTAAACCCAAAATGCGTGTTTGGGGTGGCATCCGAAAATTCACGGGTTTATGATCACTCAATGGGAATCGAAGCTAATCCAGAGAAGATTGGGGCCATCATAGATGCCTTCGCCGAATGCTTGAAAGATGTTCGATATTGACCGGTCGGATAGTTTCGTTGAAAGGTGTTCATTTCGCACTAGGAGACAAGTGCCTCCTATTTTCAAAGTCTTGAGGAAAGCTTAACGTGACCCGGCTTCAATGGCCGGATGAGTGCGAAAGTTTTCAACACTTAAAACAATATTTGTCTAGCCGCCTATTCGCAAAGCCCTAGAGGGGAGAACCCGATTTTATACTTGGCGATTACGGAGGGTCGATCGGTAGCAGACTTATTCGATCGGAAGGAAGCGGAAAGATCCCGCCTACTATGTCAAGAAAGTGTTGACCGCCGTAAACACGATATACGCCCATGTAGAAGCTAGCCTCTCTTTGATAATGGCACCTGTGAAGTCGAGGCCTTATTTCCAAAGTCATACCATTGAGGTATGGATCGATCAACCCTCGTGCAAATGCTTTCAAAAGTCCAAACTTCAGTCGGTGATAAAGTGTGATAGAACTGGGAGAGTTCGACATACAATACAAGCCCCGCACGACCATTAAAGCGCAGTGTTGGCAGACTTCATTACTGAGATGAGCCAACCGAGCTCAAGGACGAGCGAGCCCCACTGGAGCTTGTTTGTTGACGGTCATCCAATGCCGAGGATGCGGAGCGGGAGTAGTCTTTGGTCACCAAGATATGAAAGAAAAGGTGGAATACGCCTTGGTAGAATTGAGCCGCCAATAACCTACCCAACTAGCTGGGAGATGGAGGTGAAAGATTGAAGATATATAATGATGACCAAGTGGTGGTCGCCAAGTCACCGGACAAGATGGCGCCAAAGGAAACAACGTGGTCAAATATCTGGCTAAGAAAAGTGAATTGAAAGAATTTCAAAAAAAGGCGGAACCAGAGTCTAAGATTTCCTCCGACGAGATACGCAAAGTGCCATATATTCCAGAGAGTTAATTTAGTGTTGTTATTTCCTTTGTAAAAAAAAAAAAAGATTTGTATTCTTGGAAGGTAGGAAGAGACAAGTATAAATGTTACAGAACATGACACCTTTAACTCCTCTCTCTCTTCCCACCACAAATCTTATCTACGGTCTCATGGCGGCTGTCTCCTCCACAGCCACTACCACCACAGCTAAGACCGCCATCCGCTCTTCCCCCAGATGGTCACTCCTTACTTCCCGCTCCCCTGTCTGTGTCACTATTAAAAAATTAATTCCCTATCGTTCTCTTCACATCTCCAACTCTTTGCCTCCCAAGACCTCTGCCGCGCCCACCACCACCACCGAGACCCAAATTCCAGCTCCTAGGTTCGGTCCTGATGATCCCAGAAAAGGAGCCGACATTCTCGTGGAAGCCCTCGAGCGACAAGGCGTCAGAGATGTTTTCGCTTATCCTGGTGGCGCTTCTATGGAGATCCACCAAGCACTTACTCGCTCTAATGTTATTCGGAACGTTCTTCCTCGACACGAGCAAGGTGGCGTCTTTGCCGCCGAGGGCTACGCTCGTTCCACTGGAAATGTCGGTGTTTGTATTGCAACCTCCGGTCCAGGAGCTACGAATCTTGTGAGTGGACTCGCTGATGCGCTCCTTGATAGCGTGCCCATAGTTGCTATCACTGGACAAGTTCCGCGGCGTATGATTGGTACCGACGCTTTTCAGGAGACCCCAATTGTTGAGGTAACTCGTTCCATAACAAAGCATAACTTTTTGGTGCTCAATGTTGATGATATTCCTAGGATTGTTAGTGAAGCGTTCTTTTTGGCCTCCTCGGGACGACCTGGACCGGTTTTGATTGATATTCCTAAGGATATACAGCAACAATTGTCTGTTCCTGAATGGGATACGAGGATTAGATTAGCGGGATATACTTCTAGATTACCAAAGGATCCGGATGCCACTCTTTTGGAGCAGATTGTTCGGTTGATTTTTGAGAGTAAGAAACCGGTGTTGTATGTTGGAGGTGGATGTTTGAACTCGAGTGAAGAGTTGAGGAGGTTTGTTGAGTTGACTGGGATTCCTGTGGCGAGTACTTTGATGGGACTTGGGGCATATCCAGTTGGAGATGAATTGTCTTTGCAGATGCTTGGAATGCATGGTACAGTGTATGCAAATTATGCTGTGGACAAGAGTGATTTGTTGCTTGCTTTTGGTGTTAGATTCGATGACCGCGTAACCGGGAAGCTTGAGGCATTTGCTAGTAGGGCTAAGATTGTTCATATCGATATTGACTCGGCTGAAATTGGGAAGAATAAGCAGCCTCACGTGTCACTCTGTGCGGATCTGAAGTTCGCATTACAAGGGATGAATAGAATTTTGGAGAGTAGAGAAGCTAAACAGAACTTGGATTTTAGTGTTTGGACAGAAGAATTGGCTGAGCAAAAGGTAAAGTTCCCGTTGAGTTTCAAGAGCTTTGAAGAAGAAATTTGTCCCCAATATGCCATTCAAGTTCTTGATGAGTTGACGAATGGACATGCAATCATAAGTACTGGGGTTGGACAGCATCAGATGTGGGCTGCTCAATTTTACAAGTATAAGAGGCCACGCCAGTGGTTGACATCAGGGGGACTTGGAGCCATGGGTTTTGGCTTACCTGCTGCTATTGGAGCTGCCGTTGCAAATCCCGATGCAATTGTTGTGGACATTGACGGTGATGGAAGTTTCATTATGAATGTCCAGGAGTTGGCAACAATCAGAGTGGAGAATCTCCCTGTTAAAATATTGCTGCTAAATAATCAACATTTGGGTATGGTGGTACAGTGGGAGGATCGGTTCTATAAGGCTAATCGGGCTCACACATACTTGGGAGACCCATCAAGAGAGTCTGAGATTTTTCCTAACATGTTGAAATTCGCAGAGGCTTGTAACATACCCGCAACCCGTGTTACAAAGAAGAAAGATGTTAAAGCATCTATTCAGAAAATGTTGGACACTCCGGGACCCTACTTATTGGAAGTAATTGTTCCTCATCAAGAGCATGTCTTGCCAATGATCCCAAGTGGTGGGGCTTTTAAGGATATCATAGTTGAAGGTGATGGTAGAATGAAGTACTAATCCTTCCTAGCAGCACATCCTTTATGTATTTAATATAGGAAGTCTTGTATTAGGTTTTGGTTGTTTATACTTTTTGTTTAATTAGTTACCGTTCCAAGTTCTTCACTGCAGAACAACTATATGTTTCCTCTGTTAGTATGCCTTGCTGGTTTTGATCTTGTTAAGATTTGCTTATATAATATTCATATCTTATATTAGACTTTTGCATGAAACCATGGAGGGTTTCATTTTTGTTGTTTTCAGAACTTAAGTTGCATGGATTACTTGATGAAACCGTGCTGGGTCTTTAATGACATCATGGCTTAATCACACTCGCCCAGTGATCCATTTCTAGTTGAAGAAGATAGAATGCTATGAAGATGCTAGCTTGCTTGTATTTAGTTTATAGTAAGGAATGGATATGGAACGAGAGTGACTGTGAATTGGATGCCTGCTACTTCTTAGCAAGGTCTGGCTATGATCAAGCATGGGGTCATTAGTATGAAGTACTGGGCATGTAATCTAAAGTAATGCCAATTCATACAGTCTGGTGTTTCATTGCTGTTTCTCCCTGTTCTAATGAAAAGCCATGTTAGATGCTTCATTTTAGTTGAGATTTGTTTTACAAAGATTCCTTAGCTTGTTTCTGACTTGATACCTATGATCTGGTATCATGAAATTTCTGCATTCAATATAACTTTACGGATTACACATTTATAGAGAGTGAAGTGGTCTATGATTGTTGTTTACAAATGATCGAAACATTGCATCCCATGAGGAAAAGGAATTTACAGCGTGATGCTAAACTAACTCTGCAGAGTTCTTAACATAACCGATGCTTAGAGGAAGAGACTAGAGATGGAAACCAATGTAACTCCAGTTCATCCAAGTTTTGGTATAGCTTTGACAGCTTACACAGAAGATCTCGAAGTGAAGTTTTAGATCCCAAAAGCATACATGGAAATTTACTGAACAATGTTCTCATTGTTCCCTGAAACAATGAAACAGATAGAAGCAAGAGAGCAGAAAACCTCACTTTCAGGCTAGATTTTTTCCATTACTTCATTGTCCTTCCTGTGCACAGTTGTACCCAAAAGAGCTTGTTTTAGATTTAAGGTCAATCTTCGGCTGGTTGTTGAACTCTCTCCATTTTTTTTGGAATGAATGAACCTGAAGCTAGCTACTAGATATATTCCTTGGATTCTTTTTCTGGAATGCCAGATTTTTGTGAACAGCCATTCTGCTGGAAACTCCTTCTAAAGAACAATCTTATCTGTAAGGTACTCAATCGCAAAGGGAATCCAAGTCCTGACTAGTTTTCAAGGTAATCGTACATAATTTGCTTATCTATGTTTCAGAGAGAACTTGTGTAGAATTTAAAGAGATAGCAGGAAAGTCACTAAACTGAGAATCAAAATGATAGAGAAGATCATAACCCCCCTTTGAATGGTACAAAGCATTCCATGGAAAGATAAGTCAGGGTTAAGTTGAGCAATCCCAAATTAGTGTTTAAACTTCAAGGTGCAGAGACATGTACCGATGTTGTTTTAACAATTTGAAGTCCTGAACACATTGGAAATATTGACATGTTCTGTACTTCTTGTCCCTTGTTAACCTAAGAAGCAGCTATTGTAGAGTCGAAGGATTTCTTCCTAACGAGAAGGCATGTGATGTTTGAGGGATTAACCTCTGTACTGTCAGGATTGCACAGGACAAAATCAGGACGATGAAGTGTTAAGTTCAACCTGTCCTTTCCAACAACCAGCCCTGTTGCATCTAGAAGAACATGCCATGAATTCCGATGGGCTTCCGACACCCAATGCATGGAATAATGAGTCCCTTTCACATCAGCTGGATAGGAAAATAGTCCCTTTGGACTATGCTTACATTTCCTCCTGAAGTACTGGCTAAGCTGTGATCCCTTTATCCTCAAATCCAGCCATGTCTCTGGTGCCAATATCACTTTTGATTCCTTGTAACTTGCAAATTCTCGAATGTAATCCAGTTCCTCCCCAATGATACTCATGTAAAAGTTTCCTCTGAAGAAAGGGTAGCTTTCACCCACCAACATCATTGCATCTTTGTAGGTTGGAGTGAAGAGGACAAGATACTCATCATCAGGCAATCCACAGTGCTTCAAAACTTTGTTTCGAGCTTGGATTTCTGGTATTGAGATGAAACTGCCTGGAAATGAGGATTTCTCTGTGAGAATGTCAAGCAATCTTGATGGCTCTAACTGAGTTCTATCCAAGTCAGGTAAATTGCTTCCAAAAGTGGGTGTGGTGGCTTCTCGGAAACCATTCCTGGGTGATTTTCGCCTCTCGTCACCTGCAGTTTCTGACGTATCTTCATTGATACAAAGTGTAGATAGATCTATCTTTTCTCCAATAAGACCAGCATACTGGGGGTACTTTGCCAAGACATATTGTTCAACATAAGTCATCTCTGTTGGTGTTATAGGACCTGACCACCTCAAATCAAGACCCCTGAATGTTGATATAGCTTCTGCTACAATGTGTGCAGGGATTACAGTATGTGCTCTCTGTTTTAAACCCATAAACATCCCAACAATCAAAATTCCAGTTAGCTTCACGTAATTGAGATGCCCATATAAAGAAAATTACTAGAGATTTGGCTCACAGATCCGACTTACCTTCACAACCATACTGCTGGGTCTGCAACCTTCTGCAGGGGGCTTGGAAATAGATGCAAAGAGGGACTTCTTGCGTTGACCTTCCATCTTTCCCTATTTGTTACGAGGATCATCATCAGAATCTAGATATCCTATGTGATCAAATGTTATTTATATATACTACTTACCTGTGAAACAATCTTTTCTTCAGTGTTTCTCCCCATTTTAGCACTATTCTTTACTGTCTGATGAGCACTACTCTGATACCTCAGCATATGGACAAGGCCGGGAGATAATATAGAGGTGTGGTATGTACACTACTTCCTCAGTTCCATACAGAGTTTTAATTCAAATATGTGCTGAAAACTTCTAGGAAAGAACCAACTTCATAAGAATGATTTAGGAAGACATGATCAAAGGTTGAAGAAGTCTATATGAAATGACAAAGAAATTGAAAAGGGAATGCCTGGAACAGGGAGGGAAAGGAAAATCTGAAGGAAAAAAGGGGAACAAGTGTGAATAGAAGACCAAGCTAAGAGGAGTAGAATGAGTCTTGATGGAGACTGGGATTGGTTGTTTGGGTACTAAGAAACTAAAGGAACTCACAAAGAAGTATGAAATTGGGAAGGTTTGAAGGAGTTTGCTGTACTAATAGGGTGTGATTAATCATGGTTAGTTCATGTCAAGTTAGCTTACAACATTGTCACTTGACCAATTTGCTTATACTTTTGGTTAGATGCTAGTTTTGATGACTCCAGGATTAGTTGAAAAGTAATAAATACTCAAAGGGAAGCAGGAAGTAACAACAAACTGAATAAAGAAATATCAAGTTTGGGAAGAAAAATCAGCGTCCAGGTAATAATGTCTTGATTGGAAAACGACCCTAAGGACCTTCTGGCAACAAGGTGGAGTTCTATAATGGTGTAGCTTTCTTAGTATCTCGCCAAGTTTTAATATTTTATAGTCATCAACATCCGGTTGAAGCCTCGTCAAGATATAAAGTTCGGAGAGATTCGATAGTATGCAACCTTACTTCTACCTAATAACTTTTCATATATAGTTAAAAAAATATAAATAGTTGTTTATTTCTAATTTGGATATTAATAAGAAATTTATTAAAAATAAAAAATTATTAAAAGTAATTGATGCACTCTTAATATGTGTATCGAATCAAATTTAAGTTAATTAAAATAATTAATCTATCATTTTTAAGTATGTGAATGAATGAGAATAAATTATTAAACAAGAATATATTGATATATAATTTGTCAGTCAAATTAAATTAAAATTAATTAAATTATTTAATAGAGTTTGAATTCAACTTATTAAAGATAATTATAACTTGATTAGCTTTTCTACATAGTTGTTTATAATTTAAAAAATAGAGGGAAAGCTTTGGAACAATTAGTAAAAGTTGCTCTTTTATGATCAGGTTTAGATCACAGAAATAACGACTTTGTAGAAAAATAAAAAGAGAAGGTTACGGTTATCGACCCTTTTCAGATCCTATATCAACTCCTCGTAAATTTGTTAGTATGATGAAATCATAAGCTTGCTAAAACTATGCAGCAAAGTTGTAGATTCCTAAATGCTTTTCATGCCATTAAGAGACCAGTTTATGCTAAAAAGTAAGCTTCCCAATCGAAAACTATGGTTGAAATTGATGGCATTTGAGCAAAAGTTGCGTGAGAAGCAAAATTTCCATTTCCTTTTTTGTCAAGAATCAAGTGTACACATAGATGACTTAACAGTGATTTTTTATAAGGAAAAAGTCATAAGATCCTAAAAAGTTTAATAGCACACAGTCTTATGATTCTCTTTCTGAAATTTTAACATTAATTTGTACATGGCTCAAGTATAGGATCTTGTATAAGAACTTGGCAACATTTTATATTTATCAAGATCACATCAAGTGTTGGAATGAGTGACCTTCCAAGAAGCTCAAGTGCTGAACTTGAAAGGTACACAAAAGCTTTAATATTATGCTCAATTCTCTCTGAATGGTCACTACTTATAATAATAAGGTTTTGCAAAAGAAGTTGCATTCTCATCTTATATGCCAGGTAAGGTCATGGGGATGATAACTTTGATATAATCAGAGTATTAATTAATTTGGAATCCCTCTTTCTTTATATTTCTTGTCACTATCAACCATTTTTGGATTTTTCTTTCTTTGCTTCTTGGAAAATCCACCTTGAGATTGCACCCTTTTTAACATTTTTGAAGAAAGGCTTTTTAAGGGAATTTTGTTTGTTTTACACAACTTTTTTTTAGCTATATCTTATGTTAATACAAGTTTTGTGTATAAAAAAGAACTTCTTCTTTAGTAGGTAAGTAGAGAATTACTTGGTTTATGACACGGTGAAATGAAGTAACTTGTGCATGTTTTGGAATTCTCGTCTCTATAATTTTCTATTAATTAAGGATAAGACTGCATATTACCAGACCTTCTAAGTATTCACGTATGAGCGAGACTTTTACTGAGTTATTATTTTAACATAAATTTTAAAGACTTATTTCAAAAACATGCAAACTTTAAAGATTTCTCCATGTAATATGGATAATTAACTCAATTCTCTTAAGAATAAATTTAAAGAACTCTTGAATAATAATAAAATTTTGTCAAAAAGTTATATAAATAATTAGGATTTGGGTCTTTAATATTAATTGATATTAAATAAATTTGAATTTATAAATATAATAAAGTTATTAAATTTTGGATTAGTTTATTGATAAAATAAATGGGAAGTACTATCTAAATTTAGAATAAACTAAAAAATCTAAAATTTTAATTTTAGTGATGAAGTTTGTCCTCCTTTATATAAATATATATGATTTCTACTTAAATTAAAAACTAATTATCAATATAAACTATTATACTCCTTTAAGATGAAATTTTAATATTTGTTTTCTTAATCTCATTGAATCTTTATTAACCCTTTTCAATATGTTCTTAACTACCTATATATGATAATATTATAAGCCATCCTTTTAAGAGGAATAATTATTTTATTATTTTGACCTTTTAAATTTGTTTATATTAGTAACTCTTCATATACAATATTACAAATCACTTGTGTTAATTGATAATATAGAACTTTAAAGCATTATTAAAACTTTCAATTAGGGATGTTAATTAGTTGAATTAGCTCAATGTCTCTTACTCGACCAAATCTAATTGCTTAAAAAGTGGCTTAAGTCATTCGATTCAAATAAAATGACATCATTTTGTTAAATCTTAATAGGGCAGAGATGCCTCTCATTAATCTTAAACCTAATTTAATATTTAATTGATCTAAATCTATTGTGTTGAATTTAAATCTAGTTTAGCTAGATCTATTTTGCTCAAACGATTAAAAATCAAATTGATTTTATTGATTTAACAAGAAAAATTTTGAGTAGACTAATTTTTTAGTTCAATTTTAAACTATTTAGTTTGATTTACTTTACTAATTTTTGTTGTTAAAACCAATCAATTTATTAAATAATTGGTCAATTTTGTAAACTAATTTATTTTTATAAACAAAATAAAATAATTAATTTTTTTAACAGCTTCCTTTTTTAATAAAATAACGATTTTTTCAATTGAAATTCAAAATTTTCAATAGGTAAGAACAATCTTCTTCAATTTTATTCACTCTTTAACTGATTTTATAATGATACGATGCTGATTAAATCTTTTAAATCTTAAATTTGTTGTTTTATTTATTTAACTTTGGTCTAATTTTTAAGGCATTGGTTGGCTCACTCTATTCAAAGTTTATTCTGCTAAGGGGACTTAACAATCATTCCTCCTTTTTGTCTCCTTTTATTACTTTATTAACATAATGTAGAGAGTAGAGACTTTATATTATAATTGTCTCTTTCCTTCAGCTTTAGATATCTAATATCTTCTCCACTGTTTTAATAAGTGACTTTCCTTTTGAGTATCAACTTGAACATGCCTTTCAATTGTACACTTCTCCGTTTTGATTAATGAATGCCTTCACTTAGCTTTTTTTTTTGGCCACTAAGATTGATTTATTGATGTTGATCTAAGTTTAGTGAAAGAGGACACATCAAATGCATAATAGAACAGAATCTTACAGCCAATCCTTTTATTTCCTATGTTACATATTCAATTTAACAATTTTCTTTATTTGAATTGATTAAAAGTTAAAATCAAATTAAACTCGAAATATCGATTTAATTTTTTATTCAAATTTATCCTTAATTTTGATGTAATTATAAATACGATAAAGAAAGCACTCGATTTTCGTGTCAAAATTATGAACATGGTAATTGATAGCATATGGCATAAATATTTATATGGGTTAAACATTTTATTTTGAAAATTAAAAGTGAAAACACATAAATACAAGAAGAAAGTTAGGGTTTGTGTTTCTCTTGCTATCTTTTTGTATCTTACTTACTCCTCCAAGCAATCCAACACTGATTTCCATTATTGCATACCCTAATAATTAAAATACAGCAATCATTAGAGGCATGTCACATTAAATGTTACATAATATTCACATAATAGGAATTTCAGTTTCTTCATTCTCTTGAGCAGAGTCAAATCTTTTGTACTCATAATCCTATATCAATTCTATTTCATACGATTCTATCTACATATTTTTTTTATGTTCTATATATTTGTATACATGGAATCGTATAGAATAGGATTGATACAGGATTATAAGTATATAAGATCTGGTCCCTTTTGAATACTTTGGACCTTGGAGCACTTTTAACATAAAGGAAACCCCTTACAAACAATTGGGTGCCACACGTTTTTTTAAATAAAAAAACTGGATGACTAAACATTGATCCATGTATCTTTTTATATATACATATCTATGAGAAGGAAAAAACATGACAAATGTAATCACTTAAAAGTCTATTTGAAGTTCTATGAAAGGTACAATATCTCTGCAAACCATCTTGTAGATACATTGTACAGAATTACATTTAGCGATACTAGAGACATACCCTGCATTGCAGGTTTAGACCAAACTTCAGCAACTGGCCTGGTTATTGGCATCACAAGGTACAATTTCCCTGCCAATCACTGAAAGGCATATTGAACTGTCAGATGCAAGAATCAAAGTTGTTCCTATAGAAACCAATGTTATGAATACCGTATCGGGCTTAGTATCGGATTGAACTCTGGAACGGAATTATATCGGTATTGGTCGGTACCGGGTACCGTTTCGAGATATTTTTTAAATTTATAAAATAGTCCTTAAACTTTTTAAAAATTACAAAATAGTCTATATTGATATATTATACAGCTGTACTGTATACTTTACTAGTTTACTGTTTACATCAACCATGCTTTCAAAAATCTTAATAATAAATAATAATGAGTTAATGACAATTAATTTGAAATAACAATATTTTTTAAATATTTTACATATAAATAATAACCAATTAATATAAACAAAGACAATCATCATCGTACAATTATAAAACTAAGAATAATACAAAGCATTTAAAATATTACAATTAACTACAATCAAATTATTATTAATTTCTAATTCCAAAATTTTATACTTAACTAATTATTTACCAAAATTTAATACCCAAATATTAAAATAAATTACCATTTACCAAATATTAAGAATGTGTCAATTAATGTTAAGCTTTTTCAATTTCACTAATTTTGATTATCAATTTTACATTTAATTATTAATTTCATATTTGATTATCAATTTTACAATTAGGTTTAAACGTTGATTTGATTTTGATTATCAACTTTCAATTTTAAGTTTTAACAATCAATTAATCAACATCAACAATTTAACTTTAAAGTTTAAATTTAAAACATAAGGTTAACCATAAGCATCAAATTATCATTAAATAAAATACATGTATAATTAAACATTACAATTTATCAAACTCAATCTCAATTCTCAAATTCAATTGCCCAAATTCAATTTCAATTTCATTGATCAATGATTCAACAATTCAATATTAATACAATAATAAATCACAAGCTAATTTTCACCATTCAATAATCAATAAATCACCATTTCAAATTTAATTTTAATTGACTTCTAAATTCCAATTCCAAATGCTAAATGCCAAAATCCAAATTTAATTTACATTCCAATTCCAAAATTCAATCCCAATTCTAATTCCAAATTTAATTTCCAATTCAATTCAAAAATTCAATTCCAATTTTCATAGTTTTGAAATTTTAAAAAAATCAAAACCAAATGAATTTGAAAATAAATTTAAAAAAATGGTAAAAACCACGAAACTCAAAAGCCCAAAATTTTCTTTGCGGCTCCATCAAGCTGCATTAAGGAAAACAACAAAGAAATGGCCTGATTTTTAATTTACAGCCCAATTGCATTAGAGCTTAAATTCTAATAGAATTAGGGTTTCTCTATGGTATAAATGGTAGATAAGCCCTACTCATCGGTTTTCTGATTGTTGCGTTTGGGGTTTGTTTCTTTATTGTTTTTGGGTGAATCAGTGGAAGAAGAAGCGTATGAGGAGGTTCAAGGGGAAGGAGGGGTTGTTTTCGTCCGACGCTTTTCCTGCCTTGCCGTCGTCCCTTGTCTTGCCATGGTAGGCTGCGCCATCGCTCGATCCACCTGCTGCTTCTCGCTTTGGTCATTGTTAGTTTCACGGCATGAGCTACTCTAAAGATTTTTTTAGGGTTACATTTTGAATTTTTACAAAATGGTCCCTCGTTTTTTTATTTTTTACGAAATGATCCCAAAATTTGAATTAGCAGATCGATCAAATCAAATTTACCCTTATGGTCGTTTCGTATCACAAAAGCAGATTTAAATTGCACCATTGATAAAAACAAAAGGCCATTTCCCTTTCTGCTCTTAGCCAGTTAGCAACTATGCTAACCAAAAACACTAAATCTAATCTCTTTGGAGTTGCTCAATTAGGGTCAACAATGGGATAACAACTAAATCCAACCCAATCGAAATTGAAATGAGACAAACTCTAAATCCACGTCATTTTATGAGTTAGACCAAAATCGAACCAACCTCTTCTCCAAGTCGTACTGTGACACTGAGTCAAGTCAGATTGATTTTGCGAACCCTAGACTCAATTGATATGAAGGGATGACTTAAAATTTTCATGTATGCAGTCGTTTAAAATTTGAGGTTAAAATTTTACCTCCCGTAAAGGACTTATCCAACTTGAGGAGAAATTAGTTTAGGTGTGAATGACTTAAAGATACCTTCCTATAATTGAAATCCTTCTAGAACACTTCGTAAATTTTCAATTATAAAACACCTCGTGGATTAAAAAAACAAGAGAGAAATCAAGAATTTGCTTATCATCAATCATTTCAATCGAGTTTGTTGTTTGATTTATAAGATTCCAAAAAAAAAAATATAGTTTAGATTTTAAAAGTAATAACTATTCATTTTCTTATTATTAAAGAAATATTTAAGGCATAGAAACATTAAACATCCATTTCTCCTGGCCCTCACAACATCGTAGACAATGCCACAAATCAACAAGTGATAGGTGTACTCCGTGAAGTCTAAATTGAATGAAAGAGGCCCTGGTACCGCCCAAACACCAATACCCTCCTTCACCCTCACTCGACACTCACCAAAGGAAGCCCCTGTAAGGTGAATCACCAACATAAAGAAGTGATCAAACTTCCTACATTGTTATGTTATCCGTAAATCTAAAAAATTTTAAAAATAGAAATATTATTTTATAATTTTTCAAAAATATATTTAAAGATACTATATCATACCAATATCAAGACCTTTTTTGTCTACATTTGAAAGTAAATGAGCTTCTAAATGTGGGATTTTCTAAATGATCTTTTCACAACCTTGACTTAAATTTCATATTTTCATATGTAAAAAGAAGCATAAACATCTTCAAATACCAGTTGTCTGCTAACGAGTACTGCATCCTCAAAACTGTAACCTTCTTATCACAAACTACTAATACATTTTTGACCGAAAAGAGCTCGCCAACTGTAGCAGTACTATTTACTAAAATTTGTGCCTTTTTAACGCATTTATCCAATATTTTAAAAATCGAACCGATGACTGAACCGAAGAAGTAACTAATTTAATAATTAATGATTCAACTGAAATTTAACCGTGGTCGAACCAGTAACTAATAAATATATAAATTTTTATTTTATATATATTATATATAAGATAATTTTTAAACATACTATTTAATTATTTATTTATCTAATTGTAAACTTAACTTAAACCTTCAAACTTTAAAATATACAATTTTTTAAAAGTTCACCAAATACAACACAAAATAAGATAACAAAGCTCACTAGTTATATTTCATTAAAAAGATTTAAAAAAAGATCACTAATCATAATATTCATTTAAGTTAAAATTATCAAAATTAAGGTATTTTAAATAGATCGGCCGGTTCTTTCTTTCACCGATTCAACGATTTTTACCGGTCTAACCGCAAAATGAACGGGTCAATCACTCACAAAAAATACAGGCTAAATTAGACCGTTTTATGCTCCGATTTTCCGGTTCGATCGAACAGTTCGGTCCGATTTTTAAAACACTGCATTTACCCCGCTAAAAGATACAAGTTTTGATACTTTATTTGCAACTTTGTCTAGGATTCAGTTTAGGACCCTGAAAACTTTTGATACTTTATTTGCAACTTTGTCTAGGATTCAGTTTAGGACCCTGAAAACTATATGTATGTACAAAGAAATGATGGGAAACAGTTAGCTCTCATTGCTTTCTCACAAGTGGGAACAGGTGGGCAGCATTGACGAGTGAATGCTAACCACCGCAATTAGGTGACAAAAGCGGACAGATCAATAGAAGATTCAAAAAACTTGAAACAAAAGCAAAGGGGTCGTTCCTTCTTCCTCACTCAACAGAATACCACAGGATGAATCAGAACAACATAGGATCATACGAAGCCCCACCTGTAACCCGCAACCGCAAGGAGATGTGAATTTGGCGGAGAGGGGTTAGTATAAATCTTTGCAAGGGAGAAAAATGCCCCCAGAACCACCTCACCACCGTTTTCTTGTAGCTCTAATCAAAGTTTCCACCTCCAAGTTCACCTGAAGCAGAAATATATCATTGCAATACAAGGTATGAAAATTCCCGGAAGAAAATATATTATTCTGCTTGTTTTCATTCTATCAACTATCTCAATCCTTAGACTTCTTAGACTTGCAATCACCACTTCATTCTCAACCACTCCCCGGTTGCCTGCACTGCATACAGCCATACAACAAGCATGTTCTTCTCCTTCTCCAGTATGTGACAACGTTACATCACATGGACTGGACAACCCACAAACACAATATAACACTTCAGCAAATGCAACCCTTTTGACAGAAAAGGAATTTAAAGTTCTATTCAATCTCATCCAAAGGAAAGCCCCCTGCAACCTCCTCATCTTTGGGCTGGAGCACCAGTACTTAAACCTCTCCTCCATCAACTCAGGTGGCATCACCATCTTTCTAGAGGATGATCCTGAGAAGATAAGTGCAATCAGAGAACAAGTGAACAACTACCAAGTCTATAAGGTTGAACACCAGATACCTTCAAAGAAGGCTTACGACCTGCTTAAGCATGCTAGGAAAAGCACTTCATGTGCACCTAGGCCAGGAATACTACAGAATTCAACATGCAAGCTTGCAATGAAAAATTTACCGCCAGAAGTTTACCAGCTTAAGTGGGATGTTATAGTAGTGGATGGACCAAGTGGACACTCACCAGAGGCACCAGGCAGGATGGCTACTATCTACACAGCTAGCATGATAGCAAGGGCAGGAAACAGAGCGGATGTATTAGTACATGATGTGGATAGAACAATAGAGAAGTGGTTCTCATGGGAGTTCCTTTGTGATGAGAACTTGGTCTCCTCCAAAGGGAAGCTCTGGAACTTTAGAATCACAAATGCATCAAATTCCACAAGGTTTTGCTCACAGAAAGCAACTTTCACAGAGTGATAATTCCCCCGATCTGAAACAACAGGAACCGAGTCCCTTGATTGTTAACAAATATTCATTGGAAACAGGGGCATCTTAAATGCAGAACTCTCTGACACATACCAGACATATCTATGACCACATGCCACTGAATCAAAGCATGCAAATGAACAGTCAAGATACCAAAAAGATCTCACCACTTCATAGAGCTAAGACGAATGTCAAGGACATCTCTGTTCTGTGCTCGCATTGATGTCATCTCCGACATCAAGTTTGCAAGATTGAAAAACTGAAGTTCGCAGAAGAAATAATCCTGAAGGCAACTTAATTTCAGGTAGCAAACATGTAGCACTGCAAATCCTTAGTGCAATGCGTTACCATTGAGATATATTTGCATACAAAAAACGAGGTTGAAAGGTTATTCACACATTAAACATGAAGCAATGCATCTTATACTTTATTTCAAAGAAACTGCTACACTCATACAATATCAAAAGATGTGCCTCATATTTTAATTTTAGGAGAAAGGATGGAGAATAATCAATTCTCACATGAAAAATAGTCGCAATTACAAATAGAAATGACAAAAGTCTAGTGGTGAAACAAAGTTCACCATGATTCTTCGCTGCACCTCAACAAAGTTCACCATGATTCTTTGCTGCTCCTCGCAACTCCTCAAAATACAAAGATAAAATAGGAGGCCGAAAAGAAGAAGATAACAATTTGCAGAAGAATATACACTCTATACAATCATCACAAGCATCAGTATCTCTCCTTTGTATCCAGCAGTCATTTGCTTGCATCCTTCCACTATATTGAAGACAACAAATGAAACAGTGTAGTTAGGGATATATGCAAATATAAATTCAACATGCGATGGTTTGATGAGGCACAACTGTCAAGGAAAGTAATCAGACAGACAACACAGACACACTTGCCAGAGCTAGCTACAATAGCATGAATCCAAAAGACAGGCAGAGTTTGGCAGTCAATCAAAGTAAATAACAATTTACCACTCGAGCTTGATTGCTTGTCCTTTAGAGCAGTGAACAACAGCTAAATGCCAAGTCATAATAATATCTGCGTGTTTTTGTAATTTTTTTCCAATACTAAGTACATAAGCAATATTTACTAAGGTTCAAGAGACACCCACAAACTAAGAAGTTGGATGCAGCAGTAGCAGCAAGTACACATAAGCAGCAAAAATGGAAATTTGACAAAAGGCATAATGAAATATAGAGATGCTCAATCCCACTTCTATTATAATCAAATCATCCCAAACAGAATGATGTGATATACTAAAACATTACTTTATATTATAATGTACATCTCAGAAGATGGAAATAAAGGCACATGATAATACAGCATGCAAAATGAAAGTGCACATTTCAAACACTGTCTTTGAAAACAATATACTCAGATTGTCTTGCAACATATCATATCGGACTTAGTTGCTTTTACCATCCGTTTGCTGACGTATGGTTGTAATGCGATTGGCATTTCTGAATCACTGGCTGCTTCAGGTAACTTCTGTTTCTCCTAGTAAGATACAAATCAAGTACTGCTGTTATTTATGTCACACAGAGACACATTATAAAACCGCAAACAAAATCAAACACCTTCTTTTTGGAAGAACTTATTCAGATTGTAGTACAGAACATCACATAGAGCTTGGTACTCACCATTCGTTTGCTGATGTAAGGGTGTACCGCCATTTGCATTTCTGAATGGCTAGAAACCTCAGGCAATTTCTGTTTCTCCTCCAGAAATTCTTTCCTAGACTGCTTCCGGCTGCCAGATTGCCAAACTCTACCAAAGTTGGGAAGCCAGTTGGTATCAAAGTCATGTTTGGTAATCTCTCCCTTCTTCTCCATCTCCAGCTCAATCTTTCTCTTCTCAGCCCAAGCAGCTCCAACTCTCTTTGGATTCAATTTATGGGATTTCCCAGCCTTACTTGATGAGAACTGTGTTAGTTGCATATCTAGCAGGTTTTCTTCAGTAGATTCGAACCATGGGGGCAGAGCTCCGGTATGGACATTTCCATTGAAATCTCCAGGAGTTGTGGAAGATACTTTACTGATGTTCAGCAAATCTGACAACATAATTAACAGGCGAGGATTGCAGTAAAATAACATATCGTATGACAATCACATACAGTATCAAGAGAACAGCTAGCTTAGAAACTGTAAAGAGGACCAGTGACAAATAGAATAAATTCAACGATTATTACCTTGTGAACTGCCCACTCCATTTAACATTCTCTTATCCTCACTAACCTGTTGCATCTACATAAAACAAATTACTAATATACATGAATACCAATTCAATAATATGCATGCGTCTGCACAAACGTATACAATAACATACCATGTGTGTATGTTTGTACAATGCAGAAAGAAATATTCTTTTAAAGTTTATGATATCTCGGTGCATCAGGCTAATAACAAATATCTGATCATTTACAAAAAGCCACTGGTTACATACAAAAAGAAGCGAATAAACAAAAATGAAAAGATCTATGCTTAATACAATATCATATTCTAAAGCGGGATTGAACCAGGCCTACAAATTTTAAAAGAAATCTTCTTTGTCAATTAAACAGAACCAAGGTAAAACCTAAGGTAGAAAAAGTAGCTTACGACTTATGAATGATGATAAAGAATAGTGAATTACTATTTTAACAGAAACTACATATTCTAATAAACTGTTCGGTGGCACATTTCTTATTATCTATGCTTCAAAAAATGAAATTTCTGGTCAATTTCAGAAAGTAGTAGCAGATATAAACATGACCCGGTAGAAAGCAAATCAACATCCACTATGTCCTTAATCTCAAACCTTTAGATCCTTTATTGAGAATAACAGATATTAGAAAACAACAAAGGAATTCGAAACCCATGCTTTGACACTTTGCAGAGCATCCAGCACAAGTACCTGAGAACTGAAGTATTATTCTTGAACCATCTACCAAAGAATGGCAACAGATATGTGATAAAGCATGATTAAGGAACAAGTAATATCTTAGATGCACTATAGAAAACTAAGAAAAAACAAATATATGACCATCAACCTTTTCAGAAAGCAAATGAAAAGGAATCAGTTGAACCAAGCTTACCCCTTCGCTATAGTTGTATGAGCTTAATGCACCAGTATCACAGAAAAAGACTTGACCAGCCCAATTACCTTTCAAAGAAACCACACTGGTCATTTCACAAGTGAAATCTCCATAGAGCTATAGAAGAATGCTTGATCATGAAGCAAATAGAGGAACTAGACACATTATTAACACCTTTAAAAGAATTTGAGCTCCTTGAACTTGGATTAGGACATGCACCCATGGGCAAAGAAGAGACAGCATCATGTATAAATGGACCAACATGATTGATTGCTGAGACTCCTGAATGGGATATCTGAGACTCATTCGTATTATACTGTAAAGGCATAACAACATTTGAAATTTTTGATTCATGCAGATCAAAATCATTTTTGTCAAACTTATCAATGTTCTCATGGTTGAGTTCAATATGGATATCATTTAAAGCTCCAACTTGATGACGAAGAGCTCTGTCTGTCGATGTTGCAACCCCATTCTTCAATGACTTGCACTTCTTCTCCCACTACAATCATCAAAATAATAATAATAATAATGATACTCTAGAAATTTTCCTCTCTATATTTAGTTGCCAGCAAATGATATCCCACATAAGAACCAAGATAGCATCTCATGCAACTTTTTTTAGACACAACATTATATTTAAGCCACTGCAATCATAAGAAAACGAAATTTCCATAATTCTATATAACTCCAAATGATTCAGAGACATCAACTCACCTTAGACAAGTCTGCCTCAGTAACTCGAAAACTATCTAAGCCATCCATCCCACCACCGTATTTCCAAAGAAAGTGCTTCACATTCTTTAGATGATCCACACTTGCCAGATGATGAATTGCATTGGCGCTGCAATATTCGTTTCACAAGGACACGTATCAAATCCCAGTAAGTTATTAATAAGAATTGATGATCAACTAATGACTTCATCATTTTTTCCTTTTCAAAATACCCGTTTTTAGCTTTTTTCCCCTCTTAGCCATAAAAGAATTAAACAGCATCTACACTAATAAAAACCAATTTACAACAGATAATACAAAACTACTCATTGAAAGAACTTTGAGTCTCCTACTAATACACATCAGCTCAATTCGTTGAATTAACCCCCAGTCCACCGTATGCAATATCCAGAGACAAAAAACACAATTCAGAACAAAATTAATAAAGACAATAAGGTATTGATTAAACAGCTTACCAAACAAAGGGGCTGTCAAGCTCGTTAAGCTCGAAATCGCAGAACACGCACCACAAGCGATTGCGAGAAGCGTATTCAGGTCGGAGGACGCTAGGATTGTTGAGAAAGAAGCGAACGTCAGCTAGCTTGGTCTGGAACCGAGATAAGAACGCAGAAAGCGACTTCTTGTGATTTGGAAAATACTTATGGCGTTGTCCCTGATCATGATTCAAATTGCAAACCTTGCAGAACTCATAGTCGAATTTCCCTCCTTTCTTCTTCTCCTTGTTCTTACGGTTCATGGATTCTGCCCTTGAATTTGGGTACCAATTCGTACATTAACAAGGGATAGGGATTTTCAGTACGAGAGTAAAGTAAGCTCTATTTAGGGTGATACAAGTAAAACGCATCGTCTAATGCCTGGTTCCCGCCAAATTCCAACTCCCGTAAGATCTAGAACTTTTCGTTTTTAGATTTTATAAAATTAAATTAAATTTATTGTTAAATGTTAAAATAAAATGTTTAATTTTAATTAATATTTAAAATTTTATTCTTAAGATTATGTTATCTAATTGATCCATATATTAATTAACGATTCATATACTAAAATTTGCTAAATTTTAATTATTTTAATATTTATTATACTATAAGTACTATTTTAAAAATACTAAAATGTAAAATAATACTATAAATAAAGATAAATATTAACTTAAATTTTTAAAAATGCTAAAATAAATTGATATTTTTATTAAAACAGATACATCATAATTTAAAAAATAGTAAGCATGAGTACAGATGAGTAATAAATGGTATATTATAACTTAAATAATAATTAAAATATTATTTAATTTAAAATTAGTAATTTGTTAAGTACTTTATTTAAATAACTTAAATTACATATTATTATATACATTCAAACTTTTATTTATTATCCTCTAACTTTTGATTTTTATTTTACTTATCTATTATTTTGAAAAACTCTCTAAAACGGTATCGTTTTAGTCTTAAGTTTAAGATATGGATCGTCTAAAAGTAGATAGTTATGGGCACCCACATGGCTTGTTGCGTCCGGTCCAACTTGTTGTCACTTATTATACATGGTTAGAAAATTAACAGATAATGTTATACGGTGTACGAGTGATAAAAACAATTAAACAAAACTATAGGGAGTATATGATAATTTTTAAATTTTAGTTCCAAAAGTAAAAAAAGCTTATAAACTTAAGGTTCGACTTAAATGACCTGTGCCCTCGGTTACAAAATAACGTCATTTTAGAGAAATTGTTCAAAACGATATTTTAGTCTTTAAGAAACGACTCGTTTAAAATAACGCCATTTTAGATAGGCTCAGATTGTAGGCTGTTAAGTGACCGTTTCACTATAATAGTTTAAGCTGTTGTGTGAGGCCAACTTAATTGATTTTATATACTCTCTAACACACCTCCCAAGTGTAAGTCTTTCAGGCTGAAACTGCATGCGCCTATTTTACTCGCGCTTAATTTAATTAGAATAGGTGGGTGGTAAGATTCAAACTCATGACTATTTGATCATAAAGACACTGATATCATGTTAAGTGACCGTTTCACCACAATAGTTTAAGCTGTTGTGTGAGGCTAACTTAATTAGTTTTATACATTCTCTAACATAGGCAAATCTAATTTGACCTATAATCATCTATATATTAAAATGAATTGAATGCTATTCTTTGCCCTTTTTTTATCAACTTTTTTATGTTGAAAAGAATGAAAGTGTTATTAATTCCAGCTGTTGGGCCAATCTAGTAATGCAAAGGTGTGATTCACATTTCCACATGGGTGTGACTTTGAGAGATGAAGAGTCCCACCACCAGCACTGCCAAACTATTGAAGTGAGCTGATCTTTCTTCTCTTGATTGGTAATGAATATGACATCAACAATGAACAAATATTAGGACCCTTTTCCCTATCCTACCATGTTTTTCTCAGTGAGAGAGGGATAGGCAACACCTTTGGTTGTATTTGTGTGTTATTGTCCAAAACCAAACTTATGAGAGCCCTCACATGACATGGAATGAACTCCACCATTACTTGCTCCCTTCCAATTCAATGACCTACTTTCCCCCTTACAAAATCTTAACATCAAAGAAGAAACAAAATCTAAATTGGATATACATCTGAAAATAACATATGTGAAATATATTCTTCAAACTTGATTCAATATTTGAATTTTATTTATAGACTTTTATTAATGTTCTTAGAGAAAATCTTACATGACATCAACAAAATTTAAGTTAAACATACGGTGTCCGCATGGGTAGCTCAACTGATTATCAGAAAGGAAGTTGAGTGCAAGGTCTCAGGTTCAAATCTTGACGGCGGTAGTGTGAAAGTTTATCCAATGTGGTGGCTCCTTGTGCGCACCAAACAATGGGCTGTCTTTCTAAGAAGCTAAGTAAGATTAAATCGTGATTTACCCCCTCAAGAGTTCATCCAATATGGTGGCTCTTTGTGCGCACCGGACAATGAACTGTCTTTCTGAAAAGCTAAATGATATTAAACCATGATTTGTCCTTTCATTACTTTGTCGGGCCAGAATGTAAGAGCGCTTGGGGTGGGCGATTCCACCCTTTTTTAGTGCAAGTTAGACATACGGTTAAAAATGATTGTTAGTTCGGATGCGAAGTTAAATTGTGTTAATCAAAGTCCTAAAAAGAAGTGATTATCAAACTTCAATACCTGAATTGAAAGATTCAAATGATTGGCAATGTCAATTAGGTGAATACAGCTTAAACCCTCTCCAGCCTTCTTGTTTTTACAGGCACAGGACCATTTGCAAAACATGAACTTGACATTTACATGTGCTTGAATGTGCTGTTCATGCATGATGATGCCTAGTGGAGTGGCCTTACCTCCAAATGAACTGATGAAGACTTCCTTCCTTGTCAACATCGTACAGTACACAATTACAAGCACTTGGATTCTTTGTGTTACAATTCGGGCATGTACTGGGATCTCCATATACATAGGTACAGAATCAGTTCAGGATAATGTATAGACAAAACATTAGAAGACAAAACGTTAAGGTTTTTTCATCATGAGTAGTTTGATCGTTCAGCTGAGGATGTCCTACAACTTTATCAAGGAATGGATAGCCACTGCATTTCCAAATAAAAGATCAAAGACAAGGCATCCAATAATTCAAAGTGATCTATGTCAGAAATGCTTTCCTTGATTGCTTCCATGATTATCTAAGTGATTATTGACTCAATTAGGAAGAAAAAGTCAGTGAACAATTTTTTTGTTAGTTTCCAGCCCAAAAATGTGCAACTTTCATGATTGGTGTCATACTTTCATAGCAGAGCATCTTATACTATAGGAATCTTGACCATATTATCACTGTTATGACAATGGAATGCAAGAAAAAAGCAGCAGGACTTATCCTCCTGTTTCATCATCTTGAAAACAGAGTGCATGAAAATTATTTTTTTAAAAAAAGAATCCAGGAAGGGAAGAAACAGGGCATAGAACAGAGTTCATATACTGATCTTTTTCAGAACTTGTTCAAGCACCATGATTTTTTGAGAATTCTCTTCAAAGTCTTTTGAAACTTGTATTATTATGAAACTAAACAAGATTCTGTACTCAAATTATCATCAACTTTACTTCCATACCTTTGTTGATGCCGCAGATGTGCTTTTTCGGCAGGCCATTTTTGTTGAAACTTCAAGATCCTCTGCCCCACTAGATCATGTCTTGGCCGATAAGCAAAAGAATCAAGTCAGTGTATTATTGAGGGCACTCATATGACAGATTAACTGCATTTTTGGAAATGTGATTGGAGGTTGCTGAAAAATGAAGCTAATTTTCGTTTCTCCCGACAAGTTGAAAGGGGCACTGTTCATTGCTATGATTGATTTTCCTTTAGTTGAGTGTTCCTATACAGAAAATGTCTCTTTTGTGTTGGATCCCAGACATGGAAAGTGGGTTTTAGATTGGTGATGAGCAAAAGTGAGGAGCTTGATTACAAGCGGATACATACAGCTTTCCCGCGACGTTCTTACTTGCTTTTTGTTCTGATTCATTTGTCTCTCGTAGCCCAGGTTTTACTCTTATATCCTGCATGGAAGTGAGAAATTCCAAGAACCTGATATGGGTTTTACAGTCCTCATTAGAAGCTAAACTAAATTTGTTTCTCCTGCTACAAGTATAGCTCTCTCTCTTGCTATCTTCCAATCTTTATTGCTCTGATGGGGTTTCAGCACTTAACCCAGTGGAAATTGTATCAGCTTAATGATTCACACCTTTATTCCATGGTTCGAGTAGGGTCGCAGTCCAATCAACAAAATGACATAGATCAGTTCTTTCAGCTTTTGCACACAGATTGCGGCTTGGCAAACACAGTGACTGCCTTGAAACAAACTGATTTGGTTTCTTTTTTATATGAACTTTCCAAGACTCTGTAGCAAGGCTCATATGTTTATCACATAAACTCGGAGCAAAAATCAAAGATGAAGAACAAATAACAATAGGAAAAAGAGAAATAGAGCCACAAATGAACGATTACAGCCAAAACTTTTTCAGGTTCTTTCGACTGGTCGCTTCAGATTTCAGAATTCTGATATAATAGTCAACCATGGTGCATCATTACTTAATTCAAGTGTTCATATACTATATTGCCTTCCTCTTCATAAAAATTTGCTCATAATTACTGCATAACTTACTGAAATCGCTCCTCAGAGAAGACCAAGTTGTTGTTATCATGAATTTAGAGAGAGCTTATGATATATGAAATGGATAGCTTCGGTAGCTTCTTGACATGGTTATACTTTTGCAGGTTTTCCCAATCTGGGAAAGAAACCAAAATCAGCAGCCAAATGTAGCCTGGCTTGGAAATTAATCTACTAGTCATTCATTATCAAACATAGGCAGCAAGAAACAGGTGATCATTTGCACTCCAAGACTTTTCATGCCACTTTATACATGCAATTTTGTCCTCTCTTTTTTTTTAATCTGACGATGACCCCTTTCGGTTTGGTTGAAGGAATCGATCGAAATACAAAAGGAATCCAATACCCAAAGTATTGCAAACTCATCAAACAACTTGGGACTAGAATATTAACCCCAACTCTGTCAATAAAAGGAATCAAAGATCAACAGTAATCCATTTTAGCTAAGGCTTGAATCTTTGCCTGCAAGATTGGCAAGTGATCTCCATGCATGTAGAATCTATCTGTCTTGTCGCTCTCTCCTTCAATCTCTCTGCTCTCTCCACTTCCTCTCTGGCTCTTTGCCACATATTCCTCGCTCTCGCAAACTCTGACTGCGCCATCTCCATCTCTCTCCTCGTCTGCTCTCTCACTCTCTCCGCGTAAGCTTTTTCAATGGCCGCCAATCGATTTTGCTCCGACGCCTGCCATTTCAACGACTCTACGGAGCTCGTACCCTGTTTCATATCACTCAACTCGCAAATGGGTCCTCCCAAAACTATGTTAGATGATGACTGAATTGGTTTTAGACTGATAGATAACTGCAGGTCCACCGATGGGCCTCCGTAATTTTCAGTCACCGCCGACCGATGCCTGAAGGAAGAATCCGGTGGAAGCGACCCCAAGTGTTGTGCAGAAGATGAACAAGAAGAAGCTAAGTGATATTGCGAAGGAAGCAACTGTAACCCCCTATTATCTTCCCCTTCCATTGGAGAGCAGAAATAATAAAGGCTATGGAGATCGTAAGCTAAGGTGGCGAGTGGTGACAGCGGAGTGAGTGACGGCTATATATAAAGCTCGAAGAAAGCTAAATTACCATAAAACCCACGTTTGCCGTGCAAAATACTAACTGCAGCACCCTTTTGCTCCTGTGTTAATGCTTATAGTTTGGGGTTTGGTAAATATATGGAATAATTCAAGGGTGTTTTAGTCACACCGGTGAACAGTTTGAGAGAATCCCGTTATAAAAGGAGCCAAAGGAGAGGAAGGAAATAACGGATAACGTTATTGTTATCCGTTATTGCGCCATAATTTGCTTTCTTATGTTCTTATTCAACTCACTTTAAATTTCGAAGTGACCTTTTTTCTTTTTGGTATGTATTTAACTTAATATATCTTAAATTATAGTCTTAAAACTAGCTGTAAAAATGGGCTGATACATGCCCTACATTTAGATATTTTCAATAAGTCATTTTATGGGTCAAATCAAACTTAAATCGATTTGAGATCTATTTTTTAAACAAAACGATATCATTTTGTTTAAAAGAATTGGGTCTCAGATAACCTCAGTCTAGGCAACTTAGACTCAGATTCAATTAAAAAATCGTTATTTCATGTTTTTAATTTTAAAAAATATTTTAAAAATTAATAAAACCAACGTATGAGCCAATTTATTTTCATCCCTGCTGACAACTTATATAATCGTATGAATTTGTGAAATAGTAGGATATTATTAGGGACACGAACGAGATATATAAGTTTAGGGATAGATTTAGATATATTAATAGTCAATTGAAATAGATAATAGTTGAGTTGAAATTTCTCAATTCTCAAAACTATTCCTAACTACTCAATTGGCACTAAAGTCAACCTAAAATAATTAACTCATAACTAAGATCTCTTTTCAATTATTAATTAATATGATATTTGTAAGTTTATTAAGGTATAATCTCTAGTTGCACAACTTAACATAAATAACTTTGATATGTCTTTTAATTTCTTATTAAGTATAAACACGACAAATATCACAAAACAATATTATATTGTTCAACAAGAAAAAAAGTTAAACAAAAGAATTCAAGAATAAACCCCACTATAGATTTAGAATTCTATAATCATATTCAAAACATAACTATTTAGATTTAACATCCAATGAAATGAAACAGAATAAGAAAATAATAAATAAGCTTGAAAGCCTTGATCAATAATTTTTGGAAACTTAAATTTGACTTGATGTTTCCACTTTTTGATCTTCTTATGTGTAGCTTATTTTAGTATTTTTGTTCTTCCTTTTCAAGGGTCTCTGATAACTCTTGTTGTCTTTTTTCTAAATTCAATGGCTTCTAATTTGCCTCTTTTTATGTAGCATTTTTAATATTCTTATATATCAACAAACTAGGGTTTATGAAGTGTCGTGTATCTTCAAGAATACCTCAATTCACGACTTAACATAGTCATAGAGATTTGCACATGAAATATACACAACTGCGTATATTGTGTAACTCCATAGAGGCAGGAATTGTGTTTTTGAAGCTTCACACGTTTACAATAACTTCTATGTTCACTATACACGACCGTGTATACCTAAAATTGCTCTAATTATTTCATTTCTTGCCACTATTTCACTTGAATACATCTTCTCTCAGTTTATGAAGGCAATTATCACCTAACAACACACCTAAAGCACATTAAGTACCAAAATACTATAAAAGTATTAAATAACAAGCAAAAATACTAAATATAGATATATAAATATATACAAATATTTATCTATCATATGTCTTATTATTTTTCACATCGTCAAAATTCATTTGTTACGTCAACTATAGGTTTTTAATATTTGTCACGTCAACATACTTACATTATCACTAGTTGATGTCAATCAGTTTCATGTTTATAAACCACTTATTCATTAGTAAAAACATGGTCAAACTATCTATGGTCATATGTCTGAATTATCAATTATTAATTGGAGATCTTACTTGGCCTAACATTCAAATTGCCAATATGCATGTCAATTTTTATAATCGAAAGCATACTTGACACTAATTGATGACTCTTAAAGATAAAGTTGAGTTTAACTGCAACTTTCTTCTTCATCAATAATCTCTATCAAGTTTTGATACTATAATTAAATAGTATCGAAACTTTCGTACGGGCCTTTCGTGAGCCTGAGGTGATGGGAAACGCATTTTCTTTTGGTTGGACAACTGGTTTGAAGGTTAGGGCCCGCTTATTCATGTTGTCAGCTCACCGGTCCCGGACCACCGGCAGTTTGATACGATAGCGTCTCTCCTCGATGGCCAGGGTACTTGGAGGTGGCCTGAGTTTCGAATATATCTCCCGTTTGCTGTTTGTTTGGCTGCAACGGAGGGTACTAGGGAGGACCAGGTGCAGTGGGCTCCTACCCCCCATGGGCGGTTCACGGTGAAGTCAGCGTATGATCTTATAGAGGGGCCTCCCAGGGCTTCCCCTGCCCAGTTATGGGCGGTTATCTGGAAGTGTGATGGCCCCCAACGGATCAAATCGTTCCTTTGGTTGGTGGCCAAACATCGTCTTCTGACGAATCACCAGATGGTGGTGCGTCATATAGCCACAGATCCGAGTTGTCCATTATGTGGATAGGACGAGACTACCATACATGTGGTGCGTGATTGTTCGCGGGTGTCTGCGTTTTGGAGACAGTTTCCTTGAGAGGTGGTAGACTCAGAGTTTTTCTTACAAGGTGAGGAGTTGTGGTTGCAGTATAACCTCGCTCAACCCGTTCAGGTCCAGGGCGCTGCATGGGCCACCATTTTTGGAGTCGCCTGCTGGTATCTATGGCAGTGGCTCAATCGTAGTCTGTTTGAACCTGGATTCATTTGGCCGGAGGAGGGGTCTCAGCTCACCTTTGCTTATGTTGATTGGATTGTGCGAGCCTGGATGTTATAACACAAGGTCTTTCCGGCTCTGGGGGTTCCAGTGGGCACCCTGGTGGGCTGGACTAAACCCCCAGTGGGTTGGGTTAAAGTCAACAGACGGGGCGGTTCAGCTTGGAGCCGCTACAGCCTTTGCGGGCATATTGATTCGGGACTACCATGGAAACTGGTGTGGTGGATTTCAGCAGAACATCGGTTAAGCCTCACCTTTAACGACGGAGCTTTGGGGATGTTCTCCGGCCTCTCTCTGGCCTGGGAGAGGGGGTATCGTAGGGTGGTTGCCGAGATGGACGCTCTCGAGGTTATTAACATACTCTCTGACCCGCACTGTGAACTCACTGGGGTTACTTTTTTGGTGGCAGGTATCCGGGAGCTTTTACAACCGCCTTAGGAGATTCATCTGCAGCATGTTGTTTGCGAGGGGAACCAGTGCGCGAACCGGTTGGCGACCCTTGCAGGCCTCCTTCCCCCAGGCCTCCGTGTCCTCCAGGAGCCTCCTTTGGGAGTACAAGAGCTTATTTGCAGCAATGCGACGGGACAATTGTATTCTAAAGCTGTAAATTGATTTAGGTGTTATTTTTCCTTTGTATCCAAAAAAAAAAACTACTTTTGAAAGAGGTCCAACTCAACACCCTTTAAATGAAGAAATCTATTCTATTTAAAGATGTTGTTCTTGCCAATCATACCTTCTCTCTTTCAACTTTTACCTCTTAAAATTTAGTTAATAAGAAGGTATTTTATAACTACTATAAAAAGAATGGTCATCACATTTCTAAATGCAAGAAATGACCAAAACAAGATAACTCTTCCAAGTCCTCTCAATCAGTTATCATTGTCATTGCCACAGAGGTGGTAATGGAGAATACATATCATAAATTCTCCTTAAAAGACCTATAGGCCTTTCGATAACAACTCCAAACTTAACTATATTTTGGTATTGTTTCCTATCTTGTATTATCTATCATATCGGGTACTTTTTTGTGATATCTCGATTATGCATAGTGTAACTACATGACCTCTAATTCATCCGTATTCAATTTCTCAAAAGCTTCTTCAACATATTGTCAATACTGCTAATAACTCTATTATGAATGTTCAAAAATATTATCATTATTCAAACAACTAAGTTGTCTTTACTTTATACATTTCTTATTCATAAATTATCTTTAAATCTCATCATTTTTAGTCAATTATGTGAACTTTGTTTCAATTTTCAAGTCGTAGTTGTATTTTACGTAATCTACAGACAAACAAGATCCTTAATATATGATGTAAGATTAGATGTCTATTTGAATTTAACTCCCTTTGCCTTCCACCAAAACTTATCGGGGGTGTTATTACATCTTATATACGATACTCTTGTTTTTGTTATCTTTCTAATATTATACTTAAATCATTAATTTATAGTGATTCTTTAGGTCAATTCAAGTAAAAAACTTTTATTTTATACCAAATTTTCGAAATTCATAATTTACCTTTTATTAATAGTAATTTTGTTTATTTAACTCGCTTTAATTTAATTTATTTTATATTTGTGGATTTGCTCCTCATAATACCATTAGTAGTTTGCAATAACATGTAATCTTTAATCTTTGTTGGTAATTTTTTAGATAAACGGATTTATCTTTTAAGTAATAAGTCTGATTTTTTTCTCACTTTGTAACCATGCTTTATACTCAAGTTTCTTGTGATATTAAAATCTTTCTCATTAATAATGCTATGTAATATAAAGATAAACCCTTTGTCCTTTTTTTATCAACAAGGAGCCATTATTCAAGATCTTATTTAGATAATTCTTAACATAATGATAGAGTTCTATACACATGTTCTCAATACCATTAGAGTTCTTCTCCTTTCTTCCTATTGTATAGAAACCTTTTGGAAAGAAATTGTTCTTACTATTTTTTATACTATCAATTGTATCCTTACTCTAGTCAAAGGTAACATCTCTCCTTATAAATGTCTACAAAACTATACTTTTGGCTACCAATCTCTCAAAGTTTTTAGTTGTACTTGTTCATTCTTCTTCAACCACATAAACACACTAAATTAGAACTAAGAGCAATATTTGCTCATATAGTATATAATTAAATACAAAAGGTACAAGTGTTGGGATATCTCAAAGATTTCGCATCTCATGACATATGATCTTTTAAAATCATATAATGTTTTCAACTATCTCAAAATTTTAAGTCAATAAACCTTCTCAAAAGTTACTTCTATAATCCCACTACATTTTTGTTTCCTCACTTATCTTATAAGATCATTTTATAATAGTTACAGTAGCTCAATACAACATACACCTGGTCCTATTGCTTCTTTATTAGTTGTGAATTCATCATCTCCTCCAAATGATTCTTCTCCATTCAATCAATCATTTGGACTTCCTATTCCTTAACTTGTTCCTTTGATGTACCAATTGATTAAGTCAACCTTTTATCTAACTTTGAGATTTTTTCATTTATTCCAATATTATTTCGCCATAAGAATTTCACATATATCGTAAAATAAACTTTAAACGACTATGGTAGAAAGCAATGATAGAAAAGTATATGTACTTATTAGTACCAGTACTTAGGACATGGTCAATTTACTTCCAGATAAATATATTATTGATTATAAATGGGTCTATAAAATAGGTCAGTTAAGCGATATAAAGCTCGAATGTTTGCTAAAAGATTTACCCAAGAGTGTGGCATTGACTATAAATAGACTATTCTTCAGTTGCTTGTCCAACCTCAATTAGCAATCTTGTTGCAATTGTTGTGAACAAACATTGGTCATTGTTCTATATAGGCATCAAGAATCTATTCACCAATAGTGATATTACAAAATAAGTGTATGTGCATCGTCTATATGATTATGATCATCCATCTAATATGGTTTGTCTCTTTCACAAAGTGTTATGTAGACTAAATCAGGCTCACAAAGCCTGGGTTGTTAAATTTAAATTTTGGTTCAGCTCTTATAATCATGCCTTATTTATTTGCAAAACGACTCAACAGTACACTCTTATTCTCCTTATATTGATAACATAATAATTATTATGAAACTAGGTATTTTTCACTCTTAATTCCTTTTCACATCAACAATTTGAACTAAAGGATTTGGATAATATGATTTATTTTTTCATTCTCAAAGTTTCATATGATAATTGTAACTCTTAACAGTCACAAGTAATATATGTCATTGACCTTATCTCTCGTATTGGTATCACTAACGTCAAAAGCACTAACACTCACCTTGAACCAAATGTCAATCTTTTTGTTATTGACGAGACTTTCCTTAATAATGGTACTCTTTATCACCAATTAGTTAATAGTTTTATATAACTCACTATCTCTCATTCTAATATTGCTCTCGTTGTTCATAACATTAGTCAATTCATGTCAACATTTCATACTACTTACTTATGCTTTGTTATTCATATCCTTCAATACATCACATATACTCTCTTTTATATTCTTCACTTTAGTCATTCATCTTCATTAGAGTTATGACTATACTTTGATGGTAATTGGGGGTGAAGATTCACTTGCTTGACATTCTATTATTGGTTATTGTTTTTTGACATATCCCTCTTTTCATTATGCATTAAAACAACAACAACAAAAATCCAACTCTTGCAAGCATAATCTATGAGTTTTTGTAGCTACATTGGTTGCTTCAAAATACAAATGTTTCCTTTTCTTTGGCAACTCTTCTCTTGTGTCATGGTAAACCGAAAATTTTAAAAAATTGTTTTTGTTAATTTTAAAATTAGTAAATTAAAATTTTATGCTTATTAAAATATAAGAATAACATAAATAAATCAAAAAAATTCAATGGAACTTTTGGAGTTCCTAAAGTAATTTTCTTTTTATCAATTTTCAAATTGAAGGATGAGGATATATTATATATAGGAGGTGTAATAATTAATGTCACACGTGCGTCAAGCGTAAAAGGGGCAGAGCTTACGGTGTTAAACTAATAAAGATCACACACTTTTTTTAAAGAAAGAAAAGAGAATTAAAAAAAACAAAAAAGGCGGAGACTTTTTAGGTCTTGGAATAGAAATTGACACTTTCTTGGTAGGCCTGAGATTGTCGGGTCTAACCCACGGTCCGAGCAGGTTCTGCACGTGGGATGGCCACTCCGCTGTGGCTGAGACCATCATTGTGATTTGTGCGTCCTCTTCTTTCCCGCTCTATGATAGGCGCCACTCTCTTCTTTATTTAAGAACATGCACCGACCTTAATTCTTCCCTTTTTTTTTTAATTAAAAGGTGACTACTTTAAAATGAGTTTAAATATATTGAAAAAATGAGACGTAAAAGATTAGAGATTTGTATACATTCGCACAAATTATGAATAATAAAATTAGAGAAATGAGTTTAAATATATTGAAGAAATGAGACGTAAAAGATTAGAGATTTGTATACGTTCGCACAAATTATGAATAATAAAATTAGAGAATAATGTTAAAATCGAATCGAGGTCATATTATTTTAATGAATTATTAAAATCTCAACTAACTTGAACGATTTAATTATAAAAATTTTAAACTGTTCAATTTTTATTTTAGCTCTCAATTTTTCATTTGATCTACTATAATAACTCTTTCTATTAAAATTAATTAATTAATTAATTGGATAATTTTATTAATTAATAAAATTTTATAAACACAAATTAAATAAATTAATTTATATTTAATAAACTCTTTTCAATTAAAATTTAAATTCTAACATCTTTTAACCATATTTCAACTTCTTTAATTTTATTCATTTTAGCTGATTTTATGACTGATCTAATACCGGTTGAACCTTTTAAACCTTAAATCTCTTCTCTTACCAATTTAACTTTTAGTCTAGTTTTAAAGCATTGCATTTAATTCAAATTTTGTTTAAAGTTGAGATCAAGACTAAATCACGTGATTTAATCTTTCTAAACTCATTCTAATTTAAACTCTAATTTACAAAAAATATCTATTAATTTGAATTAATACAAGTTAATTGATTAATTTTAAAAACCTTAATCACAAATATCACTACTTTAGAAGTACAAAATCAAAATTTGATAGATTACTAAAAGGTGAATGACAAATTTCATAAAGAGAACGGACCAATACATTCAATAATGTAAGACAAACTATATTAAAAGAGATAAAGTCTAAAAAAACATCTCTTTAGATCTTTTGAAGTAAAATCTAACATATCTACTTCAAGAAATCTGATGAAGAAATATCCACCATGCAAAAAGAAAAAGCAAGGAATTTGAATATAACTAATGTTTTAAAAATCATACCAAAAGTTAAATATGTAAGATAAAGAATTTTAAGACTTAAAAGTTAAATTGATATGAAATCGTCATACAATTGGTTAAAAATTAAATAAAATTAAAAGATTTGAAATATAATTAAAAAGATTGATCTTATTTATTGAAAATTTTAAAATTTAATTGTAAAAAGAGATTGTTAAATAAAATTAATTGATTTATTTTAGTTTATAAGAACTTGTTAATTTACTAAAATTGACTGAATAATTAATAAAATGATCAACTTTTAATAACAAGAGTTATTAAAATAAATTGAATCGAAAAATTAAAAACTGAACCAAAACTTTGACAAGTCAAAATTTTTAAGATTAAACTGGTTGAAATTTTAATCATTAAATAGAACAGTGTTATAAAATGAATAGATCAAAGAAAATAGTGAGGAAGGGGAGCAATCGAGAGATTCTCTTTCATAATTATTATTATATTAATATAATTAAAGAATACTATTAATTTATTTTTAATTAACTTGCTTTTGAGAAATTCAAAAGGTTAATTAGTAAAAAATGCATATGAAATTATCCTAGCAATGGTTACTGTTACAAAAATTAATTAATCTAAAGTGGACTTAATTATAAGTAAATATATTATTTTAATTGACTTAAAATAAACTTAAATCTTTATGCATGTGCAAATCTTGATTTCCTTTGATTACAATGGACAAAGTTGCATGCATGAGAGATTAAATAGTGCTATTATCTTTTGTGACAACTGTTGAGACATGAAAAAGACAAACCCCTTTTTTATACACTCACATCTCTTTTTCTTTAGTTGCATGTACTCAGTTCATTCTTTCTTAATACTATTTTACCCCATTGCCAGAAAGGAGTGCCCCTTCTTTAGCTCGCAACAAATGACAAAAAATTGCAATGAATAAAAATTCAAACTGATCTATCCGATTCAACTGTAAAAATTTTGAATCGTTCAACTTTTCTAAATAATCCTTTTTTTTAGCTGATTGATTTATTAACTAACCAGTTAATTTTAATAAACTAGCATATTTTTATAGATAAGAAGAAATCAATAAATTTTCATTTGACTTAATCATTCTTCAAGTAAACTTCAATATCTTCATTGTGTAAAGATAATCTTTTTTAATCTTTTTGAGTTTTCAATTTTGTTCAATCTTTATTATATATGAGTTTTATAATGATCTTTTATCGTATAAAATATTGATAAACTAAATGTGGATTGCAAAATTAAGATGCAAATGAAGTCAAATTTAGGAAATTTGAGATTAATTAGAAAAATTGTGTTAAGGGACAAACGATAAATTATTTTGGTACAGTTTATTATAAAAGGAAATATTTGATTAGGGATTGATAAAATTGAAAACATACCAATTGATATGATATCATCACTTATTTTAAAAATCCATTAATTTGTAGTATATTTTATAGAAGATAATTAGTTGATTAATTAATTAAAAAGTGAAATGAAAAGTAATCAATAATTTATTTTGTTGGAGGAATGAGTTGTTACGAAAAATATATTATGGATTGAGAAAATTATATTTTAAATAAATTATTTAGTTAATCTTGTTCTTATTTTAAAATTTATTAAATTTTGAATAAACTATTTAAAGTTTGTATTAATAAATTAGCATAATATTTTTAGAGCAAGCTTTGGAATAGATGGTAAAGTTATTCCTTTGTGATTTGGAGGTAACGGGTTCAAGATGCAGCAACAATTTCCTTGTAAAATATAAAGGAGAATGTTGTGTATAACTAATAACTTTTGCTTAATTCTCGCAAAACACAGAAAGTCTTGTGTGTTTAATATACCCTTTAAATTGGTACTTTTTTGAAAATTTTATTTAAGATATATTCAAAAATTTTTGAAAAGATTGTTATAAATATTTTTAAGACAAAAGGTTTAATTAAAATCAACAACTATTTTATGTGATTTTGTGATGAAAAGGGTAATTTATTGTGTAAATAATTTTATAATATTAACACATTTTGATGAGATTTGGCAGCACAAATTTTTTTATAAAAAGCAAAGTTGCTTAAATATTAGGTCAAACCTTTTTCGACCCTAATTCTGCATTCACTAATCGTCTTGATGAGACATAGTTTTGATGTCTGGTGTTGGAGGTCACAAGAAGCAATGATTCATATATCATGGACTACAACTAAGCAGCAATGTTGTCCCCTTTTCCATTAGAGATTCCATCTAGAAGTGTTTTTGAATCTCTCCATATTTTGCTGCAAAATTTTAGACTGAATGATGACGATGACGATGATAATAATCTGCATTTAAGAAATGCTAATTACAAAGTAATCTTTCAAACTAAATTATATAGGAGTTGACAATGAGTCAAATAAGGTCGGACTGTCATATCGTTCATCCTCACATTTACGTAGAGTTCATATAAATATGTGAACAAAATTAAATAATACAAGGTTTAAATAACCCAATGAAAAGAGTGTGCTCCAACCCCACCATGCCTGCTTCATTCATGACCCAGAAGACTGAATAGTTCCTTTTTCAAGTTGCTTGCCCAACAGGCTGTCAAGAACTGACTTGTCTTTCTTGTGTTTCGTAGACGGAAGTATACCCTCAAAGTAGTTTGTACGGTCACTCAGAGGACCAGACAAGCAAGCAGCAACCACCAGCCGATCAGTTGAATTAATGAATAGGGCTACTCCGAGAAGAAGAAGCCCACCGCCGGTAGTGGACCCACTTGGTGTCCTTAATCGTAGGAAGCTTGTCTATTTCTTTTTAATTTATAAAATTATAAATAAAGAGTATTCAAGTGGACATTCTTTTTATAATAAAGAGAACAAATTTTACCTTCTTAAGTGTATATTAAGTAAAATTTTACCCTTTCAAGTGTATATTAAATCATTTTTAAATATATATAATTTATTGTTATTTATTTTAATAAATTATAATAAAATAATAATTTCAATAATCCTCAAGCAAAAAAAAATACTGATTCAATTTATTTGGTACAATCAAAATCCTCTCTTACCTTAAATAATATTTTTAATAACAATAACAACAACAACTCAAAAAAAAAACTTACTAAACTCAGAATTTGAAGAATTTTAGTGTATGCAGCTTTACCTTTAGCTAATAAAAAGGTTATTTTCGAATGGTTCACACAAAAAATTACATATCTTTTTCTAATTTAAAAAATTAATTAAGAATGTGAAAAGGGTTTTTTAATAATTAGAAATTAGTTGAGGCCATAATTTTCTATTTTTAATATTTTATTTTATATTTTATTTTACAAATCATTTAAATTATTGGGCCCTAATTTATGGCCCATTAATGACAGTTTGACCCAAGTTTGGCCCATCAGTGGGCCCAAGCACACGAACCCTTTTCAACTTTACTAATGACAGTCTGACCCAAGTTTTGCCCATCAGTGGGCCCACGCTCGCGAATCTTTTTTCAACTTTCGCGCCCTTTGATCGGCACTGACTTTTTTGGCGCAAAAGAGTGTGTCCGTACTCTGTCAGTTCGTCTGCGTGAGTTTCCGATGAATTTCCGAGATCTCCTCCTCGTCTCCACAGCTACGGTCTTCGGAGCTTTAACCTCGGCACTTGCGTTTCGCTTATTCTTCTTCTCAGACTCCAAACGATACTCTTCCACAATAGTCAAACGCGGTACTTCGAAGAAATTGTCTTCTCAGTGCCCGTTTGATCCCTCCAAACGCAAAGGGTTTGTTAGTCACTCTAGCACTGACTTCTGATTGCTTCTTTTTATCTTTTATTTTTTGTCCATAATTTTTGAAGATTTTCTTCTTGGCAGTTATTTGTCTTGGGATGATTACTTTATGGCGATTGCGTTTTTATCAGCGGAAAGGTCCAAAGATCCAAACAGGCAGGTCTTGAATTGATTCTTATTCTATTCTTCGTTTGTGCCTTACTTGTGTTGGAAATGTAATGCTTTGCAATGCTCTCTCGTTTAATATTAGAGTTTCCATTCCGCAGGTTGGGGCGTGCTTGGTTAGTGAAAATGGTGTGATTCTTGGTAAGTGTGGCTTTGGGGACTAGATTTGGATTTTGGTTTTCCTTGTTCTTTTTCTCGGTGACTTTGAAGATACTAAGATGCCAATGGTACTAGGAAGCTGAGGAACGTTAGGGTTATGTTCATCTGTGCTAGCTCCTGTTTACACTTGGATTGTAGTTATGTGGATTCTGGAATAGCTAAGTTCATGGTTGTTGCCTGGTCCAACTGGTTGTGCTTGTCTTCTAAGTGTCTACCAACCCAACCCAAAGGTCTCAAGTTTGAGTCACAGTTGTTAGGGTTGTTTCCTCACTTTGATGACTTACAAAATGGTGGACTAGAAGTAGAGACACGGTGAACCTGTAAACACTAATTAGATCGAGCCTCAAGCTTAATTGAACCTGTAAATGTCAATTAAATCGAGCTATGCACTTAATTATGAGTTTTTGACTCATCAAGTGACTTATTCGAAACATATAATTTGTGAGTTATTATATGCAATCAATAATTTACTTAGTACACACCGGAAAAATAACTACTACGGGTTCTCCCTTTGTAAGAGCGATAAGGTCACGGTTGCTATCAAGTTTATGGATTTCATTCATATTTATTTGATAGGTATAGGCTACAATGGGTTTCCGAGAGGGTGTTCAGATGACCAGCTTCCATGGGCAAAGGTTTGTGTTCTGTTTGTGTCATTAGTTTTGCACCTTCCGAAGGATCACTTTAGTAAATTTCATGCTTTGTTTCAGAAATCTAAAACTGGGAATCCTCTGGAGACCAAGTACCCGTAAGTATTGTGTTTTCATTGCCCTTACTCTGTTTTGCAACTGGTTCTATTCTAAATTGCACTGCAATTTCTGGAAATTGCTTATATCTCTGAATGATTGCTGCAGTTATGTCTGTCATGCTGAAATCAATGCTATCCTCAATACTAATCATGCCTCTGCTGCCGGGCAGGTGGTTGTTCTTCATTTACTGTCCAACACTCCAATTTGTAGTTGTGTTTCCTTTCTCTTGTTTACATGCTTCTTCCATTTACAAAAGTTCACTGGCAGTAAAAATAATTAATGGTCCTGAAACGTCAAATCCACAAGTAAAGTTCAATTGTATAGAATACTTACAAAATGGTAAAAGTGGTCAACTTGATATGTTAAGATTGAGAGATTATGTTTGCATCGTTTATTTTTTGCAGAGGCTTTACGTGACAATGTTCCCCTGCAATGAGTGTGCGAAGATAATTATTCAGGTTTGATGATGAGCAAAACTTATGCCATCTTTTGATACGAAATTGAAAACATGAGCTTGTTCTGAGTGGAAAAGCTTTTTCACCAATCTGATGTATGCTTTTTGGTCATGGAAGATGGAGAATTATCTGGTTTCCATTTCTCTCTTTTCCCGGAAAGTGGGTATTGGCTTCTAAACGATTCCATAAATGGTGTCAGAGCAATATAAAACAATATAAAATCTGACACGGATTATATGACCATATGGTGATGGCAATTTCCTCTACATAGTATGATTTGACGTGTAATGGCTTTTTATCATTTTCTTTACAACTCATAGTGAGTGATAAAGTAGTATCCATTCAATTCTAGTTTCCGTAAAAGACTATTAAGTACACCAGAAGCACTAAATGCTACCTTTTATTGGCTTTATTATTGTAGTCAGGCGTTACTGAAGTCATATATTTTGTGGAGAAGAGCTTCAACAATTCAGATGTTTATGCTGCTTCACACAAGCTGCTTTCAATGGCTGGTGTCAAAGTAAGCTCTGCCAGCTAGGAAAACATAATTGGTTGAACTGTTATGAATTTCCATAAAATCATATATACTTTTGTATCTAAATTGCAATTTCAGGTCAGGAAACATCAGCCTCAGATGACGCAAATCTTGATCGAGTTTCAAGAGCCATAGAAGGCTGAGCTCGAGTGGTATCTTGCATTTGTCTTTGTAAGCTTTCTTGCAGACTGAGCAGTTTCTACGATGAATAAAGGAATTAATTATGTGGTCAGCAGTTGGTGAGTTTTAGTGGCCATCAATGCTAAATGAAAAGGCTCTGTTATTATTATTTTTTTTAATGTTTTTTAGTAATTTGATTGGCTGATGTGATGCGGGGCCTCCAATTTAAAGAACTGTGGATTACTACTGAGGAAATTGTGAATGTATTGTACATGCCAAGATTGCAAAAGTTGAAGGTGAAGGATCGATCCAGCATAGCATCCATCAATTCAAATACCCAAGACATCAACCATTTCACGCTTAACATCTTTATATCGTATCTCACAAGTTTTCTTTTGCCTGCCTCCTCATGGATTGGTGTGGATCAAATCAATAGGTAGAAGAGCCCTCCCCTTATAAAAAGTAGGCTTGATAAGAAGGGATCAATTCATCTCTACCCTTTCTGGTGTGGCACCTTATGCTCGAGGTCATCTATTCATCCATTAAATGTTGATGGATGGTCTCGGGAACAAGGTGATCCACAAAAACGATAATAGCCACTAATAAGAATAGTTTAGTCTGAGACCAGGCGGATCCATTGACTAATCTTCTTACTGATAGGAAGATATTTCACAGGATAGAATAGCTGGTCCAAGGATTTAAGGTTATTTCATACCCAAAGGTAAGAATTAAACTCCTGACTTTTGGTTAAGGTTGGATGAGTCCTTTGTCAGTTGCCACTCAACCATACCCCTTGAGTTAATGAGAATAGTTTAAATAAATCACCATTACATAAAATTAAAAATTGGAATTATTTGGTCTTAACCCTAACCCGACCCACCCGTCCCTACTTGCATATATCTTAGTATTACTTGTAGTGTAAGGTGGGAGGAAACCAGGAGTCTTGTTCTATCTAAAAGTCAAAAGAGCTATCTCCTTTTGGTGATAATTTAGAAGAATTTGTGTTCCACCAAATTCATATCTTTGAACCTTATCCACGACCTAACAATCCCAAACCATAATCCAACGCATAAGTGTTTAGGAAAATAATTTCTCATATAACCCTTATTTTAATCCAAATTAGGAAGATGTTTTGAGAACACTATTTTCTCAAATAATCCTTTTTAGTTCGAGTACAACTTATACGGTGGAAATTTCAATTTCAATTTAAGTTTATTGGATGTAATGGACCGATCTAATGTTAAGTTCAATCAAAGTCAAACTAACTTCGGTTAAATTTGTTTTAAAATTTTTTAAAAATTTAAAACAATATTATTTTTACTTAAAAAAAAACACAAATTTGATCTGAAATTCGATCAAGTCAAATCAGGCCTTATTGGGTCATTGGGCATTTGTATGTTTTTCTTTTATCACATTTTGACTGCAATTATATATTCAACCAAATTATTGGGCAAATCTTTTTTTTTATCACACACTTGTGTTTTGGGTATATCAACTTGGATTCTAAATATTAGAATTACCAATTTTGTTTTTTTTTAATATTTAAGTTTAATTGTACTTGTCAAACTAAATTTGAACATTTTTACCGCTTTTAGTTATTATTTTATGTACGTACTTAATTATTCATATGATAAATCACCAATCATTGAATTCCAATAATTATTAAATAAATAAACAAATGAGTTCAACTAAAATGGCATCTCCAAAACTCAAATTGAAAGACTTTTAATACTCTAAGATGTTATCAAAATTAAGATTACTTGTCAACACAAAATTATATAATATTTAATTTAGGCTTAATAATTAACCATAAGTAATTTTAGACTGAGATCTGATTAATTTTAAGTTATACAGTTTAAATTCAATTTATTTTTAAAAAGAAATTATTTTATTTTAGATTAAGATTAAATTAAAAATTAATTTATTAATTTTAAATCCACTCAAATATGAGTTTGATTAATTTATTAACTTTAAGTTATACAGTTTAAATTCAATTTATTAAAAAAAGACTATTTTAATTTAAAATTTAAATTTAAATTTAAATTAAATTTAAAAATTAATTTAAAATTTTTGAAATCCCAAAAAATAAGAGTTTGATTTTTTTTATTTGAATTGAATGATGCTACAAATTTAGAATATTTGAATTCAAATTCAATAATTGACAATTGACATGTACTTGGGCATTTTGATTTGTCTTTAGAGCCCAATCCCCACGCAAAGATGCATGTCCCAATGGCCCCACTTTGACCACCAAATCGCCTTGTTCGATTCGATGCTCATAACGGTACAATTAATTATTATTATAAGATTAATAATATTAATAATCTTAAAAAGATAAAGACTAAATGGGAATCCATTGAGCTCTTTCTTTAACAATGCAATGCAACACAGACGAGGCACAGGAAGAACAGAGCACTCTGTTTCTTTGCAAAGGCCTGTGAAAGGGACATGTACATGCATGCTCACCGCTCGTTACGACTAAAACTGTTTCTTGGATTCTAGGTCGATTTACTGCTGAAGAACGTTAATGGGTCATCGAAAAAGGCAGAGAATTTGTGAGGAAACACGTGTGGATTTCGACTCTGATCTTTTCCATGGGTTACCGGACGACCTTGTCCTCTGCGTTCTCTGCAAGCTCGGTTCCTCTGCTTCATGCCCCTCTGATTTCGTAAACGCTCTCTTAACGTATGTTCTTAAGTATATGTGTATTCTTTATGTTTTCATGCTCGTTATGGTTTTGGAGTGTTGGTTTATTTCGTTTAATGGGAAACAGATGCAGAAGATTGAATCGATTAAGTATGCATCCTCTGGTTTTATCGAAAGCTGCTCCGAAAACATTCGCTATCAAGGGGAGGAACTGGTCGGATTCAGCTCACCGGTTTTTGATACAGTGTGCAACCGCCGGCAACTACGACGCATGCTATACTCTTGGCATGGTCAGTCCGATTTCCCCTTTATTTTCCTTGGAAAATCACGAAAGACTATTCCTCTTTGAAGCTTTTCCCATTTTTACAGATCCGATTTTATTGCCTTCGGAACAGAGGAAGTGGCCAGTCTCTCATGGCGAGGGCAGCCATCAAATCCCACGCGCCGGCACTGTATTCACTCGCCGTTATTCAGTTCAACGGCAGCGGGGGCGCTAAGACAGACAAGAATCTCCGAGCCGCGGTCGCGTTGTGCGCACGCGCAGCGTCTCTCGACCACGTCGATGCGCTTCGAGAGTTGGGTCATTGTTTACAAGATGGTTATGGAATCCCTCAAAGAGTCGCCGAGGGGACGCGACTGCTTACTCGAGCCAACGCGCGTGAGCTGGCATGGTTGCCACGTTCCGTTGTGACGTTACATCCTCTCCGGCTCCATTACTCCGGCTCCACTAACAGCGCTGGGAGTCCGTTACTAAGCGATTTCGAATACAGCGTCCCGTCGAGAGAGGTCCACCCGGTGAACCAGTTTATGAGGGAGTGGTTCGAGTCGGGTCGAGGAGTTTTGGACCGGGGTTTGAGGCTGTGCTCCCACGGTGGATGCGGGCGGCCGGAGACGCGACCCCATGAGTTCCGGCGATGCTCCGCGTGTGGGACTGTTAACTATTGCTCCCGGGCGTGTCAGGCGCTTGACTGGAAGCTGAGGCACGAAAGGGAATGTTCGCCGGTGGAGTTGTTCGTCGGCGGTGGATTTATATTTTAGTAAGGGCTTTTTAATTATTAGCAATGTTTAAAAATTAGACTTTATATTATTATTATGAAAAAGTAAAAATTGTAAGAATAAATATAAATAAATATTTATTATGATATAATAAACTAATAATACGTTTTGATTTTTAAAATATTAATTTTATCATTTTTGCCTTAGACTTCTATGATAAAAACTTTTAATAAATTGTTTAATATAAATTATGATAAAATAAAAGTAGTTAATTATAAACAATTAGGATAAATTAAAAATCTTAAAATTATCTTAAATTTGTAATAAATGACATTAAAATATCTAAACTTTTAATTTATTGCGAAAATAACCATACACTGATTTGGCACGACATATAAAATATTTTTAACTAATTATTATTTATTATTTTATAAATGTCTTTTTTTTCCTTATTTTCATCATTGAGATTTGAGACCCAAAATTGCTGCCAAAAATCACTTAGAATATTTCTCAAAATGGAAAAATAATTTAGAATATTTATAGAAAATCTCCAAAATTTTAGAATATTGCAACTAATTGAAAATTCATTTATTTTAGTGTTATTTTTAAATATCAAGTTATTATTGCAAAATTTAAATAAATTTGAGATTTTTAAATTTACCAAATAATTATACACTGATATATTTTATTTCATGATTATTTTATAATGCTTGATATTCTTAATTTATTAAATATAAAATTTATACACTAAATAATATAATATGTGACAGTCACGTAAAAATATTATTATAATATGTGAACTGTTTTTGCTTAAAATTAAAATTGAAATATTTTAACGTCATTTTTAAATTTTGATTTAATATTACAAATTTAAATAAAATTTTAGATTTTTATAATTAATTATAAAGATAATTCACAAAATGTCAAAAATATATTTTAAATTTTAATAAATTATGAAGATTCGAGGTTTAAGTCAATCAACTGACATGTCTATTATCTGCTTTATTCTAAAACCAATGTCAGTCTGTTTGGGACATTTATGGAACAATTACGTAATGACTTGTAGATAAGGCAATGAAATTGCCAATTCGAGATGAGCACGGGTCATGCCATGACCATGACTTACCAAAATTTTTATTAAACACTACATATTTTTGGTTAAATTAATTCAGATAATTCAATTGAATTAGAATGATTTTTCTAAAATTGAATTACTCCTAAAATTAAGAATTAAAAAACTTTGCTAGCCTTTGGAAGCTGAATTATGGAGGTTTTATTTGAGATTGAACTTGACTTGGGATAAGGGATACCGACGAGTGGATCTTAAGATCGACTTCTTAGATGTTATCGATATCCTATCACAGTCTTCATCGCACCCACCTACAAATTCCTCCTTGGTGCGGACTATTTACGTCTTACTGGCACAATCTTGGATGGTTCGAGTTTGTCATGTCTTTCGTGAAGAAAATTGATGCATTGATTGGTTGGCTTCTAATACGAGATTGTACAGATCCGAATTTACTTCTTTAACTTAACCCTCTTTGGGATGCCTTGCAATCCTTTATGAGAATGTGTCTGAGACTCTGAGGTCTTAACCTAAGACTCTCTGTTTAGGCATCGTTTTTAATTATTTGTATTATAAAAAAAAAAACTTGTTGACTTAGGTGTACATGAGTGTCCGGATGACCCAAATATGTGCGTGGTTTGGACTAAGACAAAAAACGACACGGAGTGGGAAATTAAGGCGTGACTTTCGCATTTATTCTGGAACAAATTGGGAATTATGAGTTAGTTAGCTATCAGAAGTTAAAGGAACTTGCAGCTCAATCGAACACGTAACGACGAGACGTCCTTTCACTTCAAAGTGAGTTGATACCAAGGACCACTTCATTTGATTGATTCAAACGGAGAAGCCCTTGTCCTCATCATGTCCATTACATAAACATCTATATAGGCCTGTTAGCAGGCAATCTGTCAGCACCCAGCAGATTACGCAATTCAACTATTTACCTAATTCTATGCAACTAATTTAATCACTGGATTAGCAATATTTAATAAAGTGATAGGGACAAATATTAAACCATCAATATTTCGTTTGAAAAATTAAATTTGAGATAATAAAAGAATAATTAACAAAGACTAAAATATTTATTATAATAATAATATTATTATTATTATTCTTATTATTAATATTATTATTTTATTTTATTTTATTATCACTAATTTTCTTAATACTACATAATAATAATAATATTATTAATTTTCTTCTTCTTCTGGTTGATGTTGTTATTATTAATTTTAATAAGAATAATAATAATAAAAATAAGGAAAAAATTTTCTTTACCTATTATACGTTTTATGAAATAAGTAAAGACAGGGAGAGATATCTTTAACTATTCTTGAAAGTGTAAGAATAATTAAATCTGGGATTAGTTATTCGGTATGTTATTTTTTAACCAAACAAAAGAATAACTATTCATTAGAAATACATCCGTAATAAAATAACTATTCCACTCAACCAAACATGTCACGAGAGCAGAAGAACTGAGTGGGCACAATTGTCATTATCAAAAAAGCAAATGGCAAAGCGCTGATCTTCTTAAGCTTTTTAAAAATCAACCGGTTGGGTTAAATAAGCCAATTCACCGGTTGATAACCAAACAAATATACGAGTTAAATAAGCTAACCCATCATATAATAACCAAACAAATATAATTAGTTATTTGACAAATAGCTAATACCCTCCAAAATGCTAAAATATGGCTGCAAAACCATCAACGAAACAGGGCAATAAGTTTACTTAATAGCGGTTTCAAAGATGTTTTTATGGTGTAGTTTTATTTTTTTAAAAAAAAATTGAAAATATAATCAATTAATTAATATTTAGTAATTATATATTAAGTACAACTTAAAATAAATTATTTAAAAACATAGTTAACCAATTATAATCTTTCATGTAATATTTATAGATAAATTGTAGTAAAATTGTTATATTTTATTAAACTAAATAAATTAATATTCATATTTGTTTTAGTTGTTAAAATAATTTTTAAAAATTTGTATCTTGAAGATATTTAAAATTAAATTATATTTATTAATGATTATTAAATTAAACATATTTAAATTAAATTAAATTATTTTCCACCATTCTTTATTTGTCAATTACATGGAAAAATGTAAAGATATTAGTATACTTTTACCCCATAAAATCCAGCTAAATGCTAGATTTAAAGAGATCCAATATGACCCTAATTAGTAGAGAAGCTGTTCTCGAACTTTTAATAGTTACTAAAGTTTTAAAAATATTTGTACTAATTCAAAACATATGAATCAAATAAAATATAATTCAATTATTTAACTTAAAATTTGCATAATCTAGTTTACATAAATACTATATTTTCATCGTAATACAAACATAAACCACATGTTTTATAACAGTAAAACAAAGAGAAACAGTTGGATAGTTACCCTGAAGTTTAATAAAGCTGGAAATTCTAATCACATTAAGTTAGCTAATACACAACATCCAGGAAACTAAGAGCAAATAAATTGTTCATGCATATCATTCAAATCCGAAGTTGATGGATTTAAGAGCTAATATGACTCCAAAAATTATGAGCTAAAGCAATCCACTAACAAATAGTTTAAGAGCTAATCAGTACCGATTCTGCTTTGCATTGTTTTTTGCTGCTGATATGTTCATCAAGTCGAAAATTTGCTACCAGTGAGTGGCGAAATTGTACCTCAAATCTGAGAAGAAGGGGATAAGTCCGTGTACTCTAATGCAACTCACAGAGGTCTTCAAAAGATGATTTCTTGCAACAGAAATGATGGTGTTTTTCCAAAGAACCAGAAATGAGACTTGATAATTCTGCAGATCAAGCGTAGAGGCCGCCTCAACCAGTCATCTCAACTTCACAAGGTTTGTTTTGCTGATCATCTGATGAGCAAATGGAACCTAAAAGATCATCAAACTTCAGAGGTGAATGCCGAGCAAAGTGCTGGAACATAATCTGCAAGTGTAAAAAATGAATTAGGATACCATCAACTACAACCATCATCTGCGAAAGATTCTAAATTTCGCCAATAAAAGAGGATAAAAGTTTACACATGTTTTTCAGCATTCTACAACGTCTTAAAACCTTAGAGGAACAAAAGCAGCAAAAAAAAAAAACCTTGATCTTTTTCTATAATTGAACAGGCCACAAGTGTTCCCCAACTTACGACATTCTTTTATCACCTACAGTTGACTAAATCAAACAAATGAGGACAGCTAGCTAGAAAATGCAAAGTAGAAAGGTTATGGACAAGCTTAACCTCATTATTGCATCCACTTATGACAGTTATATCGAAGCATTTATGGATTTGATCAACAAATTGCCATGTGAAATTGATAAAACACAGAAGTCATGAAAGAGGAGGGAGGGCTTTTCCACTAACCTTGGAGTAACCGTCTGCAAAAGCTCGTGCTCTATTGGACTTCCCTAGATAATGTAAATCAGCCCTCTCAAGCTTTCCATCTACAAAACTCATTTGTCCATCCCCAATAGCAAAACGTAGAAGGTTACCCGGAAGTAATGCAGACTAGTTAGGAACAAAAAGTAAAGAACAGTATCAGTATTATTCCGACTAATAGGATACGGGAGCAAAGAAAATCCCAATATCATAAAAAAGTATTACAGACGAACCACATGGATGAAGTCAGAATCCAAGCAGCCAAATATTACAGGAGGATCATCTGATGTTATCAGTTTGCCATCGTCTTGTAGCTCTAAAACTACCTGAACGTACAGGCAAATAATTATAACTAGTTGACAAACTGGAAGCAAGTTGGACAAGATAAAAGTGTGACAATCCCATATCATATGTAAAATCAACATACCTGCTGTTGGCTTGGAACTTGCCCTTTACTATCTGTGTCAATCACATATTGACTACATTTCTCGTCCTTCCATACCAAGGCCAATGGTGTATTTCCTGTTTGATAATGTGCATGCCTGAGAAATTGAAACAGTAATAATAAGAGAACTTCAAAAGTTGGTTGAAAGCTATTTTCAACGTAGCAGTATAATGTGTAAGAATAAACAGATGAAAGAAAACACATCACAGAAAAGATTTTGATGAGCAGGTTAGAGCATCTAGTATTTCAATGAAATTCAAATTTCCACAAAGTATTGCCGTGTCAAATATAAAGAATGACATGGACAACAAAACATGGACTGTGACATCACTGCATACTGTATCAAAGGGTGCTCCTGATGTTAGACAAGATTTATAACCAAAAGCTTTTATCCTTTAACACCCTTAATGGTAAGATGGCTTTCCCAAACTATAAGTCTTAAACAGCTTTCAAAAGTTATGGATCTGAACTTGGCAGGGGAATCACACTCATAAGATCTGAAAAGCTTAACAAGTTAAACATTTGAACATCTTAAATGAAATCCATTTTCAGGTGAGCACATGACCAAAAGCCAAACTATTGGAAATTAGCGGCGTTAGAATAAGTCAAAACACCAACTTGTAACAACAGGACAGGTGCTCACCCTGGGAAAAATATTAGTAAAGCAGCTCAAGTCATATTAAGCACCACATCAAAAAATGAGTCCCCCATTGCACACCTGCAATCTAGAGAACGCACATGCTCATGCTTTACAAAGCTTTAAAAACAAACACCATAATCAGAAGAAATGTCCACTACATCTACAATCTTAGTAATGCCATGAACCATGAAATACTGGGATCTTACTTGTTGTAGAACAATAAACCATCCTTAAAATAAGGTCCTGCCTGGGAATAGGCAGAGCACAAACCACTCTGATCACAGTTGTAGACTGGAACTGTGCTGAATCTATACCTATGGCAACTGGAAGGAGGATCACAAGCGCCAGTCTCACCAAGCTTGGAGTTCAACCAAAAAAATCTGAACTCGGAAGTACAATCATAGAGCGAATAACCCCTCCAACAAACCATATCAATCACATAGTAAGTCTGATCGCTCTGCAACCCATAAACCTCAATTAAAACTCCCCCAACGCAATAATCCATAAAATCAACAAATATCTGACGAACTAAGTAATTAAACAACCTCATGGAAGATGCAATCCAGTATAGAATACGACTGAGCAGGCCCATACACGTCTCTAGTCTTCGCTCCGTTAGGTAACGCCGACGGGAATCGGTGTAGTACCGTGCCATTTCGCGCCCTACTCACCGTCGTGCCGTTTGATGAAACAACAAAGCAGCGAGTGCCGGCCGGTCGGGCGAACACGTACCAGTCTTGGCTCAGTCGATCGGGGACGTCGATCATCCACTCCGGAAGCATCAACTGCCTCGCGAACCATTTGCGCACCTCCGGTCCTCGAAGCCTAGCCGCGTGGCGGACGTCGAGGTCCTTGGAGAAATTTCCGGAGAGTTCCTGTTGTTGGTCGGACTCGGATTCGGGTACGGGTTCGAGCTCAATGTCGGGCTCGGGTTCGTTTTGTTGGAGATGGAGAGAGATGACGGTGGAAGCTAAGGAGCGGGCGTGCTGTTGAGCGTCGCGACGACTCTGTACTTGCCGCTGCAAGGTCAGATCTCTCCGTCGCTGTTGATCGGAAATCGCCGCTCTTTTGAACGGACGGCGTAGATCGTGGGGCGCCATTTGCTTATCCTACACGCCGGTCCAGATTACAAATTTTATGCCGCGTAAGAGGCTCTCACCTGTAATCTTCTATTTTAAGTTATTAAGGGCTCCAAACGGTGTCGCCTGTTATCATCAGGAAAAATATGATAATACAGATTTCTTAAATTTCTATTGAATATTTTAATAAAAACTATTATGTATAATAGATTATAGATATTATCGGCGGTTAAGACGTTTTTGTGTTTATACGTGTTTATTTTTTCTGGGTTTGGTGTTTTGTATGTTTTAAAGTCGGATTTTTATATGCTTTATTACTCTTTTATTATTTAGGTATTGGTGCTTTTTAAAGATAAAAGATGATATATTTTGTTATTTTTATTTTAAAAATATTTTATTTTAAAAGTTGAGCTTTATTTTATTTTATTTATTTATGTATTTATTGTAATTTTATTTATATAAATATTTAACATACTAATTTTACTTATTTACTCTTTAATCTATGTCACTTTTTATTGTTATATTTGTATGTGGGTTTATTAAAAATAAACTTCTCTACTATGTAAGGGTAATGATGCGTCATTATCAAATCTCTTCAAACTCTACTTATTCTGGACTGAGAATGATAACGATGAGATATTATTAAAATAACAAATTCAACACAATTCTAATAAATATGTTAAGTCTAATTTACTTTTAATTTAGAAATCAATTATTTAAATTTAAATTTAATAAGATCATTTTAAATTAATGAATAATTTTAAAATAATTTAGTATAAAATACTAAAATAGTAATTAAATTAAATTAAATTGAATTTATTTAACTAATTTTTATTTTAAATATTATATAATGTATATTATTTTAAAAATAATTTTAAAATTCAACTATTTCAATCCTGAAAATATTAAATTGATTGAGTTTTCGATTCAATTTTTAAATTTTCAGTTCGATTTATTTTAACAACTCTTATTATTTAAAATTTACCAGTTTATTAATTAATCAATATAATTAATTAATTTTATAAATTAAAATAGTTTAATTAATTTTCATTTAAAATCTCCTTTTTAATTAAAATTTAAATTATTTGATAATTAACACAATCTTTTTTAATTATATTTTCAAAATTTTTAAAATTTAACTAAATAATATTCTAATATCAATTAAAATTTTATTTTATCAATAAAATTTTTGGTACAAATTTTACACATCGATCAAAAAACAAAAAAAGATGTTACGCAGTGTGTTGGCCGAGGAAGTGATCGTTACAACAACCACTAACTACTGTTTGGACTTTGGAGGCGGAGTCTCCTAAGTTCAGCGCTTCGATAGCACACGTGCTCTTATGAGCTATGAAGACGAAGAAGAAGAGTGAACACAAGACATCGTTAACAACTACAACTCTAGACACTGGGCAGATCTGTCCTCGTAGTCTTCTTTTTCGCCGACAAGGTACAACCTTTCTGGACTCCTTTTCTAGAGTTTCTCTGATTTTGTAGGCAATTGTTCAACAATGGATATATCGTTCTTGGTTTGTCGGAGTATTCCATTGGATCAAGTTCAGAACTCTTGTAGCTTCCCTTATTGTTTCTCTAATCAAAATGGTTCAAAGCGAAGAAATTTGTTTTCTTTGTACCTTTTTCCATTCGGTAGAAGAAAATGGAGGGACACTTTTCGTAAGATCCGATGTTCTTCAATGGATCGAGAGATACGGCCACGCCCTGAGCCAATTGATGTTGTTGTGGAAGAAAGAAACGACTTGCGAGAGACGCGAGTGAAAAAGCCGAGTGATGGGATTTGCAGTCAGATAGAAAAATCGGTTCTTTCTGGCAGGTACGGACAGGCACTTGAGTTTTTTGAGATATTAGAGCTTGGAGGTAGGTTTGATGTGCGTGTTAGCACTTACGATGCATTGATGAGTGCCTGTATAGGACTAAGATCTGTTCGAGCAGTTAGGAGAGTGTTCAATTACATGACAAGTAATGGGTTTGAGCCTGATCTGTATATGAGAAACAGAGTGCTGCTTATGCATGTGAAGTGCGGGATGATGATTGATGCAAAGAATTTATTTGACCAAATGCCTGAAAAGAATCTGCTTTCTTGGACCATGATGATTACAGGACTTGTGGACATGGGAGACTACTCAGAGGCCTTTAGGTTGTTTCTACTTATGTGGGATGAGCTCTCGGATGGTGACTCCCGAATATTTGCCACTATAATCCGAGCATCTGCTGGTTTGGGAATGATTTCTACCGGTAGGGAGTTGCACTCTTGCACTTTAAAGATGGGAGTAAGTGATGATGTATTTGTTTCGTGTGCATTGATTGATATGTATAGCAAGTGTGGAAGTATTGAGGATGCTCATTGTGTCTTTGATGAGATGCCTGAAAAAACTACTGTGGGATGGAACAGTATTATTGCAGCTTATGCACTGCATGGCTATAGTGAGGAAGCTTTGGATATGTATTATGAGATGCGTGATTCTGGTGTTAAATTGGATCATTTCACATTTTCAATTATTGTAAGGATATGTGCTAGGTTGGCCTCTTTGGAACACGCTAAGGAAGCTCATGCTGCATTAATTCGTCATGGTTTTGGGTCAGATATAGTAGCAAACACGGCCCTCGTTGACTTCTATAGCAAATGGGGAAGGGTAGAAGATGCTCGGCATGTTTTTGACAAGATGCCCTGCAAGAATGTTATATCCTGGAATGCGTTGTTGGCTGGATATGGTAACCAAGGTCAGGGAGTTGAAGCTGTTGAATTGTTTGAGCAGATGCTTAAAGCAAAAATGAAGCCCAATCATGTAACATTTCTTGCAGTTCTATCTGCTTGTAGCTATTCCGGTTTATCAGAACAGGGATGGGAAATTTTTCGATCTATGGGGAGGGACTACAAGATCAATCCGCGAGCTATGCATTATGCATGTATGATTGAATTACTGGGTAGAGAAGGGCTTCTGGATGAAGCTTTTGCTTTGCTACGAGGTGCTTCCTTCAAACCGAATGCAAATATGTGGTCTGCCATCTTAACAGCTGCTCGCATGAATGACAACTTAGATCTTGGGAAATTTGCAGCCGAGAAACTTTATGGAATGGAGCCAGAGAAGCTTAATAACTATGTCGTTCTGTTGAATGTATACAATGAATCAGGCAAGTTGAAGGAAGCCGCTGCTGTTTTCCAGACCTTGAAAAGAAAAGGGTTGAGAATGTTACCAGCTCGTAGTTGGATCGAAGTCTTGAAACAGCCGCATTGTTTCCATTCAGGAGATAGATGCCATCCCCAGAGGAAGGAGATCTATCAGAAATTGGACAACCTGATGTTACAAATTTCCAAGCACGGGTACGCTTCCAAAGAAAAGACTCTACTTCCTGATGTGGATGAACAAGAGGAGCACATCTTAAAATACCATAGCGAGAAGCTAGCGGTTGCGTTTGGTCTGATCAACACTCCATATTGGAAACCCCTGCAAATTGTGCAGGGCCACCGTATATGCGATGACTGCCACAATGCTATTAAGTTGATATCAATGGTTACAGGAAGGAAAATTGTCATAAGGGATGGTAGCAGGTTTCACCATTTCAAAGATGGAAGTTGTTCTTGTGGAGATTACTGGTGATTGTTCCTTTTTGTTTTCCCTTATTTATACAGATAGTTAAGAGAAGCACATACTGTACCCTTATACCCAATTCTTTATGTATGAGTTTATACATCAATAAACGTGCTCAAAATCCACTATATTTGAACAGATTTGTCTAACAAGAGGATGCTTTGTGCTTTGATTCATGGTTTTAAACTTAAAATCTGGAGGTTGAATCTCAATATCAAGACCAATTTAGGCATTTCAGTGTGATGATCCTGATCCTGTATTCTTAACCCCAGTTCCATGTTTCAAATTTTTATATAGGTTTTAGTTCTTTAGACTTCTCAAGATATAGATTTGAATCTCTTAATCTTCTCAAAACTATGAAAGAGGGTAATGTTTAAGAACATATTATTAATGAGATATGCCATCTGTTTTTAATATAAATATACTGATATAATTGCATATTATATAAATTTAAAGATAAATTAAATAAATACATTATGAATCAAAATCTCTTATACAATATTTATTAATAATCATTAAAATATTATATTTGATTAATATAAATAATTAAATTTTATTTATAAAATAAAATTTATTTGACAACGTGTATTTTAATTATTAAAGTAAATTTTATTTGAAAATTATATATTTTGAGGATATTTTAAATTTAATATATTTTATTAAGTAATTAAATAATATAAAATATTTTATTTTAAAATAAACTATAAATTATTAAATTAAATTGTTCATATTTTCCTAATAATTAAATAAGTTGTAAATCATATTATAAAAGATATAAAGATAAAAAGTTATTGTCTATAGTTTAATAAGATAAAAATACATAAATTAAAAACTCAAAAATTACTAAATTTAAAATAAAATAAAATCTCAAAAAAGAAATAAATAGACTTTTTTGTACTTAATTAATGAAATAATATTTAAATATAAAATTTTATTCAAAACATATTTGCAAAAGAATGTTTTTGTTGATTTTTAAAATCTCATATAAAAGATGTTTTGGTGTTAAAACATATTATTAAAAACATTTAGCGTGTCAGTTTTTCTTTTTAATCTTTAATTTGCATCATTCTTTTATTATCACATTTACATGCGGGTCTACTGGAAATAGCCTCTTTATTATATAAGGATAAGGTTGCTTATTATTAGACCTTCTCATACCTTACTTTATTGTGAAATTTCGGACTGAATATGATGATGATATTATCATCGTAGTTTTATTTTATTGCTATTTTATCATTTATTAATTTTCTAATTATTTTATATATATATATATATATATTATCTCTCTAATATGTAAGTATCAGACTTTTTTAAACACTACTTTACTTCGAGACTTTCGATTGGACGTGATAAGAAAGATAATGATACTTAAATTCAATCTATCACTTTATTTAAATTTAGCCCAGTAAGATTAGGCCCGAACCACTTATCTTTTGACTCTATGCTGCTGCCTCAGTTCGAATCGAGGTTCCTCTCCATTCTTTTTGTACAATCTTGGGTTTCGCAATAGTTGATCCTTGTTCTGGAACAAGAGGGAAGGAAAAGCGTCAGTCTTTGCTTGATTTTAGACAGAGATCAGGGAATAGTTTGTTGTTGTGAAAAGCAATGGAGCACAGTTTCTGGGGTCATTTGCCTTTGCTAGTGAGAGCCAACTCGAAGGAATCGGTAGAGTACATTCTTGAAGCTCTGTGGAGAACCCGAAAGACCGGTCTTGACACCGCAGACCGCCACGTCATCTCTGAGATGCTTCAACTACAGAACGACTCCGAACTTGACCCTGTCTGTATTATATTGCTTTCTCATCCCTCCCTGTCTTGTTCTGTTTGTCATCTTTGTGGTTTGTCTTTGTAAGTGTGTTACTGGTTGAACGCGTGTCTTGATCTTTTATCTATCTTTCTGGGTCGGATTTAATTGACTTTGCCTCATCTTTCACTTCATAAAAATTTAATCTTTGGGATTGAGGTTGTGGAGGTGATCTTTAAGTAAAGATGTTCTTGTTCGTTAAAAATCAGGAACAGTGAAGGTCCACTTGTTAGAATTAAGGAATTAGGTTCCCGGTTTCAATGTGCACTACCTTTGTTGTTAAATTATATTTGCAGACATTGTCTTAGGAACATGTTTTAGGTAGAATTATATTTTCACATCACCCTCAAAGTTAGTGTTTCCCCTCCATTAGTTACTGAATATTCCATTTTTGTAGACACTAAAAGACTGTTGTTAGATGTTTGAGATTTTGAGATATATGTTACTGTGTGACACAGAGGAACTGTTCTGTTTGTTTTTGTTGCTTACCACAAGCTTTCGAAAGCTGTTGGACATTTTATTGTTCCTGTTATTTTCTAGATGAAACTGGAGTGGATTTGGTGACCTGTCATGGTTTTGGTTTTACGATCTCCAGCTTTTGGTGTGTCTCCGTAAGTTGATTCGGAGGTGTGTTTATGATAATATAAGCAAAGATGAGATTCAAAAGCTATTTCCTGACGAGGTTCTACCGGAATTGCAAAGGTTGTTGACACTTTTGCTGCAGAAATTTCAGAAGGAATGGCGAGAAGATGTGTTTAAGGATCAGGTATAACTTTGAGTAACAATATAACATACAAATCGATCCATTTTGTAGGAAACACTTGCCTCTAACATTTTGTCGTATCTCAATTCTTTTCAGGACACCGTGCCTTGCTTGAAGGCAATGACATGGAACATGGCAAAGCCAGACACAGCTGAAGCAACTGAGCCTGTCGCTGTTATCAACTTGAAAGTATCATCCATTAGCGCTCTTAGTGGATCATTAATTGGTTTTCTTGAATCTGCTTTCCATTTTTATCAGAATTTACTTGAGCTTCAGCAAAATGTTTTGAAAGTAGAAGTTGTCCCAGTGCTGTTCTATTCCCCCATTAAGAGTGATTGTGTGTTCCGCAGCTTCAGAACGATTCTCGGTCTCATGCCGGAGAATTGGAAGTAAAGTTCCAACTAGCCAAAGATACTCTGGAAACGATGCTTAAGTCGATGTACAGTATAAGAGACCAGTTGCCTGACCTGGTTAGTAAAATTTTGAGTTTTTTCCTTCTATATTTCTAGGGGTAATATTTTGTTTGTTGGTTTTCTGCTCACACATTTTGCAAATCTTCTGGCAGGATGGAGCATTCAGTAGACAAGTATCACAAGATACGGACACGGTCTAATTACTGATATATATCCCAAATGGTAAGCCTAGATTTTATCCCTTTGGCTGAAAGATTCACTTGATTTTCTTGGTTTAATCAAATCAATGCACTTAGCCGCATCAAGGAAAGGGCCTAAACTTTCATTTTTGTATGTTTTGCTTTGATGAGGACAATCTAATTGTAGAACATTCATTCAATGTACGAATCTCTCTTAGAACATCTGACCTATTTGTTTATCCCCTTGATCACTGAACCTTCTGTAAAGAAAGAGCTAAAATCATTGGCATTAAAACTGTTGAAACCCCATGATCCTGGCAGGTCAATTTTCATTCCTGATTCATGGTGATTCATTGCCCCCGTTGACAACATTGGTGAGATGATCTTCACCGGCACGAGCAAAACGATAAGACACATTCACAAAGGATTGCTCCGAGCTGCAAAGATGGCAACATGGTCGAAGGCGATTCAGTTAAACTTCTAGTAACATAATGTGCACATTACTATTATGAGTTGCTTCAAATGTATATAAAGATATTTACTAATTGGATTGATAAGTCTAGAAAGTGATATTTGAATTCTAAAAAATGATCCAAAAGAGTGGAAACTCACGAGAGTTCTATCAGACCAAATCAGGGTTTGTAAGGGGGAGAAGTAAAGAACAGAGACTGGGAATGGTTTCTGGGAATGGGATAAGCCGTTTATGCTCCAGCTCCTGGTATGTTATTAATCTACAGTGTACATGATATATTAATATGCCACATCCTTGTGCTAATTACGTTTTGAAATTGTAGGGGGCCTAAGCCCAAGCTTGAAAAACAGTTCGATCCGGTTTGAATGCCCGAGTCTGGTCGGGTTCAGTTTGGCTCATTAATTTTGGACCGGCTTGGTTTGACCTAATTTTTCATATTTGATTAGATATAGAAAAGTATTTCTAAACTCAAACTATCTTTGTTGACTTCATGCCTAATCAAACTTTTTCCCCCCTCCTTTATCAATGAAGGCAAGAGATTTTAATGTTTACATCATCAAATCGGCTCAATATTAAATAAAATAAAATAATTTAAAATAAGTTTAGAAGAGATTGTTTTTGCTATTTAAGGATTTGGAGTTCAATTAAAAAATTATTAAATATAATTAATTAATTTTAGTTTATAGGACTGTATTAATTTATAAAAATTGATTGATTAATAAATAAATTAATCAATTTTTCCACAAAATTATTAAAATAAATTAAATTGAAAAGTTGAATGGTTCAAAACTTTTATCATTAAACCGATCGAATTAATTGAATTTTGAATAATTTTTTATACAAAACATGAGAGGACGTTTGTACTTATTCAAAATAATGACGATTTTGTATAATTAATCAAAATGGAAAATTAATCTTATTTTTAAATTTACAAATTATAATAATATTATTTTAAAAATAAATTAAAATCATGTTATTTTATGAGAAAATTAAATTCATATCAATGTCATTGAAATAAAATTTAATTAATTAATTTTAAACTTCATCGAACCATATTGACTCAGACTTAACCTACAAATTCTAGTTACAAAATAAAGGCACCTGCCTGCATGGGTAGCTCATTTGGTTTCTAGAAAGGAAATTAGGTAATCTCAAGACGCAAGTGAATTAATAAGGAATTTTTTTGACTTAAGTGAAATTACGGGTTCAAACCGTCCTCATGTATATAACTATTTAAAATTTTAGGTCAGAATTTTACCTCCCGCAAGAAACCTATCTAATTTAAGCGGAGATTAATTTAAATATAAATGACTTAAAAATATTTTCTTATAATTAAAAACAAAGGCACCTTTTTTAAGTACCAGAAAAGTGGTTGTTTACTGTACGCATAAGAAATTCCGTTTCCTATGATTCTATCTTACTGGCAAGAGACATTCTTCACGTGTTTTTGTCTACTCATTTTGGTACGCTGCCAAACGCAAGTCTGATGCCTGAAAGATGGAAACTTGTTGGCCTGTCATTCCAACCAATTTGCAACTTTTTGATGCTTAACGTGATCGTTATTACTTACATTTAGAAGTCTTGCAATAAAGCGATGAAGCGGACTACAAGGAAGTCTGATAGTTATTGGTTAACAATAAATCCGAATTATGTAGATTTATTTTTTTTATTCGAAGAAACTCTGTAGGCGGGTCAAGTAGGCACATATTTTTTAGGGTTTAATTGACACACCATCTCACAATGCGACAAACACAGCGATCTCATCATTCATTACCAACTAGCTTCTCCATCTACACGTAAAATTTTGATCGCCTGCACTCTACAAGATTTAGTATGAAATCGAACCTGAAACCTAACCAAAATCAAGCCCCGCTCTCAACCATCAAGCCACACCCCTTGAGAGCACCGAATTATGTTGATACTAAACGTAAGTTGCACTTTTTTTTAATTCCTTATACGATTCTTTTATAATGCCGTAGTTTCATTTATTATTTTAAAATTTTAAAATTTTAATTAACATATAGTTAAAAAATAATAACTTAGCTAAAAAATTTATAGTTCCTAATTTTTAGTTCATAAATTTAATTATATAATAAAGATTTGATCACCGTATGATAAAATAATATTATTTTATTCAATAAATTAAAATTTTATTAATAAAAATGTCAAATTTTATCAAAAATATTAGTTTACTCTTAACTTAAGAAAAAAATCAGGTTAAGTCATTATTATCGTAACTCAATTCTAATGTTGTTAGTATTTTTATAAAAGTTATTTTAATATATATATTGAGATATAATTTAAAATGATATAAGCTTATTTAATTATTATAAAATTAAAAGGAGATTACTAACTTTAATTATACAACTAATTATCAAGGAGCTCTTTTGGGATGTTTTAAAATTGAACCAAAAGTTAAATCAATAAATTAAAAATTTGGGATTTAAAAGATTTGATAGATATTAACCTGTTGTAACTAAATTAACTTTCCTAAATATAAATATATTTAAACTGAACTTTAATTTTAATTAATTCTAATAAATATATACTTTTTATAAAAAGCTAAATTTATTGTTTATTACCTTTCATATATATATATATCTTAAAATATATAATAATTAATTAATTATATGTATCAGAATTATTGAAATTCAACCATGTTACAATCAATACAATAAAATTATATTACGTAAGATAATAAAAGAAACCCTTGCTTGATTCTTAAACCAACCATAACTGAATCACACCCATAATGATAAATAAGATTTTGCTGATTTCAAAAATTGAATAACTTGAAAAAAAATCACAAAATGAAGGAATTATACTTGATTTAAAGTTCTTGCTCAAACATTTTCAAAACCTTTTCGAGGTATTAACTACAACTTGTAAACGCATCTAGCCTTTGACAATATTTGTAGAGCAGTTAAAGGAACTTGACATGTTTAGAGGAAAATAAACAAAATTACTAGCTTCTTTATGCTTATCCTTATAAGTAGAAAAAGCATTAGAGTTTTATTTTATTAAAATTATATATTTCAATTCAAATTAAATTCTAATTCTAATTTAATTAATTCTATATGCTATATTTGATAACTGAAGTTTCTTAAACTTTACAATTAAGTTTAATTTAATTTTTATTTTTATTTTTTACTGCTCTTTATATGTACCATTTAGGTTCATAATATGTTGGTAATGATTATAAATTATAATTATAATTAAATAAATTAAAACCCATTTTAATTTATATTTAATTCTCCAATTAAACAATTTGTAATTACATATTAAGATTGAAGTCTAGCAACCTGTCATGATCACCAAAATATTAGAAATGTCAAAGTGGTTCGATTCAACCTGTCGCTAAATGGTTATGATGTACAATTTAATTCTTTCCTCATATAATGTCTACTCTTATTAAATTCAATCTGTTCACTCTTTTTTTTTTTTAAGAATTTGAATTTTTCATTAAGTAGAATAAATGTAGTGTATAGCTAGGGAGAGGAAACTCTCCCTCACGTGATCACACGACAATGTTCATCACTTCATATTCAAAAATTAAACAATAGCGTAGGAAACCAAGACGGAAGGCTATTGAGCGACTGCGTATCGATAATTAGGGTAAATATCTTCTCTTCTTTCTTGATTCTTTGAAACGATTACTCAATTGGGGTAGGGAGCTCCGGATACTGCGATGCAACAATGGCGATGGAGCTTCTCTCCGATTCGTCTCTTGCTCGAAAGGATTTACATCTCAGGTAGGATATTTGGTACTATTTGTTTTGTTTCCTCATTCTTCGAGCGTAACAGGCTTCGTATTGAATATCAGGAGTCTTCCTTCGTTAACCCGTCTGGTAAGTGGTGGATCTAGAGAAGTACTCCCAGGAGCTCTCGAAGGTTAGTCATATTTCTTCTAATTTTCTTTCCCCTATTGTCTTAAGATAATTATTACAAGAACTGCTTGAATTGCTTGAGTTGCTTAGGGAACATCTGTGCTTAAGAAGTAATATTTGCTTTACTGAATCCCAAATAGAAAGAACCCCCTGAGGACTATATTCTCCAAGCGAGAACCAATCCTTTCCTACTATGTTGTCCCAACTAATTTATAATCAGTTGTTCCCTACTATTTGCCGTAGAGAGTTTTATAAGAGAGATTAGGCTGTTAGAGCATCCTTTAAACCTTTTATTGTTTCTCTCTTTCCAAATAGCCTGGAGGCAAGTTGTAACTGCTACCATTAGTATTTCCTTATCGTATGTAGAGATATGCAGTTGGGATATCTCTAATAAGATATCTATGAGGCTGCATTGACTAGTTCCAAAGCCACATAGACTAGAGATTCTAATATACACTTCTTTAGCAAAACCACATTCAAAGAACAGATGATCTCTGGTCTCCTCCACTAGATTGCACAGAATACATTGCTTAGGAGAGGAAAGGAATTTCAGTCTATCCATAATACTGAGCCTATTCAGCAAAGCTAGCCAGAGGAGAAAACTGGCAGTTGGTTTGAGAGCCTTGCTCCAAATCAAGGAGCACCACCCTATTCTTGTTACTACCCCTCCATCAACCTGTTAGCTTGCCTATTAGTGATTTTTGATACAAAAACTCCATCCTATAAATATATATAATTCTCCCCGAAACTTTTGTATTGTGGATAGGTAAAAGTCTTAGTTCTTCTGAGGAAAGCAACCAACTATCATTTCTAATTATCTCTTGAAACTTACCTTTCTTAAAGAACTTTCCCAGTAATGATCTAGCCAACTGATTATGAATTAAAGCACCTTGACTGGTCCAGTCATCATAATAGAGAGATATTCTATCTCCTGCCCCAATTTGACATGTAACATGTTGCTGAACATCTTCCCTTAACTTGAGAATTTGGTTAAAAAAACCAAGAGTAATTGTCTTTAAATCTTAGAGCCCAGAAACTCTCCCCCTTTAGTATGTAAATATGAATCCATATGATCCACAATGAATGTTTTTCATTAAGAATTCTCCAAATTCTCTTAGTCATTAAAAATCAGTTGTTCTTGTTGATCGACTCTAATCCTAACCCACCTGCCTTCTTCGATTCACAAATATGCTTCCAATTTACTTTAGCTATTCCTTTCTCACCTTTTCCTTTACCCCATAGAAACTGCTTCATTAGTTTTTCCACGTTTTTAACAAGTCCTTTAGAGAGGAAGATGTAAGAGCACCAGTAAACTTGCATAGACATTATTACCGACTTCAAAAGCTGAAGTTTACCTCTATAGGACAAAGTTCTATTAGTCCAAGACCCTAATCTTTTCTGAATTTTTTTCATTAAAGGAAGACATTCACTAAATCTTAGTCTCCTGAAAGAAATACGAATGCCCAAATACAGAAAAGGAGGATCTTGCTTTGTCATTCCAGTTACTTGTGACAAGGAATATGTTAGGTGAGCATCACTATTAGAAAGTAAGAAGAAGCTTTTATGGAAATTGACACTCAAACTAGACAACTCCTTAAAACTATGGAGAATATTTGTCAGTAGAAAAACCGAAGGAGCATTTACCTTACATAGAAAAATAAGATCATCTACAAAACATAAGCTACTTAGGGAAAGCTATAGGATCTTCTGCAAAACATAAGCTACTTAAGGAAAGCTTCTTCCATTTAGACTGATATCTGAAGTTCGAATCATATGAGGTGTTGTGTTTTAGCATAAGGGTGAGGACCTCCATGCAGATAAGGAATAGATATGGGAAAAGAGGGTCCCTTTGTCTAAAACCTTTTTTGCCTTTAAAAGTCTTTGTAGCACTACAAGAAAAATGCAAATTAGCGACAGAAATTTAGCAATGGAAACATTTTCGTAGGCAATTAGCGACGGAAATATGCTTTCCGTCGCTAAAATTGAGTGATTTACCGACAGAAATAATATTCGTCGCTAACTTTGGAGGGAATTTATCGCGGCAAAATTAGGGACGGAAATTAGCGACGGAAAATATACCGTTGGAAATTAGCGACGGAAAGCATATTTCTGTCGCTAAAATTGAGTAATTTAGCGACGGTACTAATATTTGTCGCTAAATTTGGAGGAATTGTATGGCAAAATTAGTAACGAAATTTAGCGACAGATATCGCCCGTCGCTAAAAATGGAGGAAATTTTTGGCGGAATAAAAATTTTTGAATTTACCTACGAAAAATTCCGTACGTAAATTAATTTAGCGACGGAAATTTTCTTTCTGTCGGTAAAAAGGTGGGAATTATTGGCGGTACAAAAAAATTTTAAATTTACCAACGGAAATTTCCGTCGATAAATTCTTTTTAAATATAAACTCACCCGACATCTCCCTCCCACTTCTATATTCTTTTTCCTTTCTTCTTCTTCCTTCTTTCTATATCTTCTCTTCGGTTTTCTTAGAGCCCATTTCTCTGTTGTGGACTACTTTTCTGCTCGACGATGTTATCTTCTCCGGCTATTGTCATCGTGTCCTTCGGTATAGGTATTTTTGCAACTACTGTCTTGTGTTTTTTCATATATTAGATGAAAGTTAATTTGGGTATTTATTACTTTCGTTTATTTGTGTATTTTATTATTGAAAAACAACTTTAAGGTATAAATGTTAGTGATAGAAGGGACAAGACGTGATTTTAGTTGTGATGTGTTTATAAATTTCTGATGCATGTAAGGTGTTTGATGAAATGTTTGTTATTTGAAAAAATAATTTCCGTTCTTTATTTTCAGTTCTGTTTTAGTATGAATTTTAATATTTTAATTCTTTTACTTGAAATAATGAAGTTCTCTCTATGGTGGCTTCTAGAGAAACTAAACAGTTTGCAGATAAATTTTAAAAAATAATTTTCAACAAATTTACCGACGAAATTTTTTCCGTCGCTAATTACCAACGGAATTATAATTCTGTTGCTAATTTTCTAACAAAAAAATTTACCGACTGAACAAATAAACTGTCGGCAAATTTACCGACGAAAATTTTTACCTTCGGTAATTCCGTCGGTAAATTTAGCAACGGAAAATGTCCGTCGTTAAATTTAGCAACGGCCATATCTCCGACGCCTTTTTCCGTGAATAAATTCTGTCGCTAAATAAGCTTACCGACAGAATATGTACAAATTTCGTCGGTAAATTCCGTCGCTAAAGTTTATTTTTCTTGTAGTATAGGGCTTCCATTAATCAATATTCCATATGAGGCTGTTGTAATGCATTCCTGAATCCATTTGATAAACTTATGTGAAAAATTCATAACCTCTATAGTTTGTAGCAAGAAACTCCAATTAACAATATCAATTGCTTTTTGTAGGTCCGGTTTATTAGCACAATTTTGAGGACTTCTATTTTAAGTATACCCTTTCAAAAGCTCCTACAATAAAAGAATATTATCCTCAACATGTCTACTTCTCATAAAAGCTCCTTGATTCTCACTAATAAGTGAGTGAATAATATCGTTCGGCCTATTTGTCAATATCTTGGCGATGATTTTATAGAGAAAATTAGTGCATGATATAGGTCTGAAATCATAGAAATTTAGTGCATGATATAGGTCTGAAATCATTCAAAGTGACCGGGTTAGAGCTCTTAGGGATCAAACATAAAAAGGTCTTATTGAACTCCTTAAGCAAGTCTCCATTTTCGGAAAACTCCTTTACAACTTCCTTTACAAGACTCCTAATGTTTCCCCAAGTTTTTGGAAGGAAAAACCATTTAATCCATCAGGATTATCCATTCATGTTAATAACCACCTTCTTTATTTCCTAATCTGTGACGGGGCTAATTAGCAAGGAAGCTTCCTATTCAAGAATCTTGGATGTAACATATTGCTTAAGATTCACTCCATTACTAGCAAAACAACTTTCTGTGCCTAGTAGATTTTGATAGTAAATCCTAACTTCCTTAGCAATTTCAGCCTGTCCAGCCTGTCCAAATAAAGTTTCCCCAACTTCAGATTTTATCGAATTCTGTTGACATTTCTCCTAGCTATCACTGAGTTGAAGAAAAATTTAGTATATCTGTCCCCATCTTTAATCCAATTAATTCTCGCCCTCTGTTTCAATAGAGAACATTGACTATCCGCCATTTGCAAGTAGGACTTAAGAGCTTCCTTTTCGGCTATAGCTAGATTGCAATCAGTTGGGCTAGTTGCCAAGGATTTCTGGATTATTGATAGCTTGCTTCTTGCTTCCTCAATCTCCTTTGTGAAATTCTAACCTTTCCTTAAATTTAACAACTTCAATTCCTGTTTGATAGCCTTGAGCTTTTGCAAATAAATAAACTGCTTATTACCATAGATCTCATGCTCCAATCCCTTAGTAATTGCTTCTTGAAAACCCTCCACATTAACCAAAAAATTGTAGAATCTGAAAAGGTGATGGATTCTAATCATTTTGAACAAATTATGTACCTTGATAAGGGTATGATCAGAAATTCCTGGGTCTAAGAAGTTGGCTGAACTCTCTGAAAAGTAGTTAACTAGTTCACATTCACCATTGCTCTGTCTAACTTTTTTCGAATAAACCAGTTTGAGCATTGTTTGTTGGACCAAGTGAATTTATGACCTTCAGATTTTAAATATATTAATTCCACATTCTGCATACAATCAAACATATCTAAAGGGTAATTGAGTAGGTTGTAGTACCCCTCAGCCTCTGATCTATATAGAGTTGCGTTAAAATCTCCATTAACTAACCATGGACCCCTAACTAAAACTTTGAGTCTTCGAAGGGAATTCCATAATTAATTCTCTGAAATCCTGTATTAAAACCGTAGACAAAAGCAGCAAAAGCATAAGTGTTTTCCATTTTGAAGTTAAGCCTTGTGTGAATGAATTGTTGATTAGTTTCCAGTACTTCCACTTCTAGAAAGTCTCCGTTGTGAACAATAGTAATCCTTCCATAGGCATGAAATTGGTGATTTGAGAGACATTGCCATTTGCTTCCCAAACATCCTAATTTATTCAGATTAGCTTCCCTAATTTTGGTTTTCAGTAAACAAAATAACAAAGGTTTTTCCTTTAGAACAAAATCCCTTACTGTATTAAGCTTAGAAGGGTTGTGTATTACTCTTACATTCCCCTTGGAGACTTTCCTATTGCTCCTATTACTTTTCCATTAAGTTGTTTGTTCAAAATATTCCTCTTGAGTAGCTTTTTTTTTTATAGCTATTCTTCCAACTGTTAAGAATGTTCATTTAGTTGTATTTCCTTGTCTCTATGATAAGGAATTGTTCCACTAATTTCCTTTTCACTTTCCCGCTAGTTCCCTGACACTTTATTGGAGGCACTTAAAATTTGTTGTTGAATTTCCTCTTGTTGATATGAATTTGGAAGGTTTTCCACTTGAGCACTCTCATCTTTTGTAGTTAGTTCTCTTTCAACCTGAATCAATCTACCTTGTCTTTCAAGATTATCTGAAAATGTTCAGCTTCCTCCAAATCTTTTTTATTTGTAGAAATTTGCTTTCCCAAACCCAACACCTCCTAATAATCTCCTATAGTGAAAACTATCCCTGTTGGTTTCCATTCTTTACCTTGTGCTCTTAGGGAAGGCCTCCATTGTCATGTAACCAATACCTTGTCTTCTATGAGAGAATGCCCACAAGCCAGTCTTAGGATAGGAATGTTGTTTTTCATTTCCTTGGAAATATCCATACTCACACATAATCGTTCAAATCCAATCCATTTTCTCAAAGTAATTTCATCCATTTAAATTGGTTTTCCCAAATAACTAGTTAGCATACTCAAGCCTTTAGTTGTCCAATATTCTAAAGGAATATTATGGATATTCACCCAAAGAGGAATGTTTTTCAATCTAATTTTCTCTGATTCCATACCCAGTTGCCAATTCTTAAGAAATAAAGGAAGTTGAGAGATATGCCAAGGGCCTTCTTTAATTATCATTTGAGCTTCCGATTTGGAGGAGAAGGTAAAGATTAGGTTATCTTCCTCAGTTAGCATAACTTCCATTAGCTCTCTACCTTTCAAATTTCTCTGAGTCCAATCTTGTATCACTGGAAAAGTTGGCCTTTTATCAATTAAAAAAACTAATGAGACCAATGAGTGCCGCTTCCCATAACCTAGCACCCTCTTACAGAATGTCTAGAGTTGAAGCCACCATTAGCTTTTCTTCAATCTCAACTGGTGGACAGTAGATCAAATAAGAATCCGAATTGTCACCCACAACCTGTTTCCAAGTCTTTCTAGCCCTTTTGTTCTGTGAATGCACACTATCAGATGGAAACGAAGCTTTAGGAAGTGGAAAAGCAATGGTTGGGGGTATGGGTGGGATAGTTTGATTTGTAGAGTGAGTTGGGGACGAAGAGTGGGATGCAAGGGGTGATGCAATTAGAGAAGGGGATGAAGGGAGGGAAGAAGGGGAAGAGTTGCATAAGGGTAGAGGTGAGAAATTTGTCTCCATTATAGTTTATAATGAATTCTAATAATATTTTGTTTTGCAAGGAAAACATTGTCATCAAAGATAATGCTGGAAAGAAACAGGGAAGGGTGGGTGAAGATGAAACTCAAAATGGTGGAAAAGATGAAACTGGAAGCTGAAACAGAAGTAGATATAGGGTTAGGTTGGGTTATCTACATGGTTCCTATAAGTGAAGAGTAGGTGGTGGTTTGATGAGGGAGATGGCGAGTGGATTGGCAGTGGTTAGCGGTGGTGGAGTCGGCACTGCATTGTCGCTTAAAATGAAACTCAAAATTGATGATGTCTTTCACAGGCTTCACGGCTTGTTTGAATCTGTTCACTGTTGTTAACTAGTAATTGAGTTATAATTGATATTTGAAATATCTTTGCAAATCTAAATTCACTTTGGCCATAAAAATTGCTAAATCATTGCTAATCAAGAATAGTGAAATATTTTCTCTAATTATTTTAGAGTGACGAATTCTTTATTGATGTACTCAACTATCTCCATTTGATACATACAAGTAATACCAAACGAACTAACATAAAGAGAATATGTCATAGTTAATATCAAAATACAATAATTTCCACATGAGAGAGCCTGATAATTTCAAATTTAAAATCAATTATACAATCATCATAATGAGGAAATTTCCAAGCATATAAGTAATATTCTATTTAAGATCTTAATAATCAGTTCAATTTAATGAACTTATTATCTAATAATCTACATTTTGTTTAAGTATCTCTATACTTTAATTTACGAGATCAAATACTTTTTCATAAGAAAGAAACATAACGTGTTAGTTTTATCGTTTCATCAATATCTCCTCTTAATGAAACTACAACTAGGAATAGTTTAAAATAATACATAAAGCCAAGTTGAATATTATAATTATAATCTTATCATAATTATATTCGCAATGTAATTATTTTAGGAAATTATCTTTTATCTTTAGTATTAAAACATCAAGTGTAATTAACAAAATGCATAAAAATAAAAATACCTTTATTAATGAAAATAATAATATCACATATAAAATTACAACTAACCGATTAGTTGCAAAGACATAAATTAACACTCATTCCATAACACGAAATATTTACAAGATTGGTGTTTATATCGTATAAATAATGTTAAGCAATTTAATATATTTGTAATCTTTAAAAATTAGAAGTTACTTTGTTATAACATTTTATAAAGGGTAACAATTTAAAGACTAATTTCATATTATTATTCGTAATGATTATGAATTTATCCGACATGTTTATTTATTTACTTATTACAAATAAATTAAACTTGTTCTAATTTTAATATTATGTAAACTTTAATTTTTAAATACAAATTTTTATATTTTTGTTAATTTAGCATAAAATCCACGAGCATGTGAAAAAATATAAGATGAATTTAAGTTTGTGAGGTTAGTTTGAGTTTAATCAAATAATAATATAGAAATTTCAAGGCCAAAGTTGAAAAAGAATTAGCTGCACCTGTATGGGCCTACATAGCTCCCGCACTAATACAAGAAGTTGAAAACCAAGTGCAAGCACGTCCCTCGGTTCAAAGTCAATTCATTGCTTGTCATTCCCTCCTACCATGCATTGTAAGTTCTTTTCACACACAAAGATATTTTCCAAAATTCCACAAAGTCAATATAAAAAGAGTCCAATATATTGCCTATGTGACATGTTGGACATAATTTTAAATAAAATAATTATAATTTATATACATAAACCAAAGAGGCTAAATATTGTAATTATAGGTAAAAGATAAATAAGAAATTTAAAATTCAATTTTCTAAATACTGAAAAGCTTTAAAAATACTAAATTATATAAATAATGAAATGTCAAACTTTGATACAATTTTAATGGAAGTTTTTGCATTATGTGTTTTAACATTTAGTGGTTTCTAGCCTCTTAGAGGGTGATCGAGTTGGTGGAGTTGAGGGGCATGAGACAAATGGTCCTGTTTTCGATTCCTTCTCCTTACGCTCTCTTGATCAAGCCTGTCGTATAGGGCTTGCCTAGTGTGGAGTACCTGATTGACGTAATTTGCAGGCTATTGCGTCAATCCAAAATTTTACCTAATGCGTATTTAAAGATTAGCGGTTGCGGGTTTTAAAAATGTTTTAAAAAGTTTGTAATAATAAGATAAAATTTTTTCTTATAGTGTTATTCACTCTTGAAAATAGTGTTGTTATTTTAATCATCTAAAATATTAACAATATAAAATTATAAAATATTTATTAAATAAAATTATTATAAAAATAAAGTTAAACTAATGTTTTCAAAATCGGATCGAAGTTAAATTAGTAAGACAAAAGTTTAAAATTTGAAATATTCAACTAGAATTAAAACTGTCATAAAATCATTTAAATTGAATAAGTTTGAAAATTTGTTGAAAATTTTAAGGTTTAATTGAAAAAGAGGTTGTTAAATGAAAATTAATTGTTTATTTTAATTTCTAAAACTTGTTAGTTTAAAAAATTGACTGACTAATTACTAAATTGGTAAATTTTAACAACACAAATTATTGAACTGAATAAAATGAAAAGTTAAAAGTGAACCGAATAATTAGCCGATCCAAAATTTTTATCAATAAACTAGTCGAATCGATTTAACTTTTAGAACATTAAGTTAAACTAACTCACCATTATATTACGGTTTTATTAAAAATAATTTGATAAAATCAATTTTTAATATTATATTTTAAAATAAAATACATACACATTTTTAACATTATCACATTTTCTCAAAATTAAAGATGATAAATGTATGAATCAAAGCCCCATACCCAAGTGCACTCCAACACGTTTCATATTCAAACATGCGCTAATAAATATAATAATAATATAAAATACATATATATATATATATATATATATATATATATATATATATAATATTATTTTCTGAGTCCACGAGACAGAAAATAAAAGTAAAAGGAAAAAAAAAGGATGTCCGAAATAATTAGACTCTTCATAATTTTCCTCGAACATTTCTAATCCCAAACCTCCTCCATACAAACTCCAATCACAATCCCCAAAATTCTCCGATCGCACTCGCATACCCGTAACGGAGAATTGGAATCGCAGGCCGTCCAGAGGACGCTATCCAAATGGCCACCACCACGACCACCAGTCTCGGCGGCGGAGGCGGCGGAGGCGACGATCGGGTGATGGCCACCGCTCAGCAGATCGTCAATAGCCTTAACACTCCCAAGAACGTTCGTGAAGACATGCTGTTGATCTTCTCGAGCTTTGATAACCGTTTGTCTAACATCACCGATTTGATTAAACAGGAGTCGAATTCTCAGTCTCGGATGGAGGAGGCGGAGAAGATCATTTTCCGGTGGGACCCCGCTGCCTATTGCGCCACGAACCGCTCCGTTTCGTGCTGGGAGGACTCACCGGAGGAAGCCACCGAGTATTTGGCCGCCATCGACGAGGTTCTCGAATTATTGGATGGCTTGTCGATTCAGTCTGATAAAGAAATATTGGACCGAGCTGAGACTGCTGTACAAGTGGCTATGTCGAGGTTAGAGGAAGAGTTTCGTCATATACTAATTAGTAACACTGTTCCTCTTGACGCGGAGCGATTGTACGGATCTATTAGGCGCCTACCGTCGTCTTTGGTGAACAACGATGCTGAGATTGAGGAGGAATTTGGTAGTTTTGGGGAATTGGAATGTGAGAGTTCGTGTTTTCATGTGCGAGGAGCGAGTTTGGGTGATGATGTGTGTGTTGATTTGATAAAAATTGGAGCAGTTGAGGAGTTGAAAGAGATTGCGGAGCGAATGATCCGATCTGGGTATGAGAAGGAGTGTGTACAGGTCTATAGTAATGTTAGGAGAGATGCCTTGGATGAGTGCTTACAGATTTTGGGAGTTGAGAAGTTGAGCATAGAAGACGTTCAGAAAATTGGATGGACAACTTTGGATGAGAAAATGAGGAAGTGGGTCCAGGCTTTGAAGGTTACAGTTAAGGTGCTTTTGTCCGGAGAGAAGAAGCTTTGTGAGCAGATCTTTTGTGCGTCTGACTCAGCTAAGGAAATCTGTTTTAACGAGACTGCAAAAGGGTGTGTGATGCAGTTGTTGAACTTTGGGGATGCTGTGGCTATTGCAAGGAGGTCATCGGAGAAGCTTTTCAGGATTTTGGATATGTATGATGCTTTGCTTGATGTTCTTCTGGATTTGCAGTTGATGGTGACCGACGAGTTTGTATGTAGTGAGGTGAAGGGAGTGCTTGCTGGGTTGGGAGAAGCTGCTAAAGGGACTTTCGCAGAATTTGAAAATGCTGTGCAGGGTGAGACTTCTAGGAAGCCTATGCAAGGTGGAGAGATCCATCCTCTTACGCGTTATGTCATGAATTATGTGAAATTGATTGTGGATTATAGTGAGACTCTGAATTCTCTGTTGGAGGGGGATGAGGATGAGTCCCATGCTTTTCAGAACGATGATGGTGATTCGGCAGGTATGACTCCAGTGGCGAGGAGGTTGATGGCCCTGCTTTCCACTATGGAGTCTAATCTTGAGGAGAAGTCAAAACTGTATGATCATGGTGCTATGCAATACATTTTCTTAATGAATAATATCCTTTACGTAGTTCAGAAAGTGAAGGACTCTGATCTTATTAAGATTTTGGGAGATCATTGGGTTCGAAAACGCAGAGGCAAGATACGCCAATTCGCTACTGCTTATCTTAGAGCTGGCTGGAGTAAAGCTCTGGCTTGTTTGAAGGATGAAGGAATTGGTGGGAGTGTCAGTAATGTATCCAAAGTGGCTTTGAAGGAAAGGTTCAAGAACTTCAATGCTTGTTTTGAAGAAATCTATCGGGTTCAGACCGGATGGAAGGTCCCGGATCCTCAGCTTCGTGAAGAGCTTCGACTATCTATTTCCGAAAAAGTATTACCAGCTTACCGAGCGTTCGTGGGGAGGTTTGGGAGTCAGCTAGAAAGTGGCAAACATGCCGGGAAATACATAAAGTACACACCAGAGGATTTAGAGAATTATCTATTATATTTGTTTGAAGGGGTACCTCTTGTTCTTCACCACTTAAGAAGAAAGGGTACATAGAATACAGAACTCTTGTAACAGGTAAGCACTTGCTTTTGCAAGGATTAGGAGAGAGTTCACCTGTTCTATTTATCTTGATAATATGCTTTTATGTTGTCGCTGTTAATGTTTTAAAGACAGGTATCTGTGAAACAGTGAAAGTTATACCCTTTAATATGTTATCTGAGTTCTGTACATGTGTTGTAGACAATAGCATCTACTGTGGATTATGTCCAGATTCATGTCTTTTATTGCAATCACATTTAGCATGGAAGCAAATGGTAGCTACGCCTTTCTAATCTTGAGACTTATTTCATTGGTATAATTCGCATAAAGGTATGAAAAAGAGAAACATAAAGAAGAGAAAAACTGTTTTTGAGAAGATTCAACTCAAGGTCTTGGTGCTGTAGAGTAACTTGAGCCCTCCTACACTAAAATGAACAATAGATTTTAGTGCTGAATCAAACTTGTAGCTCTAAGAGAATTCCATATCAACTGGTGTAGTGGAAACTTCTTGAACTTCCTTAGATCAGTTGAGGAAAATTCTGTTTCTTTCAGAGATCTAAAGGATTTTATTTTCTGGAAGCTGACAAAGTTTTTAATATCGTAATTATGACATCATCATGATTCATGAGGATCGAACCATCACAGATGCATCAGAAGCACATTTTCATGCCTAGATTCTAATGGGATACGAATCCTCCACTGGCCTGGCCATTGAAACTAGGTAACTGTAGCAATCTATCTCTGCTTGCGGTTGCATTGGAATGAGTTAAAACTAGCTATTACCAGGTTTGGGATTGTAAAACCTGTTGAATCAGTGCATTATGTATTTAAAAAATTCTTAAAGATCATTCAAGGTGAGTGTGGTGACTTCATTTCCAGGTGATTCCGGCAGTCAAAACTCAAAAGGTATTTAGTATCCATCCTGCATGTAAATTGACAGTCAGTGGAGACAAGGTTTTAACAAGAAATGACCCTGAAGTTCACATTGATTTCATTCTTCAGGATCCTTTCTTGTTGAAATTGCCTCTTAACCTGTATGAGAAAGTGAGCTTTCTTCTTAGGACTTTTAACCATTCATGTGTGTTACTAACACACTAGTCATTTGTTGACTACTTGTCGCCATATCAGTTCATTGAATTTCCACTGAATTTATTTCAATAACCTGTTTGTTTAGTCGTTTAATAAAAAGGTGTGGACCTGGACCTGTTTTGATCATTTACCATATTTCTGATTAACTTTAAAAGACAGTTTTGACCAGTTGGGTGACAAGTTGCTTTCTTCTTAGGAAGATGCTCCACTACTTTTTATTAAGAATGGTAACAGCAGCTGGGCCCGACCCAATTTGTTAGACCAGGATGGACCCAACATGATATTGTTTGATCAATTGATTCATCACGTATAAATTAACTATTAACTATTATCGCATCCAGTCTGAAGTTTCGTAATGAAACAGAGTTTAGAAAAGTCTGATAGTACGTAATTTTTCTAAACTCTGTTTTTCTAAGCTGCGGTTCAGTTAGTCTTAATCAAAGGGGGCAAACTGTCAAGAGAGTTAGTCCCGATTGTCCCTTCTGTTTTAGGAAAACATTGGACAAGTCTCTGTGGGATGTCTGCGGTTTGGCAATTCAATTGGAGAAATCGGACGGGACAGCTTGTCTTAGTGTCGAAAGCTATGTTTCATGTCTCCCAGGATACTGACGTCCGCAAAGACACCAGTGAGGATGCTTCATACCAAACTCTAAACAAGGAATGACCGAGTGGCTTTCGTCAAGAAGAACCCAAATGCAGACGAAATGACGAATTTCGACCAGCAGACAGAATTAAGTACGTGAGAAATGATTCAAAAATTAATTTAATTGTAAAATTACTTTTTCAATTAAATTTTTAATTGAATTTATCTTTATAATATTTTTATTAAAATTTAATCGATTTATTTTTATAAACTTTGTGATAAATTTTAAAAAATTAAATGAATAAATACAATATTCCTTTTCAGTCTTATTTTAAATTCTTCTATTTTATATTCTTTATTGTATACTGATCCTATAACAGTTTAATATCAGTTCAATTTTTAAATTTTAAATTTTAAATTAAATCGTAAATTAAACGAGCAATATGTTTTTCAATTAAGTTTTATTAACAATGCATTGATTTGAGTTATTTATTAATTAATTTACAAATGATTTGAGTTATTTGTTTCGGTCAATGTAGCACGTGTGTTGTCTAGAGAACAAAGGGCATGATTATTTTTAAAACTCGAATCCAATTTATACTTGGATAAGATTTTAGAAGCTTGGCTTGAGTTAGCAACTTGGACTAAATTCAAGTTTAATTTGCTTTTAAATAAAGAAAATCTCAATTGGGATAAATTAAGGTTAAAATTTCAGCTCTTTAAATATATGATTAATAGAAAATTTTAAATCTTTTATTTATAATTCTGAATTCTCAAAATAAACTCAAAAGAAAAGTTTAAAAATTGATTTTATAAATAAAACATTTAAATAGTTTAATTAATTACACAATTTTTAAAAGATTGAACTATTGATTTATTCGGTAGTCTTTCTTATAGGAAAGGGAACAGATCACTTGTTTTATAAATACTGTTCCAATCTTGTTCTAATTTATCTCATCCACACATTCACGTAAGTCCTATATAAAAATATAAACGAGATGGATTAGAATATAATTCAAACTTCATTTACAGAACTGGTGATTTCATTTGAAAGGAGAGACGTTTTGTTATGTTTTGAAAAGAATCATTCTTACACATTTTGTTGTTTCTCCGAGTCTGCGTGGAAGGTGTGAAGTTTCTTCTTAATCACTTGTAATTGATGTTTGTGGTCTACTAACTTTTAATATTTGCTTGTCCATCCAAACTTCAGAGAGCTCGTTATTGTATCCATGCCCCTGTTTACCATGACCAGAGAGGCCCATAAGACTTTGAGATTTTTGGTCCAAACTCTTATTTCAATCAGGCTTGAGCAGTTTAAAGTTCGAGTTTGAATTAAGTTTTTTTTTGTCAAAAAAAGAATTTTCATTAATAAGGATCACCGAGAACAAATACATCAATACAACAGAAAAGAAAGGAGCAAGAAGCAAACACACACAAGAGAACTAACTACTGTAGTTTCGCTAACATCTCACTTCAAACCTCAACAATTAAGGAGGTGCTGGCAATCCATCGCGGCTCAAAATGCCAACCAGAGAAAATGGGGGTGTTAATACTCAATTACTTAAGCACATCTTCTTGCGGGCTTGCTTTGCTAACCAATCAGTTGCTCTGTTAGCTTCCCGATTAATTAGCATAAAGTCAATACCCTAAAAGTGTTGTAATTTATACGGTATGTAAAAAATGTATGGATGAATTTTCCATGAATTCATACATTTTCCATTAATTAAGTTCATTTCATATGTTTTTTAAATTTAAAAATAAAAAAAAATTAAATTTTAAAAAATTTTGTTAGAGTTTTAATTGTCCAAACTTAATCCAAAGTTCATAATCTTAAGAAAAAATTGAGTCCGATCAATTCAAGCCGAATTTGTTGACTTTGGATCATATCAATGAAAGCTTACCAACCTTAATCAACACTCATTTGAGGAAAAGTGTTCCATCATAGTTGACCTGACTCTTAACAAATTTTAATAGAATCTTTATGACAAAAAGGTCACTTTTAACTATAAGTTTTCTTCCATAGATAAGTTTAACTATAACATTTTAGAGATAATAACTATAAGTTTAACATTTTAAAATGTTAAAATTGGACTTCAACAAACTTACATTGAACCACAAAATTCTATATTTTGTAATTATAAAATAAATATGGTATTTTTAAATATTAAAAAACTAAAATCACTAAAATGTTACATGTGTAGATAATATTTAAATGTTTACCAATGTACATATGAGAAGTTTAAAAGATGAATTACACTCATAGTAATGAAGAACTACACTATTTTTAAAACCGCTATAAATTTATTTTATTTGTAGGTCTCACATTGCAATTTCACTATAAAGTCGTTATAACATGCAAATAAAATAAATTTAAAAATTAATTTTTTTAGGTCAATGACTTCCTCTAGTCGTTAGTAATTCCATTATAATAAAGTTAAATTTAAACATTTTTAAAAGTTAAGATCTTAAATGTTCTTTCTAAAATATTAGGGTTAAACTCGTTGAATGATATAAAAGTGAGAATCAAAATTGACCCTTTTGTCAAATTTTTAAAAAGTAATTTTAAAAAATGGATCTCACTTTTTAAAAAAATTAACAATTTTAAAAGTTAAGATCTTAAATGTTCTTTCTAAAATGTTACAGTTAAATTTGTTGAATGACGTAAAATTTAGGATCAAAATTGACCATTTTACCAATTTTATTTAAAAGTGGATCTCACTTTGCTACGCTAGCAATAATGTGACACTGGGGGCAAAAAAAATTAAAAATTAAAAATTGTCAAATCGGTATTGACCTAATACTTAACAAACGAGGTTAAATTTTCTAGTATGCCAATTGCCAACTTGTACACATAAATAAACAGTTATCTTGACTTTCTACTTGATACAGGACTAAATTTATGAATTAATTATATAAATTATACAAAATATTAATTGTTAATATTAATTATTTATTTTAAAATTTATCGATATATAAGAAGGGTATAAGAAGTTATAATAATTTCTATAATTTTATTTATTTATTTATTAGGTAATGCCCTTAGTCTATCATCTTTTTTTTTCATAAGACCTAAATTTATCAAATTGCTACATAAAACATTTGTTTGAGTTTTGATATTTATATAAGGAAATTCACGTTCATTTTATTTCTAAAGTTACTTCTTAAAACTCTCAATGAACAAGAAAGAAGAAAAGTTATCTTCTAAAGATTTAAAATTAGCTGAAAATATATATCAAGTTTAAACATAGTTAAATTTGAATTTATTATTTAATTTCAACAACAACAATAACATTTCAATAGAAGTTTCGCTAATATGCAAAAAATAGAGAGGCTTAGAAGTATTCAGTCTTACCCTAATTGATAGAGATATTATTTCTAACAGACCCACATGAAGAAAAAAAGAAATATATATACTAAATAAATAAATAACTAATATAAAAATAAAAGATACATATTAAAATAATAAATTAATACTGATAAAAATAAAATAGGCATAAAGGATAATAATAATAAAAATAAATAAATACTTACAAATAAAATAAAATATGTAATAAAATAAATAATACAATAAATATAAAATAAGGTAACTAATAAATATAAAAGATAAAATAAGTAAATAAATATACAAACAAGAAAAAATGTTTTACAGTCCCTAAGTACAATCTTCTTGTATTTTCTTCTGTGTAGTGTCGAATATCTCTTTTAACATGTTTAAACCACCTAAATTTTGTCTCTCTTAATTTTCTATTAATATTAGCCACCTTTAATTTATCTCTTATCGTTACATTTTTACTTTATCTCTTTTAGTAAAGTTACACATCTAACTAAACATCCTCATTTTTACCACTATTAACTTATAACTATGCACTTGTTTAATAGATCAACGCCTCGTCCCATAAAACATAATCGATCTAATTGCTAAATAATATAATTTGTCCTTGAATTTAAATAGTATCTTTTGTTATATAAAACTTTCGATACACTTATCCATTTAAGTTTACTTAATTTGATATGACAAACAATATCTTCATCTATCTCTCAATTGCTTTGAACGAAAGATCCTAGATTATTGTTTAAAATACCATTTTGTACAGGTTGATGTCGTCTATATTGGTAAGAAATGGTACCAAACAAGAAAGTTTCATACCAAGCTTTGGTACTAGTCAATACCGTCCATTGGTAACTAGAATACCAATCAAATATCTATCAAAATTAAAATTAAAAATTAAGGCTAAATTGAAACAATTAAAATTTCTCTCATATGAAATAATAATGACTTGTAAATAAAAAGATTACAGTAAAATTATCTATAATTTATTTAATAAACAATAAAGATACAAATAATAATGTGTTAAATAATTTTTACGTCATTATACTTATACAAAGTGATTATAGATTACATAACTAAATATATTAGCTTAATACAATCATAATCAATATTTTTCAAAATTATATATTTTATATTGATTATATATATATATATAGAAAAATATCATAATAGCTTTTAAAACATGTAAATAACAAATTTAAAATTAAATTTATTTTAATTTATAAGAAATATGTGAAAATAATATTAATAAAAATAAAGAAGTATTATATCAAATTTATATTATTAAGATTTCTTAAGATATGATTGAAGTAAAGTAATTTTTCACAATATATTATTTTGTAATTTTATAAAATTTATAAATTATTTTATAATTTTAAAAATTATCCAAAATAATACTCGATATGGACCAATATCATACTATATCGTACTAGAACCAAATATGGTACCAAGTTTAGTACTATATTTGTAACATTGTCCTAAATACTTAAAACATTCTTCACATATTATAAGTTTTGAACCAATCTTTATCTCCATATCGGAATTTACCTTAGAGTCTGAAAAGTTATATTATAAGTACTCAATCTTAATTATGCTCAATTTAAAACTCTTTAACTCTGACATATCCTTCCAAAGTTCTAACTTAACATTGACAACCTCTTTTATCTTATCTACTAAAACACTATCGTCAACAAATAACATAAACTAAGGCATATCCTCTTCGATTTTTTGGTGAGCCCATTCTTTACTACTGCAAATAAAAAAGGCCTTAGCAAGGATCCTAGCATAGCCCAATATCAATACAAAAGTATTTTGAATCTCCTCTTATCGTCATTACTTTAGCCTTTACACCTTCATACATATTCTTAATAACTAGTATATAAGTCATAAGAAACTTCCTTAACTTCTAAACACCTCTGCATGATTTTCTTAGGTACTATGTCATAAGCCTTCTCTAAGTCAATGAAAACTATATGTAAGTCACGTTATCTTTCACTATAATATTCTATTAATCTCCTAAGGAGATGTAAAATTTATGTAGTATACCTTTTTGGCATGAAACCAAACTAGTTCCCTAAGATAGGTGCATCATTTTTCACTTTTTTTTCAACTACCTTCTCTTATAACTTCATTGTGTGAATAAGTAGTTTGATGTCTTTATAGATGTTATAACTTTGGATGTTCTCTTTGTTTTTGTATAAAGGAATTATCATACTAATTCTCTACTCATTCAACATCTTAGTGGACTTAAGAAGGACATTAAAAAGTTTGGCTAGCTAAGTATGACCTTGTTTACCTAGACTCTTTCACACCTCTACGGATATCTCATCAGACTCTACTTCCCTTCCACTCTTCATTTCCCTTAAAACTTTTTTTACATTTTTATTTGTAATCTGTTAGCTACAAGTAAAGTTACAATATCTCTTAGGCGTGTTAAGATCATCTATAAAGATATTATCTTGTACTCTTTCATTAAAAAGATTATAGAAGTATCTTTGTTATCTTCTTTTGATGTTGGTTTGTTTGGGAGCCTCATCGGCCAGTATTGTCCTTTTGTCACAGCATCCGTAAGTATTGCGCATCCAGTAGAGGCGGAAGTCGAACTGTGACTAAAAGTTTTGTTGCGTTGACGCTTCATACCACCGGGCCATGGGCCATGTAGCCCGGTGGTGAAAAAAGCGCCTCAACGCATCAAAATCTGAGTCACAAGTTCGACTCACGCTCTACTGGATGCGCAGCTGCCTTTACATGGATGTGGGTGTGACTAAACGGACAATACTGGCCGGATGAGGCTCCTACCAAACCAGATGTCATTTTCAGTCACAAGCATCCACCCTGCTTTATCTTTTATACAACAAACTTGATCTAAGTCTCTCGCTTTTCATCCCCTAACTCTTGTCAACTTAAATATATATTTTTCTCTATATTTAGTTTCCAATAATTGATATAATTTGTTTTAAGCTTTGCTTTTAGCTTTTAAGAATATTTTTCTTCGCCTCTTTCTTTGCTAGTTTGTAATTTTCTCTGTTAACTCTCTTTTCTGCCTTTGTGATGCTATTCAATAAAGGTTTATAGGCAACTTTCTTAATCTTAACCTTTTCTTATTCATCTCCATCCTACCACCAAGACTCCATCTTACTACCCTAGGCCCTTTAAAAACACTGAAGATATCTTTATTGCATCCATTAAAAGAGTTGTTACTCTCTCTCATATATGGTTTACATCTTCTAATTTCCATTCTTCTCCATGTATTACTTTATTCATAAGTTGTTCAACTGTATTCTCTTTTAAAATCTACTATCTGACTCTGATACATTTCTTATGACTTCTTTTTTCCCTTCAACCTTTAATTATAAGATCGATAACTAATAATCAATGCCAAGTTGATAAGTAAGCGTTAGGTATCACCTTGCAATCTTTGTAACTAGGTTGATCACTTTATCTTATGAAGAAGTAGTCAATTTGAGTTTTCATAATTCTGCTCTTAAAAATCACAAGGTGCTCTTTGTTTTTCTTGAAAAATATATTGGCTATCACCAACTCAAATGCTACCACGGAATCCAATAAACACAATCCAACTATTATTTCGATCATCATATCCAAAATTTTAATGAATTTATTAATATTTGTCAAAGGTTGTCCTTATATGATCATTAAACTCTCATCTTATAATAATTATCTCATCAGAGAGATTTGATAAATCACCTTATCTAACTCTTCTCAAAATTAAAAAGCTCGAACTTGAGCTAAGGATTTTTAATTCATTTAATTTGAATTGAGTTTATTAATTTTTCTTTTTTTACCGATTTCTAAATTAATTTATCATTCAATTTTAAATTATTTCGGGCTCAAGTTGACGATCAAGTTCGATCAATTGAGCTTAATTCATTAAATTTGAACCGAGCCGTCGTTTCTATCAATTTATAAGTTAATTTGCCGTGCAACAATTACAAATTTTGATTTATTTATACAGAAGCCATAGAGTACGTAAAAATTGGGAAGTGCCCACTGTCGTGAAAATCTCAAGTCTTTTGACCATCTCCAACTATTTAGTCTTTGAAGTCTCCTCTTCCTGTTCGTGTGTATACGGCGCGAGGGTTTTGTCTCGGTCGTCAGTCCATGGAGGACTCAGCTTCGTATCCGTCTGATTCAAATCTAATGGCTACTGGCGCTTCCAAATTCCTCGCCAACCTTCCCTCTCGCGGATTCTTATCATCCACTGTCTTCTCTTCTAATTTGGTGATTCTCATTACTCATTTTTCCTTGTTAGTTCAAGTCCAATGTGAATAAGGGTCCCAATTTCTGTTTATTCAAATGAATAATTGCTTGTTTCTCGAGAAAATGTATTAAAGAAAGATGGGTTATTTCGTTGGTGTTTATTTCTTGGAAAGTTCTTTTCATGTTGTTGTAAACTTATTTGTGCTAGGTGATTGATGGCATATTTGGCAGTATCTATATGCATATGATGCAAAGATACTGACTTTAGATAGGTTAGTAGTAAGATTCAAACGTCTGTATCCATGTCTTTGGTTGTGGGTAATTGAGGTGTCTCTTTGTTGCTGTTATTTTTTGTTGTTGCAACTTTAGGTATGGAGATAAAATGTGATGGTAACAGTGTTAAAATGTTTTGGTAAATCGCAGCCATTACATTGCAATTGTTATTGAAAACATAAAATGAAAATGGAGGAAATGAAATATTAACTACATTGATCATCCCAATACTTTATGCTTACCAATCATCATCATCCGAATGTGTTTGCAGTGAATAATTACGGTAATTCATCTGTCATTCTCCTACACTTTTTGTAAGATAAAAAATATGGGCACTTGAAAGCTTAGGGTTGAAGTTCATCTCATTGTTTGACGTTTTCTTTTTTGTGATTAGTCTTATGTATTAAGGGCATGTAGTAGCAAGAATTTTTCTTTTTCACTTCATTATTTTTTCGCTATTGAATCTTTTCCAAGTGTTATTATGTTTTCATCTTTACTTCTTCAAATTCTGCACAGGGTGGGATGCGTGTTTATATTAGCGATCATGATACATCACCTCCAGGTTTGCTTTCATTTTCAACCAGTAGACTTTGTTACTTTTGGTATGTGCAAAACAATTTATGGAGCTTTAATGGCTAAGAAATTATGCCATGTCCTTTAGTCCTTTGGACCAAGCCTTTCTGGTTGACATATTGTGAAATAGTAGGTTAATTGCTTTTGCAGTGATCATATGGTTAACAACACTATCATTTCTGAAAATAATATGTGAAGTGTTGATGCCACTTTCCTTCTTTTGTTTTATAACTTGGGGATTCAAAATATACCATTGAGCCAAAGGCTGCTTGCAGCTCCCATTATTATTGCCTGCTGGACATTCATGTCTTGTAATCAGAATATACATAAAAGAATTGAAACTAATGTATCCAAGTTTTCTTGTCACCATAATTTATCATATTTATGCCTTATCTAGCACATCAAGTATTAGGACTATTTAACAGTTATTGAAAATATTTGGTCAGGTTGTACTTTTGGATACTATTATTGATGGCTCCAAGTTGGGATAGTTAAGCTCTTATTACTTGTTGCAGAGGCCCAAGAAATAAAGACTAACCAAGCAAACATACTGATCAGATCACTTCAGCTTAAGAAGCAGATAGGTGAATCCTGTTCAAAGAATGTGCAGGGTCCACATTCAACTGATGGATCTCGAAAGAGGTGATATTTCCATCTTGCTTCAACGGGGCAACCTGAAAATTCTTGTTAATAGTATGTATATATTTTGGCATACCATTATGTTGCAACATGTTCTTGAAAATGTCTATCTACTTTCCTGATTTTGTGGCTCTGCTAAGTTGTAAATATTTTTACTAAGAAAGACTTTTTTACTGTCTGTATATGACCACATATACTCTGTTCAATGCTTTGGTGCTTTTATGTTTTTAGGGCCCCCGAGAGGCTGTTGGATGGCAGAGCATCTGCTAAGAGAAACAACAGTGAAACTGGTTCATTGCAAGGTGAGCAACTGATCCCTTTTTTAGCATCAATAATACAGGTTTTGCAGTATTTTGTGACTATGGCTTGTTTATGCACTTATAGTATATTATTTACTTTGAAAACATTAGTAACATTTAATATGTCCAAGTCTTGTTTGAGTTTGTCATAACTTTGCAGAGTGAAGGCTAAGTCGTATCATTATGTTTAATTTAGAAGTCTATGGAGGGACAGTTTCTTGGGAGAGGCACATTGCAAATCCCCCTCGCTCTATAAGAACTAGCACAAATTGTTTTTAGGAGCTAAGCTTTCTGATTTCCAATGTCAAAGAGACTTAAGTGGTCATTTCCGAGTACAACAGGAAGTGCAAATTTTTCGCTCAAATCAGAGCTTTATAAAATTGAAGTGTCTGAGTAGGTATAGGGCCCTTTGTTTTTTCGAAAAATGAATAAATTGTATTAACTATAGACGAAGCTAATACAACATTACAATGATTTTTAAGCTATTAAGCTTATATTCAATCATAACATAATTCGAAGTTCATAAGAATTAAGACATTATAAAACATAAATATCTTTACCAGCAGATCATAGTTTCCATCATTCCTTCATGTCCAAAGTGAGTGCTTCCTGTGCATTGTTGGCCAAAATGGCTTATCTAATCCAGTTGACTATTTGGTCAGCTAGCTACCATTTTCCCACTTCAATGTTCTTGAACATTCTGCTATTTCTTTCCTTCCAAAGAGAGTAAATGGCAGAGGAGAAGGCTGTTTTCATAAGTATTCCATTGGACCTACCGTGTTGAGAGTGTCCTATGGACCAGTTCAACGTTTGCTCTGATTCATTTGTGATGCTGTCTGTCACATGATTGCCATGCCACTGACTTTTAGTTCTGAGCCTGTTTCTAATCGCTAGCCAAGTGATTAGAGGGGCTTTAGGGATTGGAGCATTTCTCCACAGCAGGTTATACCAGGGGGCTGCCAATATTCTGTTGATAATCATTTTGTAGCAAGATTGATTTGAGAATGTTCCATTTGAGTTGAGTGTCCAGGGGATTTTATCTACCTGTTCAACATCATTCAAATGAGTTAAGAGCTCTTCTAGGATTGCAAAACCCCTGAAATTTCCACTCCACTCACAGCTAAATAACTATTCTAGTTCTTAGTGATGCTATTCCCTTTCCTTTCTCAATTGTGAAGAAATCTGGAGAGTTGTTTGAATGGGGGGGCATACTTGTTCTAGAAAATATCATCTTAAGTACCCTCTATTTGTTAAGTCATCAACATCTTATGTTCCTAGTAGTGTTTTAACTTTTTGTTTTCCAGAGGGATCTGCTAGCTGCACATCTGATAAGGTCTTCCATTGTCTTACAGTTGAGAGGCTTCGCGCCCTTCTTAGGGAGCGAGGTCTGTCACCTAAAGGGAAAAAGGTAAGGATCATAAAACTTTATTTTGAATTGATTCATGTGTTTGTACATATATGTGTGGAAGCAGGGCACTATCAAAGATGTTGGTCTTTTTATCATTACATTATAAGCCTGAGTCTGATGATAACTATCACCTTGTGCAGGACGAACTGGTTGCTAGGTTGAAAGGTGTAAATGGTTGATTGTTCAGAAGGTATGGAGATGAGTCTGGTATCCCAGTGTTTAAAATTAGGCATGCCTGTTTTGTTTTGTTGCTGTAACTTACAAGATGGGTAAAAAAAGAAAAGAAGAAGAAGAAATATGCTGATAGTGCTTCAAGTAGGTCATGGTAATAGACACGGCAGTAAGATTGGCAAAGGGGTTTGATTCAAGTTAACGTGTAAAAACTCGAGTGAGTTAATTTTCGGTTGGGATTGAATTTGAGAGAGTTGATTCGACTTAACTCAATCGACAAGAAAAAGTTTATCCAAACCTGATCTGATCCTCTTTTCCTCTTAATTAAATTCATAACAACAATAATTCTGCACAAGGTTTATAATGTTTGAAAAAAAAATTAATTTTTTCTTTAAATTTTACAAAGAGACTGTTTGTGTAAAAAATGTAAATAAAATGTTGCGTACAATTAAATAAATATAATCATATTCAATTTACACCTCTCAAAACTTGTTCTGATTTTAATTTTAAAATATCTTTTCTTATATTTTAAATAAAATGACTAAATACGTTCAGAAAAAGTAAAATTTAGATATTTTTTAAAATTTTAAATTATAAGAAAGATTTGCACCTTTGTTCTAAATACTATTTACAAAGCAATCTAATCTAATTGTTAAATTTGACTTTAATAAGTTAAAATTCATCTAAACTAATACTTTTTATTATAATTATTTTAATTATTAATTTAATTTAATTTATAAAATTAAATTAAAACACTTTATTAATAATATTTAATTGATTTACATATATTATTCATATCCTGTGTGATTTATCATTCTTTTTAACTAAGGATTAGAAGAAATCTATGTAGTAAGGACACAGTAAAATAGAGTCGTGTCCGCGTGTCGAATACCCACTAACACGTGGTGGACATAGCTTGGATAAGTCTAGAGACCGCTCAGACATTGTTCAATGAAATATATGCTCCATAAAATATATACTTCATATTTTTTAAAATAGGCTTATAAAGTATCAAATATGTATGAACTATTAAGATCTTGAAAGTCTTGAAACACATCAATTAATATATATCACATTATGAATTCTGATTTTTTTTTCTTAATTCTAAATTTTATAATATATATATATATATATATATATATATGCCGTGTCCGTGTTCACCAAATTTTAGAAGTTGGTGTCCCCGTGTTTGTGTCGTGTCGTGTCGTGTTCCGTTTCCGTGCTTCTTAGGAAGAAATTTATAAAAACTTAAAAAAAAAATTCAACAATTTTAAATGTTGTAAAAATTTTTAATTGATTAGAGAGTTTGAGCATTTAATGCAATGACTATCTAAGCATGTAGGTGTGAACTTGAAAAGATTGACAGATTGGTCTCCTTCCACAACATCAACACATTGTTCCCTGTTAAGAAACCAGAGGAATTGGCCACAACTAACTCTTGTCAGAGACAAGGTTATTCATTCATTCATAGCAAAACTGTCACAGAGCCAAAGACAAGGATTGAACCATGTTCAGCAGATTCATATATGATTAATGAATACAAATGCCCTTCATTACTCAAACATATCACACATTTCATTCTTAAAACATTCACTTAATAACTCATCCAATCTTATACTTTAAACCTATCCAATATCTATGGTCAAATCCTAAATCAGAAACACCCTAAATCTCCTACCTTCTGCACTATCATCTACAGAACAACTAGAACAACAAACTCATCTCTGCTCACATAGAACACCGCATGCCACCAGAATACAAACTCGCTCAGAATTCCCGTCAGGCACCACCAAGAGACAAGATCTATATTTAACAATACCAAGAAACAAAAATTTGTTCTGTACCATAATGGACTTATAAGCTTTGGTGTACATGCCGAACATATAATTGGATCAACCCTTCAACTACAACCCTTTTGGTGCCTCGGTTGCAGCTGATTTGCGGTTCAGATATCGAATAACAGCATCGTCAACCCTAATATCCAAATAAAAATGATTAGTAATGATAATGTTCATTCATTTCCTATTGCAGTCCAAACCTAGAGTAGCTAAATCCATGACAGAGAGGAATATGCTTCTTAATTTTCCTCCGTCTCTTAGCAAATTAATCTTCTATTAGAAGGAAACTTACATCTGTTTTACCGTAATTATAAAATTAGGGACAAGAAACGGAAACCCTAAATTGGAAAGAATTAGACTTCAAACTTTAGCCCGCCTATTTCACCCCACAAAGAAAAGGATTGAGAATAAATTAGAAAAGAAAACTGAAGTTACCATGGCTGATTATAGAATTCAGACCGATGCTCTTTCTCTGCGTTACGGCTAGCATCCCCTGCAACCAGCTTTAGATCTTTACTCTGAGAAGCAATCAAAGTATTGATGAACTCTGCTGGAGACTGACTGAAACCAAGAAAGAAAGCCCGTCTTCGACGATGTTCATGTATCTTCTTTATAGCATTACATATTACTTCATCACAGGTATCAATTTCTTTGTGTTTCTCGGTACTTGCCAAAAATGCAGCAAGATCCTTTTGTACCGGAAAAGGAACATCCACTACTGTATCATAACAAGCAGTCCCAGAAGGACAATTGCCTGATAACTTGATCTTATGCTCCAAATGGATAGACTGGGGAGGAGTTAAATGTTGGCTTATTTTCTGTGAAACAGCTTGAAACTTCATCTTCTCCTCACCAAATACTCTCTGAAGTGGGGGATCACACATGAAGAACGATGGATCATTGGGGCTCTGCAATTTTTGAGATTTCACATATTGCCAGAATGCTACTAGAATTTTGGGTCGTGTCTCTACCTCAATTCCAAGAATTTCAGAAAGAGCAGGTGAAAGCTTGAATCTCTCAGGAACATAATTCATCTCTAGTCTTATTATTGCATTAAATTCCTTATCTCCTTTTCTTTTCACCTCAAAACCCTCGTGAAGCAGAGGTGACCGAGCACTCTCCCATAAAATAACGTGGTTATCTGGATAGAGGTTCTGGTCTAAACATACTGTAATTCTCTTAAAGAATGATGAGAATTTTGGGTATTGTTTCTGTACTTGCCCAGCCAACACAGGATCTTTCCCATCTTCCAATATTCTCCCAATAATTTTCAGTGACCAAGAAGGAGGTGCAGAATTCTTGTTTTCATCAGCCTCTTGACTTTGATTTTCAAAAGTGTTGAATACATACACTCGAAGTGTTTTCCCAACAGAGGGAGGCTTTTTGAGTGACTCTTGAATGTCCATCTTCTTTCTTGCCATAGAAGCATCTATTCTAGCTTCGAATTCAAGCAACTGGGTATACAGTTCAGACTCTGGTAAAATTGCAGCAACTTTCTCAGGTATTCGTGTATCTGGAAGCTTCCTTTTCTTTCTACGTGGAGCTGGTGTCAACTCCATAGTTTTAAATGTTGAAGCCACGTTGCTACTCGACGAAACACCAGAAGGTCTAGAAGGTGGTTTCTGGTTAGGCCTTTTGGCACTAACAATACCAGGCGTGGAGCCAGCGGGTGATGACACTCCGACAGTGCTGGATGTAGGGTTTTGCAGCTGAGCAAGGGATTGGTTGGTTGACTGTAATTGAGACTGGAATCTGGCATGAACTGCCTGAGCAGACTGTGAATGACCCGAATGACCCAACACTTGAGATTGTGGCTCGGACAACTGAAAATGGCCCGGAAAGGTGGATGTCCCATGTGCCTGAGGTTGTGACTGTGAAAGAAGGTGGGTTTGGTGGTTCATGGGCTTAGATTGTGCAACTCCCCCAGAATTGGCAAACGGGGACAAAGTGCCGATACTTTTATTGGGGTTAGTATTATTCATCAACACTCTTATAAGTTATAACCACAATGCCTTTCAAATCTTGAACAATTTTTCGTCAAACAACAACTAACTTCATATAATAGCTTAATAAAACCAAAGCAACACCACAACTAGAATCTTGGTATCGATCAAAAACCCATCTTTTCTAGATTTTACACCTTTCAAATCCCTCAACTGAGCTTCAAACAACAAAGAAAGAGACCTTGGAATCCCTTAGCCAGACCCAAAAGCTAGATCAAAATTCAGAAGCACAAATTAACATTGAACTCCACAAGAATCACAGAAAAAGAATCCCCTTTTTTTTTTTCAAATTCTGATTCTTTAACAGAAGCACCGTTCACCAAAGGAAAACGTTGTGCAAAATCCATATCCTTCTAATCAAAACACTTCACGAACATATAAAAACCTCAGAAAAAAGGAAACAGAATTGGATAATGATTCTTACTGAACGAACCAAGACGTCACTGAAAGTTTAGTACTTGCTCTTTGCTTTTCTCCAAAAGTTCGGAAATCTTCCTGTGTTTCAAGATCGGTGGTTCAATGGAAGCCAACAAAGAGAGACGGTTTTGTTTCCGAGATGCTTATTTCCTTCAAAGAAAATGACATAAATACCCCTCACTTTAAATTCTTATTGTCGAATTTGAGCCCAATTTGAGGAAATTGGTTCAACATGAAAAGCCCAAAGACCAGTAAACCCTAGCAATTCTGGTGCCAGGGTTCATCTATAGACAGACTATAAAGAACCGAGAAGAGCGGTAGAAGCTGCAGACATGGTATGTTGTTATGGTTTTTTTTTTTTTTTTTGGTAATTCCTTCGTGTTCTTCGTATAAAAAGATCCTATCTTCAGTTTTATCCATGGGATATGGGTATAGATTACATCCCTCCTTCACAAAGAAGAACTAGACTTTTTCCGGAAGAAAGCATTGAAGTTATGAAGAATATCGAGATATCGATATATTCGAAGCTCTCTCACCAGATTAGTTATTCCTTTATCCAACCTCGAAACTATGAGACAGAGATTAATCAATCGAAATTGGCAAATGCAAAATCGATATGGTACAATTAGAAGCTCTTCAACAATGGAGATGTGAAGTTGGAATCACCACGTTTGCCTAAGGGATTAAGAACAAGATGTTCAATATGTTATAAAGAATACTGCAGAGGTTGCAGTGAAAGACTATTCGAATTAGAATGGCAAGAACCTCAGCAGAAATTACAAGTTACAGAAACAAGTTATGAATACTCGATTTGCAGCTATCGACGCAAGATTAGCAGCAGTCGAAGATGATATTTAGAAATTAGAAGTATTCTTGAAAAGAAATTTCAAAAGGGAGTTATCATTCATGATCTTAATGCTGACTCCTAGAAAATCCAAAGGGCCAAGCTCATCGCAATTCATCTTAGGCCCTGTTTGATTAAAGGATTAGGGATGAAACGTAACACACTTTTATCATTTAGTCGAAGATTTCATAATAAAATGAGATGAGAGCAGAGGGTTTCATATCATGTTCTATTCCATCCTAAACAATGAAAATAAGAAACTTTCGATTCAGGAAATATATACAAACAATTAAAGAATAATTTTTAATATATTTTTATTAATTAAATAAAATAGAAATAAATTATTTTAAATATAAATCACATAGAATTTAATAAAATAAAATTATTAAATAATTAATAATTATAATTTTATATAATTAATAATAAATTGTATATAGTTAATAAAAATAAATAAAATTTTTATAGAAAATACATAAAAACATTATTCTTTAATGGTTTGTATATATTTCTATATAAATAAAAAAATAAATTATTTTATATATAAATCACATAGAACAAAATAAAATAAATAATTAATAATAATTTTATATAATTAATAATAAAATAACAAATTTAATAAAATTTTATTAATGAAAATAGAAAATGTATATAATTATTCTTTAATTGTTTGTGTATATTTTATATAAAATAAATAAAATAAAATAAATTATTTTTAAATATAAATCATAAAATACAAAAAATAAAATATATTAAGTAATTAATAATAATATATTTATATAATTAATAATAAATTGTATATAATTAACAATAAAATAATAAACCTCCTATTTACTAAATAATAATAATAAACTTTCTATAACAACCATTTTATATAATAGTCATCTATTATACATTCAATTTTATTCTATCTTCCAAACATTTCATCATAATAAACCATTTCATTCCGTTCATCCCACTCAATTCTATTCCATTAAATTAACATCCAACCAAACAAACCCTTCAAAATTGACTGTCGGATTAACCATGGAACTAGCAAGACCCTAGTTTCATGGGAGGGTCTTTTTGTTTATTTCAATTAAAATTGTCTGAAACACTAAGCTTGTTTTGTTCAATGTTGTTTCGAGCATACGTGATTATTCTATCGTTTGTTCTCGATCTCAAAATTTTTGAACACTGCAGTTTATGGCCCATGCTTCATGAATGTGAGATGTGTACCAGCGACAGATAAAAAATGAAGAAAGAAAACTTTAACAAAATTTTATCATAATCGAAGGAAAAAGCACTTGCAAGTTAAAGGATGTCCAATTCGTACGTGCAACTGGAAATTTCATGCTCAAAGGGAATAGATCCCAAATCAAACAATCTGAAGTTAGCTTAGCTCAAAAGGAAGAAGCTCATGACCATATTCATGCAAAATCAGAAATAGCTAAAGTTATTGCAAGTAATGCCAAAAAAGTGTGAGCACAAACTACCACAACATATAGCAAGTTTAGCATAATCAAAAACGCCAGCCAAGAAGGTTAAAACCAAGTTCGCCTTTCTGAGCATCAAAAACAACAGAAGATAAATAAATACTTTAGGCTTTTGCTGTAAGCCTTGTACAGAATCCCCTCCCGCAACGACTTGGATAAGTGACATCCTCGTTTCTGCAGAAATATCAGACAAGCTTATTCAGTACCCTTCATATAACTTGGATCAACTACCAGTTTATTACACATATAACTTCAACATAACTTAATAACATGGTAGTACTGCCTATGATGCCAAAATGCGTGTGGAAGAAACGTTTTCTTGAACTTACATATTTTGTTGAAGGCCACAATATCACAGCTCTGGACATGCTCATTAATTGGTTCAACCGTCAAATGTTCCTCAATAAGACTGTCCACAGACACCAAGTCATCCACAATAGTCATCATAATCTGCAATTTCTTGATACCATATCCTACAGGTACAAGCTTGGCTGCAAGAAGATTGAAAATTTATTAGAAATAAACTGCAGTAAGGTCTTCCTCGAGGCATTAGCAAGCATGAAAAACTAACATGGCAGACTTCCATAAACATTAGTAGGTCCACTGCTTATGCAGCCGGTCAAATGAAAATGCTGCTTAAAAAATAACTACAGATACTGTCCAGCAGGGGTAAGCAAAGTGAGTTACTACACATAGTGTAATATTTCCTTCTATTTCCTTCCAAATTTAGCAAGAAAAATAAGAGAAGGAACTTTACAAGTAATTGGCGAACCATGGAAGAAACATGATTGAAGAGTTCAACTTGAATAACTAGCCTACAATTAAGTACCAAGTAAAAGAACTTACATGCACCCCAAAGCAACCCTTCCATTTGAACACTTCTAACTGCTTCCTCTAGTTTTTTCATGTCCGTCTCATCATCCCATGGCTTGACGTCCAAAAGAACTGATGACTTGCCGGCTGAGAAATGAAATATCAAGGAAAACACCATTAATATGATGTAACCTCAGAAGATTCATAACTAAAAGAAAAATGATTTTCTACAGTATTAACAACTAAAAACAAACTTACACTCTTTCTTTTTTGCAGAGGCCTTGACAGCAGCTGCACGTTCTTCTGCAGCCTTCTTTTCCTCTTCAGTTTCTTCACCAAACAGATCCACGTCGTCATCGTCGTCGTCATCAGCAGCTGCTGCAGCCTAAACATCTCATCATTGTAAAGCTCGTAAAAATGTTGTAGCAAGAAAGAACAGCACCAACTACCTAAAACACAAGAACATAATCGCTACAACACTAAACTGGAAAATGAAAATGACACTTATAAAACATTATAGCTCCATCTGCACAATACCTTTGAGTCACTGGTTGGAGGAGTTGCAATGGCCTCTTCAACGATGGGTGCAGATCCTTCAACAATCACTCCACAGCCCTCTGCGGAGACACCGCTGCAATAGAAAGCCAATACCAGAAAGAGTTCATGATTCTATGCAGATAACATAAAAGAGATACTCTAAGCCAAACCATATAAGATGAGAAAAGTCAACAATAGTTATGGAACTTACGAAATCCTTAAGAGTGAATCAATGTGGTTGTACCAGCGGGACACGTTCACATGCTCAGAAGATGGAGCCTTGGGCAAAGATGAATAGACGGTAATATCATCTTTCGAGGCTTGATAACTACAGATAGTAACAGAAGAAAGAAAACTATTACAATAAGAGTCTTGCCACACAAACTCTTTTATCTCAAAGTAGTTCCAGAACTGAAACAATCAGATTCAGAGACAAGTCCACCTCAGTGCACAAGAAACCAAAGCTTACCCAGTAATGTAACTGCGAGTAAGAAGGTACTCGTCAAGCTTCTTGAGGCCAGCGGCTGAGCCAAGATCGTAGAACGTGACTGCCATTGCAAGCTGCTACTTTCGAGAATTTCACACAAACGCATAGACAAAAGGAAATACAACTCAGTTAAAGAAACAGAACAAAAAAATAGAGACAATGAAGCTACGAATAGTGACTGAGATAGAAGAGAAACACGAAAGCTTACATGTTGTGGAGATGGCTTCTTCTGATATGAAGTGGCAAGTCTGCGAGGAGGCTATATGAAAATTAAGAAGAGACCCTTAAAACCCTAACGCAATTATAGTGAAGTTTGAGAATGAAACGACAACGTTTGGTATATGTAATCTCGGGCCGGGCTGGGCCTGTGAGTTCCTCAGCGTGGACTATGTAGAAACTTTGTGTTTGTTATTGTTTTTGATTTTTTGATCTCGTATATTTTTATAATTTTAATATTTGAATAATTTTAATGACAATTTACGAGTAATAAAAATAGGCTTTTTATAAAAATACAAATAAAAAGTTGCATATATTATGACCTTCTTCGAACTCAAATAAGTGAGAAGTCTTATGCACTGAATGCATTGACTTTTTTAATTTACTAGTCTACAATTATTAATAAAATATTTAGATTTTATAATATAACATATTATAGTGTAAATAAAAGGAGTTATTAACCTATTTTAGGATTTTAAATTTATTTTAAATAATTATAATCAAAATATAATCAAAGAGTTAAAAGTAGAGTATGAAATAGACTAACTCCACCATATTTACGTATACATTAAATTTTAAATAAATATTTTATTATTATTTAATCAAAATAAAAATTGGAGATACCATAAAAATTAGTTAATCAAACGTTAATTATTTTAGAAAATTAGATTTAATTTTTAATTTTAATTTTATAAAATAATTTATTTAATAATTTTAAATATATTTTTAACATAAATGTATCTGTTTATATGACAATCTCTAATATTAAAGATTTAATAAGCTTTTAGAATGTTAAAAGAGATAATTTTAATAATTAAAATTAAGATAGTCAATTTTTTTAATGCCAATAAAATACTTATTATTATTATTATTATTATTATTATTATCCGAAACTTGAAAATTTTGTTTTTAATTGAGTTAAGATCCAAAATAAGTTGGATCAGGCCGGAGCTAAGCTTGTAACTTATTTGTCAGGCCTCTATTTAACCACATTCAAGTTACATGCAACTTCTCTCCTCCGAGTTGCAACTGGGCATATTTCCAAACAATGCTCTTTGAAGTCGCCGTCTTCTTCATGCAAACTCCAAAACTTAAGGGACTGTTTGTTTGTTTTTTTCCTCCATTTTTTGTTGTCGTTTTATAAAAAAAAAATAGATAAGTAAAACGTGTTTGGCTTACTCTGTTGCGATTTTTTGTTTCTGAAAATAAAAAAACCATAACAGTTTTACGAAAACCAAAAAATATCGTTTCTCTGAATTTTGACAACATGTTTTCTTCACCAAAAAACCAACATAACCCTAGTTTCTATCTCGAAATAATAATAATAATAATAATTATTATTATTATTATTATTATTATTATAATTAATTTGGTATAATAAAATTAATAATAAAAATCAAAAATATTAATAGTATTAAAAATAGTAAATAGAAAATTTATAACAATAATTAATAATAATATTATTATTATTATTAACAATATAATAATAATAATAATAATAATAATAATAATAATAATAATAATAATAAATTAATAAAATTAATAAGAATAAGAATAACTTAATAATAATAATAATAAGTTTAATAATAAAAAAAAGAAAGTAGAAATTTTATAACAATAATTAATAATAATTATTAATAATATTATTATTATTAAATAATAATAATAATAATAATAATAATAATAATAATGAGTTTAATAATAATAGTAAGTATAAATTTTATAACAATAATTAATAATAATAATAATAATAGTAAGTAGAAATTTTATAACAATAATTAATTATTATTATTATTATTAACAATAAATAATAATAATAATAATAATAATAATAATAATAATAAGTTTATTAAAAATCTTAACCAAACAGGTTTTTATTTTCAGTTTTTATGTTGCAAATCTCAACCAAACAGGTTTTTATTTGTTTAAGTAAAAAAATAAAAACAAAAAACAGGAAACAGAAACAAAAAATAACAACAAAAAAACAGAAGTGGAACCAAACGGACCCTAAATTGTCAGATTTGTGCGACGATGATTAGAGTGAACGTAAGACATTGGAGTAAGCTCAGTGTAATAAAGAGTAAGAAAACTCTATTTAGGTTGATATTTAAGGGAACAAGGTTGGATTCGTCCATCTTCTACTTGGGATAGGGCCAGTCTAAGGCCCGATCGGCTCGAGATAGCTGGATCCAAGTCCGAGCTCAAAGTTTAATTTTTTAAAACAAATTATGCTCAAAGTTTTATCAACTCGAACATAACTTCAAATTAAGTTCTAACTAGGATTTAGTCCGAATGCCATCCCTTATATAGAAGGAAAAAATGATTAGTGAGTTGGTAAGGGATCTCTTAGTTTAAATGAGGTTACGAGTTCGAACCTCCTTTATGTATGCAGTCGTTTAAAACTTACAACAAAGTTTTGTCTTCTATAAAGGATCTACCCAACTCGGACAAGAATTAGTACAAGTGTGAATAGCTTAAAAGTGTCTTTTTATAATTAAAAACCTCCTAAAATGACAGTGGCAACTAAAAAAAAAGAATGATTAATGTTTACTGCTTTTGATCCTCCGTTAGCTTCTCTCTCTAAAAGAATAAAAGACGAGAAAATGCAAACAAAGCTCGTTAGATTTAAACATTGCATACCAAAGCCTGAGTCAATCAAGGAATTTGGGATGAACAATTTTGTAGGCTACAAAAACAAAACTAAGATACCCCTAAACAAGAAGATGTTACAATTTAAAGAAATTGAAAGATCCAACTTCCCTTGTCACGTTAAGAAACAAAGAATTAAGATAACCTTTGTATTTAGAGGACCGAGAGCCTTGGCGAAGAAACTGTGATCCTCGGCTCTTATGAAGCAACCATCGAGATACGATCACCGGTGTTGAAAAATAACCTGGTATAAGAGTGCTAATCTGAGAGAAACAAACAGAACAGTCGTCGTTGAAGCGATTATCCGACCATTGAGAGAGCACATACAAGTGATCAGAAGGCTTCCCAACTGTGCAGAATGCGAACTTGTTGCGACACATCTGGTCTTTCATGTACTCGATGGCCTCAGGTTATCGACATGCAGGTTATTGCTATAGGAGAAATGAATAAAGATGGAAAAGCTCAACTTTATTATTTAGGTGCGACGTACATATATACACAGAAGAGTGAGAAGAATGAGAGAGAGAGAGAGAGAATATTACAACAGAAAATAGAAACAGTTATAACAGAAGAATATAATAGTACAGATTGTTATAATACAGAGATGAGAAGATGAAGGCGGTTATGACAGTGGACAGAATATTGCCTTATTATACCCCCTCAAGATAGAGGTGGAACAACTCCAATCTTGTCGGACAGGGAACAATGACAAGGTCCACTAAGTGCCTTGGTGAGGAGGTCCGCGAGTTGCATGCTGGAAGGGATATGAGATGTAGGAAAATCCCGGGAGGAACATCACATGTTCCAGCAGCGGAAAACAAAAATTTTATTCCCGGGACCTTCCCGAAAACCCAGGATCCCGGTGTCGGTATGAAAACTCAAACCTGAATAGCCAATAGAGACTATCTCTAAAGGTATCCACACAGAGATCAGGAAACCTAACCGGATCAAACACCTTTGACCCGGGAATAGCTAGAACAAATTAAAGGCTGCTAGACCTTACCTTTGTCCTTGGAGAGCTTTGATCAACGTGGAGGAGATGACAAAAGCTTGAAGGAGAAGATGAAGAATCGATGATGAAGATGAGAGTGTTAGGTTTTTCTCAAAAACCTTACTTTCTTCCTTCATTCACGATGATGCCTTTCCAAAAGGTTAAAGAAAACTCTTTTTCTCTTCTTTTTAACCAAGTCATACGAGCAACACCTTTCATCCTCCATCTTTTGTCTTTTTGTCATTTAGTCAATTAATGAAAAGTGATGACTAAGCTTCCAAATGGAAGCTTCTTTGCTTCTTCTCCCATCAATCCACGTTTCAAGCATATATATATATATATATATATATTATTTAATTAATTAATCATATATATATATGTATATATATTACTGAAGTGGTCCACATCTGGCTGAATTCGGTCTATCAGCCCCGGCATGGAAAAACCACCAAAACCTTTTTCAAAGCAATATCGATGTCGCGATCTCATCGGGACATATCCCAATCTCATCGGGATCCATTTAATCCAGTTGCTCTCCATAATTGGAACTCTGTCTCAATACTATTTTACGGATTCTCGAAACACTCTTATCGTGTGACCCTTTAGGTTCCGGTTATGTTGGCTACTTAGATTAACAATTAATCTGAGCAAGTCATGAAAGCGGCGTCAAAGAACACATCACGACCCCAATTGACCGGAAAGTAATCGGTTTGATGAATTCATCACGAACCGGATCACGAACCCTTCCATAGATAATTCTTGTGCAATTCGTCCTTTCATCATCCTATACCCCACTTGGTTATGAGTATGGCTAATATGTCAACTCTTACTAGACTAAGTCTAGCCCAGTGAAATCGGTTCTGTCGAGGACTCATTACTTTATATGTCCATGAAGACACTCTTCATGACATAGTCATGCTCGCCGAGACTTAAAGTAATGATCCCGACAAGAGGCAGGTATCTCTTCGCTATCACGTAAGTGATGAATCCTTTATCGACTACTCAATTACCTTGAATACCTCAAGTCGCACCCAAGCACCACCCTATGAGTAACCTCTCGAAAGGCAACAAGGAATGGAGTCAAAGCACATAATCAAGATTCAAGATATCCTCGAGTACCTCAAGTCTAAGGATACTTGCACCATTCTATGATGAGATTATCAACGACATTAGAATAGGACATCCATGTGATGATCTCATGGCAGTCATCCAATGTACTTGTTACCCTTAGTAAGCATCCACATGTCAACTCTAAATAACCCATATTTACAGTTTCGAGATCCACCGCTTGATCCAATCAAGGAGTATAACATATCTTAGTCGTCATGGGATTAATGATGTCCGGTCTCATTAATCCTATGACTAGGAGAATTTAGATCTTGACATAATTGCACATGATAGGAATCTCGTGATTATGATCACATCATAATTTCCTTCATGCTATGTCATATATCATGGACTTCATTAATTTAATTAAAGATCAATATCAATTCATAAAGAACATCAAATAAATGAAACATGCCTTTCTTTATTTATTCATAAAGTCTCATACGATTGTGAACAAAAGCGCTAAAGGAATTGCCTTTAGGGCACTACTCTAACAATCTCCCACTTGACCTAAAGCCAATCGCCTTGGTATCTAATATCATAAGCGAGTACATGAGAATCAAAATTCTTCTGTGACAATAGCTTCGTCAGCGGATCAAGAATGTTCGCTCTGTGGGAATCCTCTCGATCGCGACATCACCTCTAGAATGATCTCGAATCGATGATATCTGCGAGATGCGTGTTTAGATCGTTGGTGAGACCTCGGTTCTTTTGCTCGAACAATAGCTCCATTGTTGTCACAATACAACCGTATGGGTCCATCACAACTAGGAACCACACCAAGTTCGAAATGAACTTCGATCCAACGACTTCCTTTGCGCCTCGATGCAAAGAATGTACTCGCCTCGATCGTCGAATCGTGATCGTCTCTTGTTTGGAACTCTTCCAACTGACCGCTCCGCCGTTTAGCGTGAAAACATAACCTGACTGGGATCTGGAGTCATCCTTGTCATATTGGAAACTAGCATCCGTATGCCCGCTCACTTGGAGATTTCCATCTCCATATATCAAGAAAACATCCTTAGTCCTTCGCAAGTACTTGAGGATATTCTTGATAGCCACCCAGTGACCCTCACCAGGATCCGATTGGTATCTGCTCGTGACACTAAGAGCATACGATACATCGGGTCTCGTACATAACATAGCATACATGATCGATCCTACTGCAGATGCATACGGGATCTGATCCATGCGAATCCTCTCATCTTGTGTCTTAGGACACATAGATTTCGAGAGTGTTATCCCATGAGTAATGGGAAGAAACCCTCTCTTGGATTGCTCCATGCTAAACCTCTTTAGCATCTTGTCTATGTACGATGATTGTGAAAGACCAAGCAACCTCTTTGATCTATCTCTATAGATCTTTATCCCAAGGATATAAGTTGCTTCACCAAGGTCTTTCATCGCAAATTGCTTGGACAACCAAATTTTAACTGATTGCATCAATGAGACATCATTTCCGAGTAACAGTATGTCATCTACATACAACACAAGGAAAACGATTGCATTCCCATTAACCTTTTTGTACACACAATGCTCATCCGGATTTTGTGAGAAACCAAACTCTTTGATTGACTCATCAAAATAGATGTTCCAACTCCTGGATGCTTGCTTCAATCCATAGATGGATTTCTGAAGCTTGCATACCTTTTCGCCATCACTGGAAGTGAAGCCCTCTGGTTGTGTCATGTACACATCCTCGGCCAGATTTCCGTTAAGGAAAGTTGTCTTCACATCCATTTGTCATATCTCATAATCATAATGAGTGGCAATGGCTAGGAGTATCCGAATGGATTTAAGCATTGCTACGGGGCTGAAGGTCTCGTCATAGTCAACTCCTTGTCTTTGACGAAATCCTTTGGCCACAAGCCTTGCTTTGTAGGTAATCACATTACCATCCATGTCGGTTTTCTTCTTGAAAACCCATTTGCACCCTATAGGTTTTATCCCTTCAGGTGCATCAACCAAAGTCCATACTTGGTTTATGTACATGGAATCCATTTCGGCTTTCATGGCACAAATCCATTTTTCAGACTCTGAACTTTTCAGAACCTCTTCATAGGTAGCAGACTCATCATCTTCTATGAGCAATACGTCATTCTGTTCACTTACGAGAAATCCATATCTCTCGGGAACAGTGCGCATCCTACTTGACCTACGAACTTCGTGTGTCACAGAAGGTTGAATTGTTACTTCATCTGAATGAGTGACAGTCTCGAGTTCAGCGGTTGATCGGTGCTGTTGAGCATCTTGAACTTCTTCAAGTTCGACTTTGCTCCCATCGTCCTCTCTGCAGAAGAAACTCTTTCTCTAAGAAGACAAGATGCTTTGAAACAAACACCTTTTGTTCCTCAAAAGGTAGAATTGATATCCCATGGTTTCTTTAGGATATCCTACAAACAAACACTTGTCGACTTTGCTTCAAGCTTATCTCGTGAATCCGCTTCACGAAGCGGGACAACCCCAAACTTTCAAATGAGAAAGATAAGGTTTTCGTTAGTCCACATCTCATATGGAGTAACATCAACTATCTTAGAGGAACTCGTTTAACAAGTAAACAATTTGTCTCTAGCGCATACCCCAAAACGATTTTGGTAACTGCGAAACCCATCATTGATCGTACCATGTCCAACAAGGTTCGATTTCTCCTTTCACCACACCATTGTCTTTGCGGCGTGTAAGGAGGAGTCCACCGAGATAATATCCCATTATCTCGAGATAATCTGGCTGTTGGTCTAAGTATTCTCCACCACGATCGGATCGTAATGCCTCGATACTTTTACCAAGCTGGTTTTCTACTTCATTTCGAATTGTTTGAACTTTCAAACGCTTCAGATTTGTATCTCATCAGATACAAGTACCCATATCGTGAATAATCATCGATAAAGGTAATGAAGTAACGACAACCACTTCTGGCATGGATGGACATCGGACCGCATATATCTGAATATATTAGGTCTAATACTCCAATCGCTCGTTTACCCTTTCCCTTGAAGGGTAACTTAGTCATCTTACCTAATAAACAAGATTCGCATGTGTCATATGATTCATAATCAAATGACCCTAAACTGCCACTCTTATGGAGTTTAGCGATGCGTGTCTCATTTATATGGCCGTTCGACAATGCCATAAGTAAGTTGACTTTAGATGATCTCTTTATACCGTTTGGTGTCATTGACATTTAAAATTGGATTAGACATATCTAATATGTAAATACCATTGCACAATGTACCAGTTCCATAAAGCATTCCATTAGAATTGATAGAACAACCATGGTTATTAAAATTCATATGGAATCCAGCTCTATTCAGACAAGAAACAGACAATATATTATTTGTCAAAACGGGTACAAAATAACAATCATCCAATTCCAAACAAGCCCAAGAGGGAGATACAAAACATAGGTTCCTACGGCTAATGCAAAGAACTCTTGCTCCATTTCCAACACGTAGGTCTACTTCTCCTTCATGAGTTGCCTCGTCTCGAGGTCCTGCATATCATTACATATGTGAGCCACAACCAGTATCAAATACCCAAATGTTGTGATCGAATGATGATTAACTTCAATGACATACAAACTGAAGTAGTCGAGGCATCGATGCCTTCTTACGCTTCGGCGACTCAAGATAGACTTTGTAATTGCGCCCAATGGCCATCCTTACATGATGGAAGCAAGTTCCTTTCGGCGCTTCTTTGGTCTTCTTCTTGATGGCGCTTCCTTTGGTTTCTTTCGTTCTTCTTCTTTGGGTTCTTTTCTTCTTGGAACTGAAGAAGAAGAAGCTACTACCAACACTTGCTTACTATCACTCTTGATAGTGCCTTTCACTGTCTTGAAAGCAGATTGATCACTCGGTATTGTAGTGGATATTTGGTTCATCCGATAGTTTAACACGAACGTGCATAAGCGCCGGACAATCCAACCGTAATTAAGTCTATACTTAACTCATGATCCATTGCAAAACCTAAGACGGTCAATCTCTCAATATAGCCATTCATCTTCGTGGCATCTTGCATGCCAGATGTCCCTGGAGCCATCTTTAATGGTGAAGAGAAGCCTTGAGGTCTCGAACCTTTCGGACCGGGCTTGCTCGTCAAACGACTCCCTAAGATGAAAAACTATAGTGTGAGCATCCATGGACTCGTCTCGCTTCGCAGCTCTGGTGACATCGAGGCAAGCATGATGCAAGTAGCCATGTCATCATCCTTAGATGCTTACTATATTCCTTCGATCATCATCAAGCATCGACAAGAAGTGCATCCGAAGCGAAAAATCTAGGATATATCCGGACCTTCAAATCGAGAACTATTCTCGATTCCTTAACCGATCAAGAAAATTCGGTCCAGTTAACTTGTTGGAATCCATAAGCGAGCGAAGATTCACACTTGACGACATTTTCAAACAACCTACACGGATAGAGAGGAAGAATGTTAGAATAGGAATAGCTGCATAATCATAAGGACTTGAATGATATGCAAAAAGAGCTCCCACTAGTTTCATAGAATCCATAACCCTCATTACGAATCCAAAGAAACAAAGTGACATAATGTCCTAGTGGGTTGATATCCGATATTGCTAAGAATGACCTTGGGTTTACCCAACAAGCCACAACTTAGGTCAATCGGTAGGTATCGAACATACCAATTGCATCATCGATAACCGACATTGAGAATGACCTTGGGTTTACCCAACAAGCCACCTTATGTCTAGGGAGGAATCAGATATACCAATTACATCTTAGACATAACTATCGATCAGTGCTATCAACTTGTTGATGTATGCACTTACATTGGGTATCAACTCTTTGATGCGCATACATCCGATGTATGCTACCCAATTTCACTTCGTCCACGTTGACCTTGAGTTTACTCAACAAACTAACGCCTAAAGTGAAAACCAACCCATTAATCAGAAAATCATATTTTCATGGTTCGAACATATGCGTATAGAGTGAGCTTGGGTTTACCCAACAACCCATCCCTATAAGAACTCTGGTTCTTACCATATTAATGGAAGGCGTTAGTTTTCATATACCGAGGAGGATTTAGAAACTCTAGACTCAAGTGAAGGATCATAGTCACTAGGACTATATGGCATGATTTAGGTTTCATCAATCAAATTGAATCAATCCTTATAATCATCCATCATCCAACTCGAGCATATCACAAGTCGACTTTCATCGAATGCAAGTCACCTTATGTACGCTTCACACACAAGTCGACTTGTATGAAACAAGTCGCCTTATGGCACCTGCCCATGTACAAGTCGCCTTGTAATGTGCTACAAGTCGACTTATACTAAGACCTTGAACAAGTCGACTTATTCCATACACAAGTCGCCTTATCCAAGGAAATCTGCTAAAATCTCTAATCGGCTAATTCCTCAATCCATGCAATTCCAATTCACAATACCATCATACCTAGGGTAATATCTGTAAATAGATGCCTCAATGAACACTTCGTTGATTCATGAATGCCTTAAATAGTCAAACTATATGAAAAGCTTGAAATGAGTCATAACTCTAAGATTTCCAAATAATTTAGGAACACCCAAATTATCACCCTAAGCATCTCAAGCTAGTGTATACACTCTCAAAACTACTCTGGCACTTGTCACAAAAATTGTGACGGCCAAAACAAGAAAGAATGGTGCAAGGCATTGGAACTGAAAAAGCACACTCAATCAAGTCAAGCAAAACAGTCCCAACAATTTTCACCAAAATCGTCTAGATTCAGTACATTGCTCAAATGATCAATGAAACAATTTCAATAAATTCTGAGAAACTTACATAGGTTATTACATGTTCTGAACATGCTACCTGAATTTTTCAGGATTTTAAGCCATCAAAACTCATCAACCGAATAACAAAACCGATTCAAAATCGTGTTCATCGACAAGAATTCCCAACAACATAGAATAAAATCGAAAATAAATATCCAATAATTTCCATGCTCATAGACATTCACCAACATCTTATAGACATGTAGGTGAAGGAAAATCCGAAAAATCATTTTCTAGAATTTATTCTCGATTTTATACTCTTCGCTGTTCACGAGTGTTTCACAAAACAGCATTTGTGAGCTTAGGAAATAATTAGCAAAAGTATATCAAATCAAATCGATAAATTCTCAAATTTCATAGACATATTCTCTAACATGTTATGAACAATCCTGGGCAGAAAATTTGAAAACCCTATCTCTATAGCAATTGAAATCTGAACAGAATGCATGCTACAACATCACAAGCAATTAAGGTTTATGATCTAGCTTCAGTTAAAGCTTCATACACGACACCAGACGCTTTGATACCACTGTAGGAAAATTCCGGGAGGAACATCACATGTTTCAACAGCGGAAAACAAAAATTTTGTTCCCGGGACCTTTCCGAAAACCCAGGATCCCGGTGTCGGTATGAAAACTCAAACCTGAATAGCCAATAGAGACTATCTCTAAAGGTATCCACGCAGAGATCAGAAAACCTAACCGGATCAAACACCTTTGACCCGGGAATAGTTAGAACAAATTAAAGGCTGCTAAATCTTACCTTTGTCCTTGGAGAGCTTGGATCAACGTGGAGGAGATGACAAAAGCTTGAAGGAGAAGATGAAGAATCGATGATGAAGATGAGAGTGTTAGGTTTTTCTCAAAAACCTTACTTTCTTCCTTCATTCACGATGATGCCTTTCCAAAAGGTTAAAGAAAACTCTTTTTCTCTTCTTTTTAACCAAGTCATACGAGCAACACCTTTCATCCTCCATCTTTTGTCTTTTTGTCATTTAGTCAATTAATGAAAAGTGATGACTAAGCTTTCAAATGGAAGCTTCTTTGCTTCTTCTCCCATCAATCCACGTTTCAAGCATATATATATATATATATATATATATATATATATATATATATATATATATATATATATTAATTATTTAATTAATTAATCATATATATATATATATATATTATTGAAGTGGTCCGTCACATGGGTTTGGCCCTACCGGCCCTGCATGGAAAAACCACCGAAAACCTTTTTCAACAATATCGATGTCGCGATCTCATCGGGACATATCCCAATCTCATCGGGACATATCCCAATCTCATCGGGATCCATTTAATCCAGTTGCTCTCTATAATTGGAACTCTGTCCAATACTATTTTACGGATTCTCTGAAACACTCTTATGCGTGTGACCCTTTAGGTTCCCGGTTATGTTGGCCACTTAGATTAACAATTAATCTGAGCAAGTCATGAGCGGCGTCTAGCAACACATCATGACCCCCAATTGACCGGAAAGTAATCGGTTTGATGAATTCATCACGAACCAGATCACGAACCCTTCCATAGATAATTACTGTGCAATTCGTCCTTTCATCATCCTATACCCCATTTGGTTATGAGTATGACTAATATGTCAACTCTTACTAGACTAAGTCTAGCCCAAGTGAAATCAGTTCCTGTCTGAGGACTCATTACTTTATATGTCCATGAAGACACTCTTCATGACATAGTCATGCTCTGACCAGAGACTTAAAGTAATGATCCTGACAAGAGGCCATGGTATCTCTTCTGCTATCACAGAAGTGATGAATCCTTTATTGGCTACTCAATTACCTTCGAATACCTCAAGCTGTACCCAAGCACCACCCTATGAGTAACCTCTGAAAGGCAACAAGGAATGGAGTCAAAGCACGAATCAAGATTCAAGATATCCTCGAGTACCTCAAGTCTAAGGATACTTGCACCATTGCTATGATGAGATTATCACTGACATTAGAATAGGACATCCATGTGATGATCTCATGGCAGGTCATCCAATGTACTTACTACCCTTAGTAAGCATCCACATGTCAACTCTAAATAACCCATATTTACAGTTTCTGAGATCCACTACTGATCCAATCAAGGAGTATAACATATGCTATCCGTCGCATTAATGATGTCCGGTCTCATTAATCCTATGACTAGGAGAATTTAGATACTGACATAATTGCACATGATAGGAATCTCAGGATTATGATCACATCATAATTTCCTTCATGCTATGTCATATATCATGAACTTCATTAATTTGATTAAAGATCAATATCAATTCATAAAGAACATCAAATAAATGAAACATGCCTTTCTTTATTTATTCATAAAGTCTGTACATGACTGTGAACAAAAAGCGCTAAAGGGGATTGCCTTTAGGGCACTACTCTAACATGAGAAACACGAAGTATACCAGAAGTAACAAGTTCACGTACAAAGTGGTAGTCAATGGAAAGATGTTTCATACGCGAATGGAAGACAGAGTTGCGGCACAGGTAGGTGACACCAATGTTATCATAAAGAATGCGAGGAGCAGATGAGGTGGTAAGCCCAAGTTCCTTTAGTATCTGTTGAAACCATAAAATTTTAGTAGCAGTGGAGGCGATGGTTCGATATTCAGCTTCGGTTGAGGACTTTGCTAAGGAAAGTTGCTTCCGGGAGGCCCAGGAGATTGGATTGGACCCAAGGTAAGCAACGAAAGCACTTGTGGACCGACGATCAATAGAGTCACCTGCCCAATCCACATCACAGAAGGCTGTGAAGGTGAGAGAAGAAATCGGTCGGAGCATAATGCTATGTTGAATTGTAGACTTTAGGTAACGTAGGACGTGTTTGAGAGCCTGAAGATGATCATGTGTGGGAGACTGTATATGTTGAGCCAGGCGATTGACAGAGAAGGCGATGTCTGGTCTTGTGAGAGCAAGATATTGGAGACTACCAATCATGCTCCGATAGATTGGCCCATCTGCTGGAGAAGAATGAGAGACAACATTTGTGGCCAGAGCCATGGGAGTAGATGTAGGCTTGGCACTAGCCATAGAGAATCTGTCCAGAAGATCACGTATGTAACCACGCTGAGAATAAAAAAGACCTCTTTGGCATGAAAGAAGCTCCAAACCCAGAAAGTATTGAGGAGTGCCAAGATCCTTAAGTGAAAATGCCTTAGACAATGTTGCCGTAAAATTGACAAGAAATAGAGGACAATTGCCAGTTAACAGTAAATCATCAATATAAACTAAAAAATAGGCGAGAGTAACACCATGATTGTAGATAAATAAAGAAGGATCAAAGAGGGCATTGATGAAGCCAAAAATGAGGAGAAAAGATCGAAGAGAGAAGTACCATGCATGTAGGGCTTGTTTGAGCCCATAGATAAGCTTGTTGAGTTTGCAAACATAGTGCAGAAAATCTGGATGTAGAAAACCAGAAGGTTGACGAATATATACCTCCACAGATAGGGAGCCTTGAAGAAAGGCATTATTCACATCCATTTGGCGGAGATTCCAGCCAAGAGAGAGAGCAATGGTGAGGACTAATTTGATGGTCTGAGGTTTGATCACGGGGCTATAGGTCTCACGGTAGTCAAGGCCGGGATGTTGATGGAAGCCTTTGGTCACAAGATGCGCTTTGTAGCTGGCAATAGAGCCATTAGGATGACTCTTGATGCGAAAAACTCATTTGTTGCCAATGACATTAAAGTGAGGCTGGGGAGGAACAAGGTCCCAAGTTCCAGTAGATAGAAGAGCGTTAAGCTCCTCAGCCATGGCTTGCTTCCAATGGGGTATCTTGGAAGCTTGTGAAGAAGATGTTGGTTCAATATCATCAGGTAGGGGATACCGTTTAGTAGAGAAGGCAGTCTTCAATTTGAAAATGCCAGCCTTGGCTCTGGTGATCATTGAGTGAGTGCCAAGAGGATTGAGTGGCGGATGTTCCGAGTGAGTGGTGACCAAAGGTGAAGGAGAATGCTGAGAGCGAGGAGACACTGCTGTGGGTAAAGAGACGGAAGGAAGAGAGGAGGGTGATGGGGATGAACTGTGGGATGGAGGTGGGGTGGGTGGATAACTAGCAGCGGCAGGAGAAGCACAACGGACGAAGGAATGATGATATGTGGGGATAAGGTGAAAGTGGGAGATGGTGTAGTGGAAGCCGGAGAAGACGCAGGTGGAGAGAGGGCAGAGGGAACAAAGGGATAGGTGTCTTCGACAAAGGTAACGTGTCTGGAGGAGAACAGCTTATGACGTTGGAGATCATAACACAAATAGGCACTTTGGAGAGGAGAGTATCCCAAGAAGGCACAAGGTGAGGATCAAGAAACAAGTTTGTGTGGGGAATAAGGTTTAAGCCATGGGAAACACAAACAACCAAAAGTGCGGAGTTTGTGATAGTTGGGAGAGTGATTAAATAAAATAATGAAGGGTGAAGATTGATTTAGGGTGGGAGTGAGCATTCTATTAATCAAATAGGCAACAGTTTGAAGATCAAAGGACCAAAAACGTAAGGGAACATGGGCATGGTGAAGAAGGCATCGGGTTGTCTCAACAAGGTGGCATTGTTTTCGTTTAGCAATGCCATTATGTTCAGGGGTGTGGGGAGCCGCGGTGAGGTGAGAAATGCCATGAGCAGATAAGAATGGACACAATTTAATGAATTCGCTACCGTTATCAGTAAAAAGAGTCGTGATAGTGGAGTTAAATTGTTTTTCAACTAAGGCCTTAAACTTAGGAAAAATGGTGGAAACGTCAGATTTATGTTTAAGGGGATAAAGCCAAACATAACGAGAAAAATGATCTACAAAGATCACATAAAATTGTAAATGATCAATAGATGAAAAGGGTGTAGGGCCCCATACATCAGCGTATATAAGCTGTAATGGACGATTACTAGTAAGACTAGATTTGTAAAAAGGTAACTTACGACTTTTGTTCTGAATACAAGTGGTGCATGAGGAGGAGGTGGAGGTGGAAGGCAACAGGCGATGAGGAGACAGAACTTTATTAAGAGTGCGAGAGGCAGGATGCCCCAGACGTTTGTGTCAGCACGCAGGGGAGGGTGGAGAGGTGACAGTAAGAGCATGCGGTGGGGTTGAGTGGAGCTTGTAAACATGGTTGTCATTGGGTCCTTGAAGCAGTGTCTTCCCTGTTCCCAGAGCTTTCACCTTGAAACAAGAGGGAAAGAATTCAACAGAGACATTATTTTGGTGACAGAGTTGAGAAACATAGAGGAGATTGTGATTAATTTGTGGAACATAAATCACCTTTGACAAGGTGAGTGAGGTGTGAGGGGGGTGTAAAGTAGTAGTACCAGTGTGAGATATTGGGAGAGTATTACCGTTGGCAACATGGAGATGACCTGAACTTGGGTACGCAATAGCAAGTGATAAATTGAAAAAGTAATTTGTGATGTGATGTGAAGCTCCAGAATCCATGAGCCAGTGATCTTGTGAAGGTTGCACATTAACAGCATGAGCAAATGGCTTCACAGTGAATGGTGGAGAATGGTGTATGACATTGGGGTTGTTGTCGATTTTAAAACAAAACTTAGCAATATGACCACGTTTCCCACACCACTGACAGACATCTTGGCGTCTAGGAGTGGATTGATGTTGCAAGTGATTTGATTTGGGTTGGGTCCTATGAGCAGAGGCATTTATTTTGGTTTTGCCAAGAGAGGACCGTTTGTGAACATAGTGAGTAGAGAGGATAGTATCTGTAGGTTTTTCTTCTTTTTGCAACTGAAGTTCATGGTTGAGGAGTTGCTCATAGATCTGGTCGTAGGTGAGGGCTGAGGGATGGGCACGCAAGACAGTAACAATATCTTTAAAGTCTGATCCAAGGCTAGATAAACAATAGAGGACAAAATCAACATCATCAAGAGGATAACCAATACGAGAGAGTTCATAAGCAAGAACTTTAATCGATCGAAGGTACTCCGAAACAAAGGCAGTGCCTTTAGATATAGAGGAGAGTTTCTCCTTCAGATGGAGTACGCGAGATCAAGAACGATTGGCGAAAGTAGTGTGAAGCTGGGTCTAAGCTTCACGGGAGGAGGTGGCTTGTGAGATGATGGATCGAGCATCAGTGTCGCAGGAGCCTAATAAAGCCAACAAGAGGAGTTGGTGTTGTCAGAACCAATGAATGTAAGTGGGGTTCTCAGTTTCTTTACCATCAACAACGCAGGTGGGAAAGGGTAGGGAAAGGGAGCCAGTGATATAGCCTTGAAGGCCATAACCAATAAGAAGAGATTCCATCTGTTTGGCCCAAGCGACGTAGTTGTTGGGATTGACTTTAATAGGAACGAAAGAGGTGACATTGATAGCAACCAGTTCATCAGAGGTGGTGGTGGAAGGAGCAGTCTGGGTGGGAACAGTGCTTGTGGAGCTTGAGGTTGAAGAAGTCATTTGGACAGAGGACGAGGATCGAAGAGAAAAGGTGCTCGTTGGAGCCTTTAATGCTCTGATACCATATATGAGAAATGAATAAAGATGGAAAAGCTCAACTTTATTTTTTTAGGTGCGACGTACATATATACACAGAAGAGTGAGAAGAATCAGAGAGAGTGAGAGAGGATTACAACATAAAATAGAAACAGTTATAACAGAAGAATATAATAGTACAGATTGTTAGAATACAGAGATGAGGAGACGAAAGCGGTTATGACAGTGGACAGAATATTGTCTTATTAATTGCATTGTCTCTCTAGAGAACTATAGTACAAGAGATGCAGACAAAGCAGAGGAAAAATCTTAATTACGTTTGATTTTAACTTTTTTTTATATTAAAAGATAGACATATTTAGTTAAAATTTGTAATAAAAATATATTTAATTCAATTTTATAATAAAAATTAAAGGAAAAAAATATATTTAATTTTATTATCATGTTTCTAAAATATGTTTGATTTTATTTTTTTATTTTAAATTATATTATTAAATAATATTATTAAATTTTAATTTAGTTTTTAATATATCAATTTGTATTATTAAATAAATCATTGCGATTAGAAATAAAATATATAAATATTTATATAATTAAAGGAATGTATACAACAAACTATAATATTTAAAACATATAACAATATTATCATCTATAAAAGTAGATTTGGCAAATAAGCTCTAGCTCAATCTAATTTGACTATGGGTTATGTTTGATAAATAGCGGATTGTATTAGTTGTTAGTTAATTATATCACTGTTAGCTAGTAGTTATTTATATAATTGATTTGACCAAATGGATAACATCAATTATTTATTAAAGATATTTGGTAAAGATAGCTATTTAATATTAGTTGTTGATGTATAAAATGACTTATGAATTTATGATTTTTAAAATGTAAGGACATGAATATTATTTTGTTGAATATTCTTATAAGAATTTAGAATTTAGATATTTAATTTTACAAAATTTAAGTTTAGAACTTTAATAAAAACATAATAATAATAATTAAAAAATGCAACATTAAATTCTCTATTAATATGAATGATGCAACGAGTTACATCATATTAGTATTTTTATATAATGTGTATGAATTTTATTATTTAATAAATTAAAATATTTATAATTATAATATGATATAATTCAAAAATTATGAAAAAGGGTATAATTAGTTTTTTCTTATTAATTTTGGTTGATCATCTAGAAAGCTCATTTTATGAAACTTTTATAAATCAGCTGGGTTAAATAAGTTATTCATTAAATACATTAATAATTTTTAAGATAATCAAAAGTTAATTTTAGTCAATAAATAAACAAATACCTAATAAAACATTTGCCAACGACTTCCTTAATTTTAGTCAGACTCAATTAAAAAAATCATGCTTTAGGTTTAAGCTTGGGTTGCTTATCTCGAAGATGAAGTTCGAAATTAAGAAAAAACGATATCATTAGATGTAAAATAACGCCAATTTTTGAATTTTATATAAAAATCTAATCGGATTATCATTAACCGATTGTCATCCTTGACAAAAAGAAATAAATCAATTAGAGACCAAAATTGAAAAGCAGGTGATCATTGTTGTCCTGCACTTCGTGTCAGTGTCAGACACGTTTAGCTGCCTCAAAATTCAAATACTAAATTAATAACGACCACGCCTGCAATAACTTCCAACGTAAGGAGTCTTTGCCTTCTATTTTTCCTGTTGTGTCAGAAAGGACTTGTCTTGTATCCCAACACAATGAAAAGCCTGCAATCACCTCCAACGTAAGCAGTATTTGCCTTCTCTTTTTTCCTGATGTGTCAAAACTCAAAAGGGGCTTTTATCCCAAATGCGTGTAACATTCAAATCATTTTATAATTTAATATTTTACAAAAAAAGTTTTCATATTTATTAAATGAATACATGGTTGAACTTTTAACTGTTAAGTCATTATTTTTAAGAACCGAGTAACTATAAAGAGAATATCACCAATTTTATGATAAATTTTAAAGGGTAAATTAAAATAAATAAAATTTATAATGCAATCCTAAATTCTAAAAAGATTAAAATTTATAACTTTCAATTTTCATCTATTCTTTTGCACCATAAAATTAATCAGTAAAGTTATTCTTTATAAACAAATTCAAATTATGAAAATAATCTTATGGTAAAAATATACATAAAAGTTGTATTTATTATGACTCTCTTTAAATTCTGCAAATCAATGTTCTCTCATATATTTTAATGATCTTAAATTTGTGAATTTTAATTTATTTATTTTATCTAATTTGACATTAGTAAAATATACGCTAATTACGCAGCAGGAAAAAAAGAAGGCAAAGACTCCTTACGTTGGAAGTTACTGCAGGCGTGGTCGTGATTAATGTAGTATTCGACGCAGCGACACTGACACGAAGTGCAGGACAACAATGATCACCTGCTTTTCAATTTTGGCTCCGGGCTTGTTCCGGTCCTTTGGTCCGCATGAGATTTTTGATCTAGTTTGGGGTTGTTTTAAAATTCGGATGGGACATTGAATTGAAGGTTTTATTGGTCATTGATGTGATTAGTTTGACCGAATTAATCATCGGTTAAATCGATATGATGTTATAATTATGTAATAATTATATTTAATTATATATAATATTAATAATATTTAAAAATATAAAAATATATCAAATAATACAAAAAATAAAAAAAATAAAATTTTTATTAAATTAGTGATCGGACGGGTTGAACCGGACAACCTGTCAATTGACCGATTTTAACCGGTTCTCACTGATTCAATTAAGAATCGATTTTTAAGAATAAACCGAATTGGATAGTCGACCAATCATTAGTCGAACCGGTCGAACCGATTAGTCTGGTCCAATTTTTAAAATAATGAACTACTTTTTGTAATATTTAATTTTATTTACATATTTACTTAAAACCTAAATTTTATATAAATAATATTTAATAAAATAAGAGAGTAATATCATAACTAAAATAGAGGAAATGTCCCCTTTGATCTGTTACTTGTCATAGTATTTTTTTTGGAATTATTAGTTGTCAGAGTTGTTCATGTTGTCACGTATGTTGTTGTTCGGTATAAAATACAATATTGTGTCCGCTCTCGCTCGATTGCAACTCATTCACTTGTTTAAGGACCACAGAAGCTGACACTTACCAAAATTTTAAATTTTAAGAGAATAAAGTTCCTCACAATATATTAAAATAATTTAATATTACTAATATATTCAATAATTATCATAGATTGCCTCGCTACTACGTAGGTAGAATACCGTTTAACTTCTTTAGACCTGTACAGTTGTACTTCAACGAAATTTCAATTGAATATCATCAAATGATGATGATATTCATTTGATGACATTCAACAACGACTAAAAATAGTAATTCAACTTAATTTAATGTAAAGTTCTAGTTTGACTAAATAAAATTATAAAAAGGCTAATCAAATAAATTTAAAACTATTATATCGAAATATGTTGGATTTTTTAGTTCAGTCATGAATTTTAGAGCACATAAACTTGTCTTATTCTAATAATCACTAATTTAAAATTTTAATTATTGTAAATATTTTATTAAAATGACATTTTACTTGTTTTAATAAAATATATAATTAAATGACTATATATCATTCACAATTTTGATAATGGTAAAATCATATATTAAGGCCCTCTTTGGTAATCAGCTGATTGTATTAGTTGATAGCTGATTCTATCAGCTAATTCGATAAGCGGATTGTATTAGCTATTTGTCATTTAATGTTTGGTAAAATTAGTTGTTTATGTGTAAAATGACTTATAAGGACATGACTTTAACAAAATTATAAAGGTATTAATATTATATATCTTAGTATTTCGTTGAATATTTGTATAAGAATTTATATTTTAAATATATAATTAAAAAAATTAAGTTTATAACTCTAATAAAAACATAGAACATATAATAATAATAATAATAATAATCTAACGTTAAATTTTCTATTAATACGAATGATGTAACGAGGTATATCATATTAGTATTTTCATATAATATGTATTAATTTTATTATTTAATAAATAAAAATGACTTATAAGGACATAGCTTAAAAAATTATAAGGTCATGATTAAATACTTAATTTTACAAAATTAAAAATTTAACAATAATAAAATAGAAAAAATTAAATTTTACAAAAATTATTAATATTTCGTGCATAATTCATAAGCATAACGCGATGATGGCACTATTTATAATAATTAATTTTGATACAATGTCATGCATCAATTATGTTACAATGTAATACATGGCACTGTAGTATAATCAATAATAATTCAATTATGTCACGCTATAGCACAATTAATTAATTATAATTAGGCATACATTGACTTGCAAAAATTAATTAATATAAAGCTTTATTTAGGAGCATGTCCTTGGGTTTTCACTTGTGCATAATCAGTCGATATATGAAAACGCTACTATTGTGTAGCTTTTTAAATTTCAACTGTTTGAGATAAAACTACCTTTTCATGTTCTTACCAAACAAGAATTTCAATTATTTGAAATAGTCAACAGTTGAAAACCTTAAATCAACTAAAAAGTAATTGATTCTTCATTTACCGAATGTAGCCTAAATGTAGGGGTGACAATGATCAAACTTGATTTATTTTTTTTAAATTGAAAAAATAACATCGTTATTGACAAAATGATGTCATTTGTCCCATCTCAGTCAGGCCTCAAATTGGGCTGAGACTGAACAACCATAATCCTATCATAACTTTTGTCGATAGGCTCAGAAATTCAGATACGTAATCCAGTCAATCTGAAGCTAGTTCGTTGATTTTAGGCCGAGCCCAGGCCCAACAAACATAAATTTCAGTGTTACACTAGATCCAAGGGTGGGCACTCGCTGGGTCCCTGTTGACCAAATACCTGAAAATGGTGCCAACTTGTCAACGCCGCGGAAACGGCTAACCGTTTACGGAATGAGCCTATTTTGTCCTTTCTCACCATAAAATATGGTTACTATTGGCTTAGACAAACATTGCACTGATCCATAATGTCAGGAGACAAAGTCAACAAATGTCCCAATTTTGGAACAATTTAAGATTCTTACAAGAATGACATTTCAATGTTCTACATCTTGGTAGCTTAAAATTTAACTAAAATTTGATTGTTGATACATGATAATACTAATGTTTTAAAAATCGTGTTAAAAGATAAACTATCATATAAAATATTTATAAAATAAAATATTCAATTAATATTAGACTGTCATAAACTGGTCAAAATTACATAAAATTGAATAGGTTAAAATATAATTAAAAGTGCTATACTTATCTATTAAATAAGAGACTAATAAATAATAATTAACAATTAATTAATTATTTTTATTCTTTACTTATTAACCCATTCTCGTACCAATTAACCAACAACTCCGTAAAAATAAAAAGATGCTTGGTAATATATCATGATTAGATGAACATTAATTTATATCTTCTTTTAAATTAACATTTTATACCCTCTAATATAATAAAATAAAATTATATTATAATATTTATTAAAATATATCTAAAACGACTTTTATTATAAAATAGAGGAAGTATCTATTTTTATTTATTACGATATTTATTATAAATCTTATTATTATTCTTCGAAGAACGAGGCACACACTTATTTTGAAAATTAACGTTTCATGAAGAAGATTTGGGTCAAGCACGTGGTATGGAGTTTGGAATATTCAAATGGTATTCGCTTCTCGACGGCCTTTTGTTTTTCTCTTAGGATCGGTTATTTATTCGTTTGTCAAACTGATCAATATCATCACTCGGTAGTCGTGCTCTTAAGCTGACTCGGATGTTTGGATGTGACGTGCTGTAAAACACGCACACTCCGTTCGTAAGTTAGGCTGAAAGTAAACAGACAGGACAAGACTGCATATTACTAACTGGTATTAATTATATAAACTTATAATTTAAATAACTTAGATAATATTTAAAATATATATCTAACTTGTGTAGTATTAATTAGTAACTTTTTAATATTTATTAAATAAATTATATTAAAATACAGAATGTTACTTTAAAAGAAAATATATATATTTTTTAGTTGCTCACGATGTGCCTCAGGCGAATCTTAACTATAGAAAGACATCTTTAAATCATCCACATCTAAATTGATCTTCGCTCGAGCAGGGTAGATCTTTTATAGGAGGCAAAATTATAACCTTAAATTTTAAACAACTGCATACATAAAAAAATTCAAACATTCGATCTCACTTAAATTAAAAGAGTCCCTTATTAATTCACCTGAGTTGAATATAAAAATATTATTCTTCAAATCGTATAATATTTGTTCATTTCTTTCTTATTTATTTCTTCGTACCAATTAACCAATCATTACCTCCTCAAATTACTATATATGAGAGTTTATTCGGTATGAGCGAGCTATTGATTGCTCCTTATTATCAAGAAAGCAGGAGGAGAAGGACGAACTATTTTTAATTGTATTGAACAGAGAAGGAGAGAGAGGAGAGAGAGAAAGCCAAGCAAAGTGAAACGAAACCGGAGTCATGGTTTCGACGAGAAGGACTGGAAGTCTCTCTGGTAACAATAATAGTAACAGATCTTCCTCTTCGGAGGATAGGCCTTCGTCACCGAAGCGTCAAAAGGTGGTCGGAAATGAATAATCAGAAAGCTCGATTTCTTCTTCTTTCTGTGTCTTTGTCTTTTCTTCTCTGGTTTGGTGTCTTTTCTGGTGCGTGACTTCGTAACCGCTTTATTGATTGTTTGGTTTGTGATTCATTTGTATTTCAGGGTGAAAATGGCGGAGCGTCGGAGAAACCGATGCCGGCGGCGGACAGCTCCAAGGAATTGTGTCCACCTGCGGCGACACATCCTGCCGAACGCGATTCTGGCGACTCTCCGGTTGCTGTAGGTGGTGGAGGAGAAACCGTGAGTTTGGGAAAGGAGGAGGCGGCTCCTGCGGTGGCTGTGGTGACGCCTATCGCCGATGGTAGGTAGTTTGGACTTGGTGAAACGCTTGCCTTTTGGATTTCCTCGTCAATCCGCTGGTTTTTTGAATTTTTAGTGAGTGAGTTTGGTTTGAAATTTAGGTGCGACACAGACTGTGCTAGAGAAGCCAAGGTGTTCATCGTCATGGAGTGTATTTCAGAAGCCAAACTCAACCATCGAGTCCCCTTGGTGCAAGCTTCTCTCTCAGTCTGGACTGGTAAATCTCAGATCAACTTGTACCGATGTTAAGTTAGGTGTTTATGGTCAATGAAACGAGTGATTGAGTGATGCTTCATCAGGACTGTCACTGCTAGCGTTACAATTAAGCTCATGTAATCTGCAGAATCCCAATGTAGTGATTTCAGCTCCCAACTTTACCATCGGTTCGAGTAGAAATTGCACTTTTCCACTGAAGGATCAAAATATTAGTGCTGTTTTATGCAGGATAAAACAGACGCAGGTATTATTGCTACTCCATTGTTTCTCTGCCTTTGTATTACTGATTCTTAAAAATTAGGGGTCATAATATTCCTGTCCTATGAGAGTTTTTGGGGGTGGTATAGTTGGGTGCTAGTGGTCTCTCGCTTGTTCTTGTGGAGGTGAACTCCTTAATATGTAAATGCAGTTTGAGTACTTATTATTTATGGAAATTATCAGCGTGAAGGATGTGCTGTAGCTCTTCTGGAAAGCACAGGCAGCAAAGGACGTGTTCAAGTAAATGGGACAGTGGTGAAGAAGAACTCTAGCTGTGTGCTTACCTCAGGTGATGAGGTGGTTTTCAGTGTGCTTGGGAACCATGCTTATGTATCCTTTTCTTTATTATGCGGGTTACTTGTTCTTGATAAGAAACTTTTGTATTTCCTTCAACTTTATATCATATTTTTATGACAAGGTAATTTCCTTAATCGAGTATTATAGATTTTCCAGCTACTCATGAATGAAGTTGCAGTAAAGTGTTCAGAAATTCAAAGTAGCCTCGGAAAACCGATGCCACTAGATAGGAGACGAGATCCTTCAGCGGATGATGGGGCATCAATATTGGCATCGCTATTTAGCTTGAGGGAAGATTTCTTTGGTTGGAAGTCTCCAGGACAGACAACTAACAAAGTCCATGTAAATGAGGTGCCAGCTGATTCTATTGTTCAAGACGGTACAGATTTTGACCTTGATGGTGTAGAAAGTAACTCCACTCCAGATTTGGGGGCTGGAAAAACTGCAGATATTGGAGCTAGGGGCAAGAATCTTCCTTACGAGTGCAACCAGGATGCTGGCGAAGAGGCAGGCAATGTAAAACTCTCTGGGGTGAATGATTTGATAAGGCCTTTCTTGGGGATGTTAGTTCGATCATCTAGTTGTAAACAAAAATTGAGCAAAAGTATCTTTAAACAGGTATTGGAAGAGAGGAACGCATTGACATGGGATTGTCAGCTGGCGTCAACCTCGGGTTTGTCATTGCGGTGTACAGTATTCAAAGAAGACATAAAGGCGGGGATTTTGGATGGAAAGAGCATTCAAGTTTCATTTGATGAGTTTCCATACTATCTAAGGTGTGATTTTCTGTGTACCATGTTTAATGTTCATCTTCCCACTTATTACTGGTAATCTATCAGGTATCTAAATGTGTCTTTTCAACACTAGGATTTTCCAATTATGACTAGTATTACAGCATTAGGAGCTCTCTCTCTTTTTCTCTCTTTCATATAATTATATATACGGAGTTCTAGTTTCTCAATCACACCTATATGCATGCATGTAGATATATTTCTTATTAATGCCTTTGTCCATTTTATATGGGAGCTCCTCAGAATCGAAGAATGTGTTCCAATTCACTGTAAACTGTTGCGAGTTCAACTTTGTATTTAAATCTCCATTCATCTAGACAGCCAGAGAACTCTGACTTTGGAACTTTAGATTGTCTAGATGTCCTGGAAGATAAGTATTTCACCAGAGCTACATCATCATTCTAACTGATCATGCCTGTAACTGTTTTTTTTAGGGATTGGAAAACTGGGATGCCCTATGGCTGTTGTTTAGTTGGCAATGCTTTCATCAAGGCTACATGACATATGGTTTTGAATTGCATATGACTGATTTTCTGTACTTGGTATTGCTGCTTTGCAGTGAGAATACCAAAAATGTGCTCATTGCAGCTTCTTTTATACATTTGAAGCACAAAGAACATGCAAAGTATACATCAGATCTCTCTACTGTCAATCCCCGAATTTTGCTTTCTGGCCCTGCAGGTATGTTGTTATCTGCATTCATCATTACTGTTTGTTTCAGGTGTTCATTTTGTCCTCTATCAATGCTGATATGCAAACTTAATATATTGATACTACTTGCAGGTTCTGATATATATCAGGAGATGCTGGCTAAGGCTCTTGCCAATTACTTCGGTGCTAAATTGCTTATATTTGACAGCCATTCGTTTTTGGGTGTAAGCTAGATGCTTACTTTCTTCAATAGTATTTTTTTCCTCTATAATTTGTAAAGCCTAAATGATTCATTATAAACGTTAGGGATTGTCTTCAAAAGAAGCTGAATATCTGAAGAATGGATATAATGCAGAAAAGTTCTGCACTTGTGTTAAACAAAGTCCTGTCACTCCCGATTTATCACAGAGTGCAAATCAATCTGCTAGTGAAGCAGATACGCCTAGTTCTTCAACTGCACCTTTTTCTTCTGGTTTGGAATCCCAGCCAAAGATGGATACTGAAACTGTACCTTCTTTGTCAGGATCCAGGAATCCATTGTTTAAAATAGGTATCAAGATATTGCTTAAAAGACCACCAGCTTTTGGTCATCTATGTATCATTTATCTATGGACTTCTTGGATTCCAAGGCAACATCACTTATATCTGAATTTCCAGGGGACAGAGTACGATTTGTAGGTTCATCTTCTACTGGATTATATCAAACATCATCTCCATTAAGGTATTAGTGTGAACGGATCCCTCAAAATTTTTTATATCTTTAAAATGTACTTCTTCATTCATAATACTTCTAAAGATTGTTCCTCTAGTTTCTTGAACAAGAATAGAGGTTTATGCATATAATTAGTACTTTCCATGGGATGTATACGAGGCAGGTTCAGTCTCTTTATTTCTCATGTATGAAAAAGCAGGAACTCTTTGTCAAGATTGCATCAATTGGAACTGGAATAGTTAGTCCACCTTGGTGGATCTTTTAGAGAATAGAGAGTTGATGAAGATTATTTCTGTAATAATTCAATAAATGGATAGAGGCTTATGGATATTTCTGCTGTTCTGATGTAGGACAAATAGAGGAATTATGAACTAGTAGTTAAAAGCACAAAATTAGGGAGTGTGGATGATATTCGGCTACTGGAATATTAGGTTTCAAGGTTGAATTTTGGCTAGGAATGCGAAATTTTCAGATTTTGTATAGCTCGGAATTTAAGGTTTGATTGCTGGAATTTTAGGCTTAGGATTTTAAGGTTTAAGATGGTTGGAATATAAGTTTGAGATGGCTAGAATGTAGGTTTAAGAGGGCTGGAATTTAGGTCAGGGCTGCTGGATTTTTAGGAAAGAACACAAAGAATGAAAGGTAGGAAACTAGGAATCTTTCTTAGGGTCTAGGAATCTCTCCTAGGGTCTAAGAATCACTCTTAGAAGAAAGCATCACACCTACTAATGAAAACTTTCAAGTTGTAGAAAAATCCCAGATTGCATGTTATTAATGAAAGGGTAAGTACATATATATGGCGCTCTTAGAAACAGTTATCTATATGTGATGAAGCAGTAACCGGTCTTCATATGTCTTCATTGTGCACGTCAGTCTTCTATTTACCTATGTGAATGTTCTAGTTTTTAATTTCTGGCGTCATGCTTTCACGTTGCTGCTTTCTCTGTTGCATTAGAATTACTATTCTTCATTCTAATATTCAGGGGCCCTCCTCATGGGGTTCGGGGGAAGGTGATACTAGTCTTTGAGGACAATATTATGTCAAAAGTTGGGGTGAGGTTTGATAAACACATTCCTGATGGGGTTGATCTTGGAGGTCTTTGTGAGGCTGGACATGGATACTTCTGCAATGGTAATGTTTAACTAGGTTGGACATACTTTGACTTGATCAATGTCCCCATCTATCTTTTTTTTTCCTTTTTTAATCGAAGTTACCGAAAGTTTTGTCACTTTGTTCAGTTTATGATCTTAACTTGGAGAACAGTGGCGTCGAAGACGTGGACAAGTTACTTATTAACACACTGTTTGAGGTTGTGATTTCTTGCAATTGAATGGGTTTTCATTTGGTTTTGCATTATCTACCAGTTTAATTGGATTTCAATCTAAATGATTAATTTTTCTATCAGGCTGTATATAGTGAGAGCAGAGATTCTCCACTCATTTTGTTCATGAAAGATGCGGAGAAGTCCATGGTAGGAAATACAGATACTTATTCTACATTCAAAAACCGACTAGAAAAGCTTCCTGACAACGTTGTAGTGATTGGCTCACACACACAAAATGACAATCGGAAGGAAAAGGTATTGTTTATTAACAAATAAAAAACGTGGATATAAATTTCTGACAAATAATTGGATGATGTGTTGTGAGCTGCATTGCATGGATGTTGACAATAAATCTTAACCTTTTACTTTTAATGCCCATAAGGTGAGAAAGTAACTAATTTTAGAACATTTGCAAGACGATATAATCGTTCATGTTCATTTGCTTTATTGATCTGTCATTTGATTGTGGTAAGGGAGCATACTGCAAAGCTGCAGGGGTCACTTCATGTTTAGATGGCTCAGAACACTATCAATTTTCTTTTAGTTTCTCCTGAGCCAGCAGTCAACTGGGACATCAATGTTTTGAGAAGAAATTTTTACGCTTAGACGTCTGTTAGCTATTTGGTATCTGTCTTGAATTTGACAGAAGATATTGGGTAATGAGCCTAGTTTTCTGTAGAAAACTTGCTTTAGCCTTATTTTGGAGATTTGTTGCTTCCTATTCAAAGCATTATAACTGCCTTATATGACATTTTTGTTTTTTGCAGTCACATCCTGGTGGTCTTCTATTCACAAAATTTGGAAGCAATCAGACTGCTCTTCTTGACTTGACTTTCCCTGTATTCTCTCTCTCTCAGACACACTCATGCATGTGCATACGTGTTTGTGTCTTTATCTGGTGCATTATTATGTTTCAGTGCATGATGTATTGTGAATAATTCAGGATGGCTTAGGAAGACTGCACGATCGAGGGAAGGAAGTGCTTAAGGCAACAAAACTTCTGACTAAGCTTTTCCCAAATAAAGTGGCCATTCACATGCCTCAGGTATGTTGATGACTGATAGACACATATTTGTGTTTATCTTTATGGTCTATTGAGAACTCATAAAATTGCAGGATGAGGCACTTCTGGCTTCTTGGAAAAATCAGTTGGATCGAGATGGTGAAACCCTTAAAATGAAGGGGAATCTGAATCATCTGCGCACTGTGAGTCTTTTCTGCTTTAAGCGTCATTACTTTCCCAAATATTACTAAGTAAACATTTCTTATATATTGTTTAACAGAAGTAATAGTCTTTCAACTATTTGGCTCAGCTGATGTGTTTCATGTCTCTAGATTCTAGGATGGATTGCTAAAATATGTAGACCAAATTGCTGTTATGTGCTTTATCTTGAAAGGAAACTTGTCTATTTTTTGAAATCTTTTTCCTATTGGGTGTGCTACTGTCCTTGGCAATCCTCATAGTCAGTCTCTTAAAAGTTGATTTTGAAGACTATGCGATACATTCTCTGGGTTCAGGAGAAATTTGATTTTATCATTGGCCGTCTTTTGGGACATGATATAATGACTGACAATTGATTCATATCGTTTAGATGCTAGCCTTCTTAAAGGTTCTATATGTTGGTTGCCATATGGAAGATGAATGGCTCCAGATGTTTTCCTTTTGATAGTTTTGGAGGTTTAGACCTTGGAGGCTAGCTAGAGCTTTGACTGATGGCAGAGTTCCTCCATCATAAGCTGTAGGCCACTGCTCTTGAGTTGTAGATACAACTAATTTGCCAAAGAAGAGAAAGGCTCTGAAGATCTAACCCTACTTGGCCATGCTTTTAGCTACAAATTAAATATCTTTTGCTTTAGAAATTGTTGTTATGCTAAAGCTACCGCTGATAAGGAGTTCACTATTTCTGTAGGTTTTGACTCGAACTGGAATGGAGTGTGAAGGACTTGACACATTATACATCAAAGACCAGACACTTACAAGTGAAAGTATACTTTTCTTCCTTTTGTTTATTTATAACAAAACTGATACCTTTCTTCCCTTTGTTTGTTTATTACAAAACTGCTTCCTCACCAACAAGTTTTCTCTTGTTTGTGCATTCTAGGTGCTGAGAAGGTAACTGGATGGGCTCTAAGTCATCATTTGATGCAAAGTCCTGAAGCTGATGCTGATGCTGATGCAAGACTTGTTTTGACCAGTGAGAGGTATTTAATACCTTTGCTCTTTCTGTTGGGTTGTATTAGGTATTAGGTAAATTACACAATTGTATTGACATGTTGCAATTCTGGCAGCATCCAGTATGGGATTGGAATTTTACAGGCTATTCAGAATGAATCTAAAAGCTTGAAGAAGTCACTCAAGGTTATTGTACATTGTTTTTTTCTGTTATTTTTTCAAGCTTGTCTGGAAGGGCTTCAGAGTTGTGCTTTAGTAATTCTTTAGGAAGTTTGGTAATAAAGTATTAATTTCCTCTCCCTTTGAGGCTTTTGTCCAAATTATGGAAATTGGTGCCTTGACAGGATGTTGTCACGGAAAATGAGTTTGAGAAAAGGCTTTTAGCTGATGTTATTCCACCTAGCGACATTGGAGTTACATTTGATGATATTGGGGCGCTTGAGAATGTCAAAGATACTTTGAAAGAGCTAGTGATGCTTCCTCTACAGAGGCCTGAACTTTTCTGCAAGGGGCAGTTAACTAAGGTTCCCTTACCTTTTTAATTCACAAGCTATATCCTTCCAGTAGATGAAGTGATTTTCATCTATATTTCCCAAATGCTCTTACTTATGGACATATAAAGAAAGAAGGCAGGTTCTTACTGTATTTGTTGATTTACAGCCTTGTAAGGGCATACTTTTATTCGGACCTCCGGGGACAGGAAAGACTATGCTTGCCAAGGCTGTGGCAACTGACGCTGGTGCCAATTTTATCAACATCTCAATGTCTAGCATCACATCCAAGGTTAAGTGTGTTCAGAGAGTAATAGCAAAGATGGACATTCTGAGTTCAATTTTTGATCTGAAACTCATTTCATCTTGCTTATTTCAGTGGTTTGGTGAGGGTGAGAAGTATGTGAAAGCTGTCTTCTCATTGGCCAGTAAAATAGCCCCTAGTGTTGTGTTTGTTGATGAGGTAAGTTTCTTACAACCCGTTTAGGTGTTTGACATACTATTGTTTGCAAGTGCGGACTCATGCTTCTTTGTTCCTTTTGTTTCTTCTATATTTGCATGCCCCTCTATTGTAGGTTGACAGCATGTTGGGGAGGAGGGAAAATCCAGGGGAGCATGAAGCCATGCGAAAGATGAAAAATGAATTTATGGTAAACTGGGATGGCTTACGAACCAAAGATACTGAGCGGGTTCTAGTGCTTGCAGCTACAAATAGGCCTTTTGACCTTGATGAGGCTGTCATTAGAAGACTGCCGCGAAGGTATTGTATGATAATGTCCTTGATATCTATATAGGAAGTAGTACAAAAGCTATGCCAAGCTTGCCATATAAATATTCGGCATGTTCTTTTAGTGATGTAGTTCAACAGATTAATGGTTTGCTCTCCTTACGTACTAATTTTAAAGCTCTCATTTATGGTTGTTACTGTCATGTCTGGCCAGATTAATGGTAAACTTGCCTGATGCTCCAAATAGAGCAAAAATTCTGAAAGTTATTTTGGCGAAAGAGGATCTGTCACTTGATGTTGATTTTGATGCAATTGCAAATATGACTGATGGATATTCTGGAAGCGACCTAAAGGTTTTAGTTCTCATTTTTCTGGTTTGTTTGGTGAGATGCGATGTGTTTTATATTAGTGACTGACCAATCTCCTTTTGTACCTTGCAGAACATGTGCGTCACCGCTGCCCACCGTCCAATTAAAGAGATTTTGGAGAAAGAGAAGAAGGTCTGTTTAGTATTCATATCCTATTGAGAGTAACACTTTGAGGCTTTTCTCATTTCATTTTGAATCTAAATGAATTCTTTTAATTCTTTGATGATACTGTGATTGCGGATAAATATGGTTTTCTTAAAGATATATTCAAGCATAATAGTATGTGTTAATGCCCCTTTTTTTGAGCATTTTGCTTTTAACTTGTCCATTTTTGGCTTTATTTATGAGCTGTCTGCATAATAGTATATGTGTTAATGCCCCTTTTTTTGAGCATTTTGCTTTTAACTTATCCATTTTTGGCTTTATTTATGAGCTGTCTGTTGATAAAGTAATTTAGCGCAGGCAGTGATCACCTGGACCCTAATTAAGCTCAACTCTAGTATAATCTCATCCTGTTACAGGAAAGGGCTGCAGCTGTAGCAGAAGGTAAACCTACTCCACCTTTAAGTGGTAGTGCTGATATACGGCCTCTAAATATGGACGACTTCAAATATGCACATGAACGGGTATGACGCTGATGAGGAAAGCTATTGCTTCTATCTTTTTTTCCTTTCGAGTCCCTCTGAGTGTTTCTTGCTGACGTTTTTCGTGGTTACTTGAATAGGTTTGTGCAAGTGTATCGTCTGAGTCTGTCAATATGACCGAACTGCTACAATGGAATGAATTGTACGGTGAGGGTGGCTCAAGAAGACAGAAGGCTCTCAGCTATTTTATGTAAATCCCTCATGTACAAATGCTCGTCTTATTCTCAATTCTCCTTTATTCCCCTAAAAAGTCTGGGCAGCTCAAAAATGCTCGGCTTTGTAGGGGAGCTATTTTGTCTGTAATCTTTGGGATAGATGTTCCTAAATTCAGTTATTTTTAGTCTCTCTAGGGTGCTTAGGTGGGTGGTATCAAGGGCGTGTAGGGTCTTCTGTTTTTACCTTCTATCCTATATTTTAAACTTAATTAAACTCATCGACGTCTAATATGGAAGAAAAATTAGAGAATGTCTCTTTGTGAATATATTTATTTGATTATTACAATAATGTTTTGTTGTGTTTTGTTTGACTGAATAATAAGTATTAGAAATTTGAAACCTGTGCATCTTTCTCCGTTTTCTATTTCTTGGTAGCTTGTAGGGGTGTTTAATGTAAAATCTAATTTTGTAAATTAGTCTTTTGTCAATCAAATGGTAATGCGGTTCTCACCATAGCATGATTGAATCTTTAATTTTAACAGCTCTAAAATTAAATGATTAGTGCACATGACCATTTGGTCTTTAATTTTAACAGCTCTAAAATTAGATGATTAGTGCACATGACCCTTTGTTCTTTTTCGGCTGATAGTTGTATTTTTGATAGTTATATATACATACATATATATATATATATATATATATATATATGATTCTTATTAGTTAAGGATAAGATTGTGTATTATATATATATATATATATGATTCTTATTAGTTAAGGATAAGATTGTGTATTATTGAATTTTTTAGATTTTGCGTATAAGCAGACTCTTATTATTGTAAAATGAAATATTGTATATAATAATTTATAAACTGCATATTTCAGGAAGCCATTTGACAGTTAAAATTTAGAGTCAAGTGATGATTTTGATTCAAGTTCAACGTGTTTTCATATATACTTTTAGTGCTTGTCTTACTGAGTCTGTCCTAACTAAGTACTTCATTTAAATCAAACATGCCTAAATACTTTTGCATCCAAATCCAGGTGAAAATTTAGAAACAGAACAGTTGAAGGATACATCCAGGTGTTGATTATGAGCATGTATATGGTGAATTGATCATTTTCCAATCCTATCCGTAGCCCTCAATAGTCTACCTAGACTAGCCGAATTGGACAGGAAGAATGGCATATCTGATCGAAACAACCAGAAAGAAAGATTTACAAACAACAAATATAATCTGCAAAAGCCTTGGTGAGCAGTCTGGTTCCTGTAATTTGGCAAGAGCTCTGCGGACACATTTTGTGGAACAGAAGCTGATCAAGCTGTCACCGGGTTGAATTCATGATAAAGAATAAAGCTGGGGAAAGAAGGTGATGATCAACTCCAAGATCATCTTGACTGCCCAGTTCTTTGTTTTTGCCAAGGGTGACGACGGCGACGACTTGGAGAACACAAATTCAGAAAACAGCACTTGCTACTACAGGCTGTTTTCTCATCATGCTGATGAGGATCACAATCATCATCTTGAGCTTCGTTCTTATGACCAGCGCTTGTGGGGTTTCCTCCTGTTACACTTGAAGTTCCAGTCTTCCCAGAGAAGTTAAAGATAGCAGGCTTTGACTTTGGCTTCAGCTTTGATTTTCCATTCCGGGAAGCATCTACATTGCTGGCAGTGCTTGAATGTATGGGGGGGATTTCTTCACTCCAGTGGCTATCCTGGAACAACTCCATCAGAGTTTTCTCGTCAGAGAGTCGTTGAATGCTATTATCTTCAGTATATTGATCACTCCACGATGAATCTCTCTGGGAATTAAGCTTCATAATTTTGTTGCTGACGTCTTCAGACTGAATTTCCTGCCTGAGAACACTTAACCCCTTAGGAATAGATTCATCAAAGTTGCTTTGACGTCTTGAAGAAAAGCTAGAGGAGGGAGAAAATTCTGAAAGGAGAAATGAAAAGGACATGAGACCATCTTCTCCATTAGAACGTTCTTTCTTATAGTTATAGTTCTCTTACCATGGTTGACACTGTGGAAATCATCATCAGAATCTGATCCTCGACCAGTTTCCTTGCTAACTGCATTGGAATTGCAATCATGAAAAGTTTTCCAAGATTAGCTTAAAGACTCCCATATACCATTGGATTTATACCAAGAACCAAAGTACAAGAGGGAATTCACAATTCTTTCCAAGAAATACCAGTGCCTAAAATACAGAATTTAAGTGGTGGTCTTGGTCCTTTTGATTATTTGTATCAGACCATGCAAGTGTTTAATGGATGCATAGAGGTAGACGTAAACTTTACCAGTCACACTACTAGCGACATGAGAGTGAGATTTCATTTCAGAAATCTCCGTCGAAGATACATCCATTGAAGAAGGTGGCGTTAAGATCGCTTCACATTTCATGTTGAATTCCTCGTTTGCGACAAACTGAAGTTCAGAAATTCTGATAGCTTCAAGATTGCTCTTTTATCAGAAAGATTAAAGCTTTCAACTATCTGTTTCTTCCCCAACTTCAAGAAATGGTAGAAAACTAGAAATCCACTTTGGTTAGAAGTGTTCGCAAACAAGATGACCAATAAAATGGGTTTTTACATTGAACAAAGGGCTTTGTTTTATCCGTTTGACAGTTGTGGATTAGCAGGCATGACTATCATTTTCTTGTCGTCACTAATGACAGAAAAGAGATCGCTTGGAATTGGTGCAATTGGACCCAAAGACTGATCAAAGTTTGTTCGTGCAAGGAAGGGGAATCAGCTGTCTAGATGAGTTTTTTACTAATCAGGTATAATAACCTGACAAGATATCTGGAACTGTATATTCGCGGCTTCAGAGTTAGAACAAAGACGGAACATTCTAGGTACCCTGAGTGATATCAGAGCCAGAACTTTTGTTCTAGCCCGGTATATTTCGGTATACTGTTGCCCCCAGGTATTTTAAACCTTGGTTCTATTAGCTTTCGTTGCTACAGAGAGTTATTCCATAATACGTGGCTTAACTCTGGGAACATCCAAACCCTTGCATCTTGTTAGAGCCGAGTAATATTAACTCTTGTCGTTTGTTGAAGTAACGAGAGAGCATATAAGAAATTATGGAAACATTGTCTTCCGACCTGTTTATTTATCTTCAACTTTGTTTGTCTTTTTTACCGTCTAGTGTGAAGCGTGTGTTATTAAACAAAATTGAAAATTTAGTAAAAATTACTCATGTACCTATAGAAAATCTTATTTGTGAGTCTTCTTTACCTTTGTTGAGTCTGTATAATATTTATTCTTGTAACCATTCTTAGACGAGAAGTATTTGTAGTATTTTGTCTACTTTTAGACCTCGTGTGAAAGAAATCATCTAAAGTTCTAGATTGGAACAGTGTAGTCTTAGATCTACCACCACAAAACAACATGCAAAGCTTGAAATTTCTAAAAAATTGATTTCTTTATGGAGGGAGTAAAACCATACACATCTATATGTTAGAGCCATATGATTTATTCTTAAGCTTTATAGAAGTAAGGGAATACCTGCGACAATCAGAATATCTCTTCTCAACACAGTCTATACAACGTATCAAAATGCTCTTATTGGTACCTTATTGACAACACTCAACAATGAAAGTGTCATCTTGACCATAGCATCTGATTTCAACATCAGGTTGGATAATCTTATTTTGTCTGAACGTCTACGAGTTCAGATCCAGATCACTAGAGCAGATTCATATCCTACAACCATTATGGCTATTCTACATCACTAGATAATGTATCATCTACATAATCATGCTTTGGATCTTAACTTTTTGAATTCTACTTCGGATAAAATATACATGGTTGCTGATCGTTCCAATGATCAAACTACTATCATTCAAATCCTGAAGCAACTACTAACACAGGAGCTTGAAAAGTTGATGCCTAGTGAATAGATCATCAACTATCAAAAGGTGTTTCATGCCCCTCATCGACACTCTTTTTATATGATGACTCCTCCAATTCTGAAGACTTGGAGAGATGGAACTGTTAAGTCCATCTATGCACGAACCAATAAAGATCCATCTGGACCTTTAGCATCTAGGACAATCCTTATAATCCAGCCCGTATTTTCTCATACAAAAGGTAAATTTGGTTCTCATATTCATTACTTCAAATCTAATGGAGATCTAGTCTATGCCAGTCATTGTATGGGACGTTGACCCATCTATGTGTGAACCAGACTGTGAGATCTGTCTCAATCCTGAGTCAGATAGTGATGATCATGATGATCGTTATTCAAGATGAAGAAGGAAGAAGAAAAGCCTAAATCTCGCTGTATGCCTTCTCGTGAGTATCATCCTCTTGGAGATGCTCAAGATCCAGATGATTATAGCTTTTGTACTAGTCTAATGATAGAATAATCTAGACCCAAATCTTTACGAGAGATGTTGAAGTCATCTACATGCAGATCTATGTCCAGATCTAAACCAGAAGTTCCTGTTATGACACTTACTCTTATACCTTCTATGATGGCAAAGCTATACGAGGAAGATTTTCCTTCATTAATTAGGAGTACGGACGATTCACAACGGGTTGTCTATAACCTTTACATTAGAGTCATAGTAATTATTTCAAAAGGAACACTTTTGTCAAATCTATCTAATGGAGTTCTCAACTGAAAAACATCCAACGCAATAGCACAGAACAAAGTTTTGAGAAGAATTGATTCTAAGCTGGATGGAATCAATCAACAAAATAATGCTACTCATACTAAAGTCGATGCGGTTTCTAAACAAATCCAACAAATGTATCAATCATATAAAACTCATATTCAATGTCTTCATATTGAACTTCGACAATAAATCTCTGCCCATTATATGGGGCCTAATTTCGACTTTAAAATTCGTGAGATATAAAAGATATAAGGAATTGTGCAACAAATGGAAGTTGACATGCATTCTACACAATCAAGGACAATCTATGACTCATCCTCTTCGGATTTTGCAAATACTTAGCCAATATATCCATCTCCTCTGTATCAAAAGTATCTAAAAGAAGCTGACTATTCAAAGGTATTTAAATTCAATTATCCTTTAATTAAACAGTATATACATCCTCAGACAACTCCGGCGAGACCAAAAAAACCAAAATCAAGGCAAAAATTTGATCATTTGACTAAACAATGAGTTTCTGAGTCTTCAGAGCTTCTTGAGCCATCAATCTCATATATACCATTTGAACCAGCTCATTAGTGGAGTAAACCATTACAGATTCATACGCCTCTAGAGTCTCCATCGAAAGTTCAACCTTCCACCTCTTCTTTTATGAAGGACAAAGCTAAATAGATAGAGTTACTTGCAACTCTAACCACTAAATCTCTTGCAGAAGATTCGAGTTCTCAATAAGATCATACAGAGGCGTCAGAACCATCTGAGTCAATCTCTGGCCAAACATCTGAAGTTTCTACAACACCATTTGAAAACTCAGCCAATACCTTTGAGTTAATCCCTAAGTCATCATCTGAACACATGTCTGAACTATCAATTGATTCTTCAACACAGTTTGCTAACCTTTCAGAGTTATCTAATATTCTAATGACTATGCCTTAATATAATAAAACCGAACCTGAAATTAATGAAGCAAAATTCACAAATACTGAATCTTTCAGACCTGAACCAGCACCACAAGCAACACCAACTCAGGCAACTGTATAGTCTACTACAACTAAGCATACTTCAGGACCTTGGTTTACATTCGATGATCTACCCCTGAAGAAATGGAGGGATACAATACATGAATTCAGTACATGGATTGATCTTCAAATGACTAGAGTTAATTATCACTTGCCAGATATTTTTTCTAAATTCACATCTGATTTCACTGGTACTTTGCGAGAATGGTGGCAAAGTATTAATGACTATCAACGCCTTCAGTACATTTAAGTCACTACAGCTGGAGCACTACTTGGCATAATTCACAAAGAATTTATTGGTGATTTTCAACTCGTTGACAAACAAATCAGTTAGGAGTACTTTGCAACGAAATGATATTCTCTTGATAAGTGTGACATCTAGAAGCATTGCCAATGCATAAAGGAAAGGTATTATCTTTTGAATGGATGGAATGATGTTAATCTCCAATATACTTTTATATCATCCCTTCCAGATGAACTACAACCAGAACTACAAAGGCCCATTGTTTCTCTACAACGAGACATGTCAGCAATATCTTTTGGAGAAATTTATCAGCTTGCTTTAGCTACTCTTGGTAAGTTATGTGATCAGCATACCTTATTTTAAAATATCATTAAAGACGGTCTAGTTCTCAAACAGGCTTGTAAGAAGCCTTATCTCCAGATACAATGCAAAGATAAAGAGACTTGTGAGTGTCATAGCAAGAAGAAAGCTCATCTTCATTAAGTCTAACATCAAAGAAAGTTCCACAGAAAGAAGGAAGGCTATAAGCCTTGAAAGAAATCCAATGAAAGGAAGAACATCGGTACAGAAAGAAGATTTGTTAGGTTCTTCAAAAAGTCCTTACATCGATAGAAGACAACTCGATGTTTTCTTTGTGGACAGCAAGATCACTTTGCAAATAAATATCCTTATAAAACAAAGAAAGATCTCAAGTTGTTGCAACAGCTCAAGGCTATTATGCCAATTGATTCTGACAATGACTTTGAGGAATTGATTGAGGAATAATCACAAGAGGACGAAGATACCAAGTTTGCTATCTCTGTGTCAACATCTGAATATGAATCATCTCTTTCATCATCCTATATAGATCATGATTCTCTCTACATGTTATAGCAGACTTGTGTAAAAATAGATTGCACCCTAGTACAACGACCTTACGTTTATATCCAACTCTTTCAACAGGATAAATACGATAAGCCCATCAAGGCTATTGAATTTATGGATATTGGATCTAGTCGTACAATCATAAAGCTCAATATCTTATCATCTGATGCATGGATTTCTCATGAAGAATATTTCATTGTTATTGATGGTAATTCCTTTAATATTGGGTTGATAAAAAGAAGATGGATTGGCATTCGCTTCTTTCCTCAGTGTACAGTTTAGACTAAAGTTCTTGGAAGCAGTTTATCAGGCCCAAACATTCTGATTGGTATGGATGCATACAGTAAAGCATCACCTTTGCAGCTCCCACCCACAGGCCTCAGGTATCGATCACTATTTAGCCCATAAATTGAAATAAAAAATGTGTTTGAACTAACCTATGTTCTTGCACATTACACTGCATTTCGAGATAAACTGTTGGAATACTGTCCAGATTCTCATGCACAGTTTACTCACCCATATCCTTTGTGAAAAAATGTTGAATTTTTCATAAGTCTACATTTTAGAAGAACGAGGATATTAATCCTACAAAAGCCACACATCCAGGAATGAACCCTGATGATCTAAAGCTCGCACCTGATGAGTGTGCAATCCTTCTGAAGCAAGGACTTATCAAGCCCTTGAAGTCGGATTGGGCTTGTTAAGCGTTTTATGTCAATAAACGTTCAGAGCAGAAACGTGAAAAAAAGAGATTAGTCATTGACTATAAACCTCTGAATGCTTTCATGTAGGATGATAAGTTTCCTTTACCAAAGAAAAGTACTCAAGTACTATTCCTTAAAGAAGCTATTATCTTCTTAAAGCTTGATTTGAAAGCAAGGTTTTGGCAATTAGGTATTCACCTAGAAGAAAGACATAAGACTGCATTCTGCATTCCTAATATACAATACCAATGGACTGTTATGCCATTTGGATTTAAAGTTGCTCCATCACTATTTCAGAAATCCATTACAAAGATCTATGAGCCTATCCTGAACAGTGTATTGATCTATATTGATGACATCTTACTATTCTCAAAGACCTATGAGGAACATACAACCATATTGGAAAGATTTTTGGATCTCACTCAACAGTATGACATTATATTTTTGGCCTAAAAAAACATTATTGGCAGTACAAAAATTGAATTTTTGGGTATGCAATTCAAAGATGGATTCTACTAACTAGGCCCACACATTGCAAAAGAACTATTGCAATTTCCAGATGAATATCTCATTGTTAAGCAAATTCAGCAATGCCTTGGAATTGTTAATTACATTCAAGATTTCATACCACATGTGGCTGCTTATACTTCAAGCTTATCCAAGCTTTTAAAAAAGAATCCACCATCTTGGAAAAAGGAACAAACAGAAGCTGTCAAGCATCTGAAACAAATCTATCAGAATCTTCCACCTTTGAAGATTCCTCATTAAAGACAAAATGTCTTATAGACTGATGCCAGCATTACAGCTTTATCCACACTACTCCGACAACATCCTCCATGGCCACCATATGCTTTCTCTCCTTAAAAGTATCCTATTTCTCTTCGGCCTAATATATGCATTGAGTCTTTTATTGCTACAAAATTTTGTCACAAAAAACACAAAAATATGGCTAGTCAACCTCTTTTTGCCTTCACAAAAAGGTTTTTTCCTTTTATAGCTAGTAATCTTACTAGTGTGTCTAAAGTTACCTCACTTGCTCGTATTAGTTTATTTTACTACTTACATCAGTTTTTGAGTAAACATAACTCTCTTGGAAATCCCACAATGTTCAATATTAAGGCACCTTACCTTAATGTGACTTTCCTTCCAGATCCTATATCTGAAAACACACTATGGTATCTTTGGGCACACTTTGCTCTTTATGGTTGTGCTATTACCATATCACCTCTTCAATTATATTAGAATCTCTATGATCAAAACAATGGAAGTTCTTTCCTATGGACATTTATGGAATGATTTTAACCATTAGATCAATGAAAGCAACAATGTTCTTTAGTCATTCAACAACATCGTCTATGGACTACTTCAGCTAGACGACAATCCATACATTGCTTCTTCATTCTCCATCGTCCATATAAAGAAACTCATACTGGTATTCTTTACACAGAATAACGCGTCCAATTTTATCACACATCTTTATATTGACCACAATATCAAGAAAATGTGCTTCAATCCCTGAGAGATTTTCTTAAGGAGATTAATCACTTTCCAGACATACCAGTCCTTACTATGTCTATTGGACCATATCCTGATGAATTTATTCCTGGTGAACCCAAATTACCAGAAGTCAATATTCCTAGTTCCAATAGTCCACAATATGACACAGAAGATATATTCTCAGACATTGCAAGACCTTCTCAACCATCTAACTCAACTTTTCTGGATGTTTAAAACCCAAATGATGATCCTTATAGCCCTAATGAAGATGAGTTAAACCATTTCCTACATTAGCTTTATACATGTGAGCTCAGTCCTAATAAAAATCTAAAATCACGTCAATAGGATATTAACAACTCAAATGATCCAGACTCTCCATCTAATCTTCAATTTTGGCACGAATCATTTCGTGACAACTAATCCCTTGGATTCCTTAGATCATAATAAGACACTTCTTTTGAGACAATCATTCCATTGAAGACTTTAAAGTCATAAAAGTATGCACATCATTTCAGGAAACCACCGATAAAGACTTTTTATGAAAGATGGTCTCATAAATCACTTTCAAGTTCCTATTGAAGATTCCATCTTCTCATCATTCACCTCTAGACTTTTAAAAGTAGGGTACTATTTACCTTTTGACCTTTGTAAGGTAGATTTTCTTTTCAAAAGTAGATTTCTTTTGATAAGGTTAGGTAGCATTATTAGTCTTCTTTTCTAAAGTAGTCATCATTGTACTTTAATTTCTTTTCTAAAGGTGTCATGAATATGTCTTTAGGTAGATTTACATTTCTAACTTTTGCTTCGCCTATAAAAGCAAGGTTCCCCTTTAATTGTAAACGTACTTGGTTTGAAGACTTCATTTTATGCTTAGTTTTAGAAGTCCTTTTAAGAAGTTCGAAGTTTAATGAAGCTTGTTTTCTAAGTCTCTTCTCCTTCCCAAAAACTTTAAAGACTTGAGTCTTGTTTCCTATTTTGTCTTAGTGTAGGATGAGTATGTTTTACACTCGCCTCTTCTGAGGATCTTGTGTATGAGAAAATCTATGACAATTTGGGACTGTATATAAACAATTTTCGTTGCAACTAGATTGTTTAACGGGGAATGACGAGTAAGAGCATATGAGAGAAGTAAGGTTCCTAAGAGGAAAGATGAGAGTTGTGCCCGTGAGCTAGGAGAGCTAGAGAGGGCTTTGTTGTCTCGTCCATCAAACCTGAAACTTACTTAAGGTATACATACTTCCAATTTGACTTCGTGATGTCGATAATCTAGTTCAAATGAGAGTTGTTTACCTTTGGTGTAGCCATGGCCTAGTTTGGAGTCATAGTTTCCCTGTGTGCCCTTCGGGGTCCCTGAGTGTTGTCCCTCTCTAGCTCTCCTAGCTCACGGGCACAAATCTCATCTTTACTCTTAGAAACCTTACTTCTCTCATATACTCTTACTCATCTTTTCTCGTTAAACAATCTAGTTACAACGGAAATTGTTTAAATACAATCCCAGACTGCTATAGACTTTTTGTTAAACATGATCCTCAGAAGAGGCGAGTGTAGAGTATACTCATCCTACACCAAGACAAAATAGGAAACAAGACTCAAGTCTTTTAAGCTTTCAAGAAAGAGAAGATGCTTAGAAAACAAACTTCATTAAACTTCAAACTTCTTAAAAAAGAATTCTAAAACTAAGCTTAAAACGAACCCTTCAAACCAAGCATACTTACAATTGAAGAGAAACCTTGCTTTTATAGGTGAAACAAAGGATAGAAATGTAAATCTACCTAAAGACATAATCATGACACCTTTAGAAAAGAAATTAAAGTACAATGATGATTCGTGATGACTACTTTAGAAAAGAAGACTAATAATGCTACCTAACCTTATTAAAAAAAATCTACTTTTCTAAAAGCAAATCAACTTTTACAAAAGTCAAAAGGTATATAGCACCCTATTTTTAAAAGTTAAAAGGTGAATGATTAGAAGATGCAATAGGAACTTGAAATTGATTTGTGGGACCATCTTTTATCAAAAGTCTTTATCGATGGTTACCTGAAATGATGTGCTCACTTTACAGAGTTAAAGTGAGGTTAGGGTCATCTGTCAGTTCCATTTCTCTGTCAACTTGTTCAATCAAGTCATGAATATTTGTATGAGCCCATTCAGAAGACCATGGGCAAGAATTCGTAAACTAGACTTGATTGAATTGGACCGGACTCCATTGTCTGACGATAGGTTGGACAAGGTATGTCACTAGTATAGATGTGAATTACATTATTATCAATAGAAGTCCATTGACTTATTGATGGAGTGAGAATAGGTTCAAAAAGTTCAATATCTCCATAATAAGGTCTAAGAGATGTGCACATTGATGAAAAATCAAAAGTTTGAAATTGATTCAGCTGGTCTAAAAGAGCATGCAAATTTTCTAGAATACTCGGTTGTTTCGTAGACCAAGATGTAGAAATTCTCCACTGGTGAATATAGTTAAATGTGCAAAGTTGAACAGAGTCACTCATAACATATGGATGATGTAAAAGATAAATGGCATAAATATCTGAGTTGTCCAAAGTAGAATCCTAAAGATCATGATGAGTTAAAATCAGGGACATATCAATTCTCCATTTGCAGAGAGGTTGAAAACTTTCAAGAAATGTCCATAAAAGAGATTTGGAATTTGTTGGGTCAGAGAGATGACAATAAAGGTGAAGATGTGAAAAGGCAGTGGAAGTTGTATAGAGTGCAAACATGGCTCAAAGATTCCACATAATAACTTCATCAATGGTATCATAAATATGATACATCATTTTGTATGGGGTAGGAGGATCAAAAAGTGTAGGAGTTGCGAGGATATTGTGCTTAAGAAGAGTCAGATGTAAGTAGTAAAATAGATTCTAATGCAGGAGAGGATAAAGGTTTGAAACAGTGGTTTGAGGAGTAGGAAAAAGAGGAGGAAACTCTTTTTCATACTTAGCAAACCGAGGAAACTCCATTAACTAAAATAGTGGAATATGAAGTTTGATAGAAGAAGAGAAAAACAAAAGAGGCTTAGAAGGTCTAGAGAGATAATCAACAAGTATGCTTTTATGATCTTTGATGTGGCAAATGGAGTATTTATAAGTGAAAAACCATTCTTGCCAATGAAGTAATTGACTATTGAGAATCTTTTTCTTAGATTGGTCAAGGATTTTTGGAAATTAGGTATTATCCTTTTCAATGATGAAATGATAAGGAATGAGTTGGAGGGTGAATTTTTCACTAACTCTTTTCACCGCAAGAATCTCCTTGTACCTGATATGATAGTGGCATTCAAAAGAACTAAATAAACCACTTGCATGTCCACAATAATGTCTTTGATCATTGATTTCTTCGAGGAGTACAACACCCCAATGTGTGTCACTAGCATTAGTCTGTAAGACACGTTGTCCTTGGTCAAGAATCTTTAGAGGTGGAAGATTTTGACAGATTTATTTCAAATGCTTGACAGCTTCTGTTTTTTCCTTTGTCCAAGATGGTGGGTTCTTTTTTAAAAGCTTGGATAAACTTGAAGTATAAGCAGTCATGTGTGGTATGAAATCTTGAATGTAATTAACAATTCCAAGGAATTGCTGAATTTGCTTAAGAGTGAGATATTCATTTGGAAATTGCAACAGTTCTTTTGCAATGTGTGGACATGGCTGGTATAATCCATCTTTGAATTGCATACCCAAGAATTCAATTTTTGTACTACCAATAATGCTTTTCGAGGTCAAAAGCATAATGCCATATTGTTGAGTGAGATCCAAAAATCTTTCCAATAGGACCGTATGTTCCTCATGGTTCTTTGATAATAGTAAGATGTCGTCAATGTATATCAGTGCACTGTTGAGAATAGGGTCAAAGATCTTTCTAATGGATTTCTGAAATAGTGATGGAGCAATTTTAATTCCAAATGGCATAGCAGTCCATTGGTATTGTACATTGGGAATGCGGAATGCAGTCTTATGTCTTTCTTCTAGGTGAATACCTAATTGCCAAAATCCTGCTTTCAGATTAATTTTTGATAACAATTTCTTTAAGGAATAGTGCTTGAGTACTTACCTTTGGTAAAGGAAACTTCTTATCTTGCAAGAAAGCATTAAGAGGTTTGTAGTCAATAACTATTCTCTTTTTTTTTTTTTCATGTTTTTGCTCTGAACGCTTGCTAACATAAAATGCTTAACAAGTCCAATCTGACTTCATGGGCTCGATAAGTCCTTGCTTCAAAAGGATTGCACACTCATCAAGTGCGAGCTTTAGATCATCAGGGTTCATCTCTAGATGTGTGACTTTTGTAGGATTAATATCTTCCTTCTTCTTTAATGGTAGACTAATAAAAAAGTTAACATTTTTTCACAAAGGATATGAGTGAATAAACTATGCATAAGAATCTGGATAATATTCCAACAGTTTATCTCGAAGTGCAGTGTAATGTGTAGGAACCTGGGTTAGTTTAAACATATTTTTTATTTCAGTATATAGACTAATTAATGATTGATACCTGAGGCCTGTGGGTAAGATCTACAAAGGTGATGTTTTACTGTATGTGTCCATACTAATCAAAATGTCTGGGCCTAGTAGATTGCTTCCAAGAACTTTTGTCCAAACTGTACATTGTGAAAAGAAGAAAATGTCGATTCATCTTCTTGTTATCAACCTAATCTTAAAGGTATTACCATTAACAACAATAAAGTATTCTTCGTGAGAAGTCCATACGTTAGATGATAAGATATTAGGCTTTATGATCATATGACTAGATCTAGCATCTATAAGCCTAAAAGCCTTGATGGGTTTATCGTATTTATCCTGTTGAAAGAGTTGGATCTGGACATAAGGTCATTGTACTGGTGTACGTTCTATTTTCAGACAAGTCTACTGTAGCATATAGAGAGAATCATCATCAGTAGAGGCAGATGAAAGAGATGATTCTTCTTCAGACGTTGACACAGAGATAGCAAACTTGGTATCTTTGTCCTCTTGTGATTGCTCCTCAAATAATTCCTTAAAGTCATTGTTATAATGAATTGGTAGAATAGCCTTGAGATGTTGTAACAACATGAGATCTTTCTTTTTTTTATGAGGACATTTATTTGCAAAATGATTACGTTGTCCATAGTGAAAACATCGAGTTGGCTTTTGTCAATGTGAGGACTTTTTGAAGAACTGAACAAATCTTCTTTTTGTACCACTGTTCTTCCTTTCATAGGATTTCTTCCAAGGCTTATAACCTTCTTTCTTCTTATAGATCTTTCTCCTAGGGTAGACTTGATGAAGATGAGCTTTCTTCCTATTATGACATTTACAAGTCTTTTTATCTTTGTATTTGATCTGGAGATAAGGCTTCTTGCAAGCCTATTTGAGAACTGGACAATGACCTTTAATGATATTCTTGAACAAGGTATGCTAATCACATAACTTATCAAGAGAAGCTAAAGCAAGTTGATAGATATCTTCAAGTGATATTGTTGACATGTCTTGTTGTTGAGGAACTATGGTCCTTTGTAGTTTTGGTTACAGTTCATCTGGAATGGATGAAATAAAAGTATATCGAAGATTAACATCATTCCATACATTCAAAAGATAATACCTTTATGTCATGCATTGGTAATGCTTCTATATATCACGCTTATCAAGAGAACAGTATTATTTCATTGCAGAATACTCCTGACGGATTTGTTTGTCAATAAGTTGAAAATCACCAACAATTTTTTTGTGAATTATACCAAGTAGTGCTCCAACTGTAGTGACTTGAATGTAATGAACACGTTGATAATCATTAATACTTTGCCACCATTCTCGCAAATTACCAGTGAAATGAGATGTGAATTCAGACAAAATATCTGGCAGGTGATAATTAGGTCTAGTCATTTGAAGATCAATCCATACACTGAATTCATGTATTTTATCCCTCCATTTCTTTGGGGGTCCATCGTCAAACATAAACCAAGGTCTTGAAGTAGGCTTGGTTATAGTAGGTTATGTATCTACCTGAGCTGGTGTTACTTGTAGTGCTGGTTCAGGTTTGAAAGGTTCAGTACTTGTGGATTCTACTTCACTAATTTTAGGTTTAGCTTCATTATATTGAGGCATAGTCATAGGAACATTGGATAACTGTAAAAGGTCCGCAAACTATGCTGAAGAATCAGTTGATGGTTCAGACATGTGTTCAGATGATGACTCTGGGATTAACTCAGAGATATTGATTGAGTTTTTAGATGGTATTGCAGAAACTTTAGATGTTTGGACAGATGCGTAGGAATTAGCTTCTGTATGATCTGATTCAGAACTCGAATCTTTTGCAAGAGATTTAGCAGTGTTCATAGTTGTAAGAAACTCTTTCTGTTTAACTTGGAAAAACAAAATTTTTACGGATTCCATTCGGATCCCGATAATTGAATAACTTGAATAAAGCACAAATACAAATGGTAGGAAATCGTACCTTATTCGCATTCCTACTGAAATCCTTTGAAAGCCTTTCGGATTTGTCAATTACAAGTTGTTCACTTGTCCAGCCTCTGATAATATCCACATTGTAGCTTCTCAACACCTTTAAGAAGAAGAACGTAAGAGTGCTAGCTTTTTGATATTTTCTTCTTATTAATAGAAAATCATTAGGGTGGTTTTGTATTTTTATTAAAATTAATTCCTTAATTACAATTAAAGTCTTACTCTAATTATAATTAACTTAATTTTAATAAAGTCAAATATCTTATATTTGATGCTTAAAGTTTCTTAAACTTTATAATTAAATCCAACTTAATTCAATTGAAATTTCCTTCACCAGTTGCTCTTTATAATTAAATGCGTGACCCATTATTTTTAATTCTCCAATTAAACAATTTATAATCATAGATCAAGATTGACGTCTAATAATATGTCATGATCACCTAAATATCAGGAATGTCAAAGTAAACTTAACATGTCCATGCATAGTTATGATCAATAATTTAATCTTTTCGTCATCCAATGTTTCTATTGGACAGAGTATGAATACATGTTTACTCTTTTCATCCAATTACATTCATTCTTGCTAATTAGTAACTGATTTATAATTTAAATTTAAAAATGTCTTTTTCAAATGTCAATTCACCCTGGCTAGAGAACTCCATAAATTACTATTAATCAAGAACAGTAGAACATGCTCTTTAATTATTTTAGAGTAACGAATCCTTTATTGACTATTTCAACTATCTTTGTATAGTTCATATTGCATCCAAATACTACTGATTGAATTATCCAAGGATAGTTCATAAGTAACATCAATACTACCGACTAAATTATCCTAAGACGGTCATAAATAGAATCAAAACAAAGTAATTCCCATACGAGATACCTTAGTAATCTCAAGTAAAAGGATTAATTATACGACCATCATTATGAGAAAATTCACAAACACATAAGTGATATTCTATTTAGGTTTCTCAGAATCAGGTCAGTTTAGTGACTTACTCTCTAATAATCACCCACAAAGTAGTTTAAGTAACTTTATATTTTAATTTATGGGATTAATTAATTTCTTTGTAAAAAAGAAATATAATGTGTGCTAGTTTTACCATTTTAATGATATCCCGTCTTAATGAAACTATAACTAGCAATATTTAGGAACATACATAAATATAAATGAATCTCACAATTATGATCTCATCATAATTTCAATTACATAATAATTATTTAAGGATTTTACCTTTAATATTAAAGCATCAAATATAACTAAATTAATACTCAAAATAAAGAATGTTTTTTTTTCATTAATTTAATAATAATGTCAACATTAAACTGCACCCAACAAAAGCATAAACTAACAACAAGCCCCTGCAATATTCAAGAGTCAAGTCCAAGCAAGGCGGCTTCTTTTTCCACGAAGTTCTCCTTCTCCTTCACCCATAATGCCAATCGCTTATCGCTTCTTATGGGTCCTAAAAATTTTGCTCCACAATTTCTGGATCAACCTTTGTCTGAATTTTATTGTGAGAAAGGTTATCTGGGTATTCATTTTCACGCTTCCAAGTACTACAGGTTAGGTTATTGTTAGCATTATAGATGAACAATCGAGGCATATCGTGCTAGTTAGTGGAAAAAAGTTCAAATCTGGGATTGATTATGATGTTAAATCGAAACGGGTATATGTTAGGATAAGTATGTTTGGTGATACAAGGCTTAGAAATCCAATCGTCAGCTTTTCAATCGACCTCTCCGAAATGTGGGGAGATGGTGGAGTATATGTTGGTTTGGGGTGGTTAAATGATAATATTTCATAGAGTTGCATTGTCTATTCATGGAGGTTTTGTGTTATGAAAAAAAATATGAAATAGAAGAATCTCGTAACGGAGTCGAGTGAGAGAGGGTTCAAAAGAATGCAAGAGAGGAAACAATCCACAGAATCACACGAAGAGAGAGAAGAAGGGAACAAATCTCATTCCGTTTCGACATATCTTTGCAATCGTTACAACCCGAATAAATACATGAAAGAATCGATAATGTAGGTTAGTCTGTATGCTAACAATGGTGGACATTTATTTAAATGTTGCGTTTCGTATTACTCTTTAATAATACTCTTATTACTCTGTCACCATCTTCATCTTCTACATTTTTCTCTGTAACAATTCCCTTCTCCTTAATAACCTTGTCCATCAAATTAACCTCGGGGAAACGTCTCTGAAGATCGAAAATGTATTCCCATGTTGAGCCATCTTCCTCACTGTCTGTCCACTGGATGAGCCACTGAGTCACTGCCCGATTATTTCTCTTAGTCATTCGCCTCCCTAATATCGCCACTGGAGTTCGCTCAATAGGACTGATGAACTTGGGCAACACCAAAGACGAACTTCCCACTTTCATGGAAGCCTTATTTAATTGCGAAACATGGAACATCGGATGAATTAACAATTATGCAGGCAACTCTAATTTATAAGCCACTGCACCAATTCGCTGCAAGACCCTATATGGACCGTGGTAGAGTGGAGCCAACTTCTAATTGTTACGCCTCTACAGTGAATGTTGCCTGTATGGTTGTAGTTTCAGAAGCACCATATCTCCCACCACGAACTCTCTTTCTGACCTCCGTGAATCTGCATATTGCTACATATGGGGTGTAAATCGGGAGTGGGTACCCGTATAGAGCTTCAAACGGAGTCTTGTTGATAGACGGTCAATAGGTGGTGTTATACTGCCATTCAACTAGCGGTAACCAATCTGCCCACTTCTGAGGGTCCTCACCACAGAAATAGCGTAGACAAGTCTCGAGGATCTTATTCACAACTTTTGTAAGTCCATCCGACTATGGGTGATATGCAGTGGAGTATTTCGACCTAACGCCTTGTAGCTGAAGCAACTCTTGCCTGAATTTACTCATGAACATCGGGTCTCTATCACTGACGATGGCCTCTGGCATGCCATGTAGTTTAAAAATATGATTGAGAAACAACTCCAAGATCTCACTTGCGGTGTACAGGTGCTTAATTGGGATGAAATGGGAATACTTGGTGAATTTGTCTACTATCACCAAGATGACTATTTTCCCTTCTAATCGAGGAAGGCCCTCGATGAAATCAATGTTGATTTCCCTCCAACTCCCTTCAGGTATTTTTATCAGTTGTAATAATCCTGGGTAAGCCGAGTTATCATGCTTACTTCTCTGACAGACCATGCAAGCTTGAACATAATTCCTCACGTCTCTCGCCAACCCTCTCCAGAAGAATATATTTTGCACCTTCTTCGTTGTCGCTAGTGCCCCTGCATGCCCCCCTCCCCATAGCATTGTCGTGGCTGATGGCTAAAATTTGTTGATGCAATGTCGGGTTGGCTCCCACCACCAAACGTCCCTTCCATCTCAGTAAGCCATTCTTCCTCTCATACGCCCCTATTTTCCTCTGTCCCACCTCCAATTGCTTCTTGATATCTGAAATTGCTTGATCCTCCTCCTAACTCCTTTTGATTGCCTCTACCAAGTCGCTCTTGCCCTGGATTTGTGTCACAGTGAACATTAACATCTCCGAGTTTGTTATCCGAGACAGAGCATCGACGACACCATTTTCCTTCCCGCTATGGTACTGAACTATGAAATCATACCCCAAAAGTTTGGGAAGTCAGGATTGTTGAAATGGGGTTGATAGGTGCTATTCCAGCAAGTACTTGAGACTCCGATGATCTGTTTTAACAACAAATTGTTTATAATTCAGATAGTGATGCCAATACCTGACGGCCTTGATGATGGCTAAGAACTCCTTTTCATATGTGGATAAACCGTGGTGTAGAGGAGCTAATGATTTACTAAGGAAGGCAATTGGGTGGCTTTCCTAGCACCGCGCCAATTCTATGCCCGCTTGCTTTGGTTTCTACTACGAAGGTTTTGGAGAAATCCGGTAAAGCCAAAACTGGAGCTTCAATGATTACTTTTTTCAACGCCTCAAAGGAAAATTTCTCCTCCTGCAACCAAGCCCAGTTAGATATCCTCTCCTTTTTTAATAATTCTGTCAAGGGCTTAGTTATTAAGCCGTAGCCTTTGATGAAATGTCTGTAATATTCGGTGATCCCCAAGAACCCGCAGAGCTCCGTGATCCCTTTCGGGTCAGGCCAATCCACTATCGTCTTCACCTTCCGAATATCTGTATCAACTCCCACCTCCGAAATCATGTAACCCAGATATTCAATTTGGAACACCTCGAAAGTGCACTTGTTCCCATTAAAAAACAACTGATTCTCCTTCAACATCCTCATAGCTACTGAAATGTGCTACATATGTGTTTGCAAGGATTGGTTGTAGATTAGTATATCGTTGAAGAAAACCAATATGAATTGGCGTAGAAATGATCGGAAGATTTCATTCATTAACCTTTGAAATATCGAGGGAGCGTTTGTTAGGCCGAAAGGCATAACCATAAATTCGTAATGACCCTCGTGCATCCAAAACACCGTCTTTGGGATATCCTTCAGCTTCATCCTGATCTAGTGGAACCCGGAGCGCAAATTGAGCTTGGTAAACCAGCTCGCGTCATGAAGCTCATCCAACAACTCTTCAATTAATGGAATCGGGAACTTATCCTTAACTGTGTTTTTGTTAAGTTCTCTGTAGTCTACGCACATACGTCAGGTATCGTCCTTTTTTTTACTAACACCGCCGACAAAGCAAAAGGTCCGAAGCTATGTTGTATGATTCCCTGTTTCATTAGGTCACTCACTGTTTTCTCGATGACATCCTTTTGTATCCTTGAGTATCTGTAAGGACGTACATTAATGGCTTCCACCCCTTCCTTTAGGATAATTTGGTGATTATATTTACAATCTGGAGGCAGTTGCGTGGGATCCCCAAATAATTATGCATAATCTGATAGAATTACGTTGATTTCATCTACGACGCTCCACTGTTCATTGCCTAAACTCATCTGCTGCAGTTGGAATTCGAGGGGCGTTGTTAGACGTAACATGAATAATTGACCTCCGACAGCCCCCGCAAGAGTTTTTTGAAATCCTTGTTTGATAGAACTCGTGATTTCCCCTTTGTATTTCCGTAAATAATCATCACTTCACCTTCCCAATGGAATGTCATGGTCCTCTGCCTAAAATTGCACAAGTTGTCATTTAAACCTGTCAACCATTGAACCCCTAAAATCACATCACAACCTCCCAGTGACAAAACCAGGACATCCATGGTGAACTGAGCACCTTGCATAGACCATGCAAAATTTCGTCAGCGTCGGGAGCATTTCAATTGTAACCCGCCCCCGACTGTTATATATATTGATTTGATGTCTTCTAGGGTGCACAACTAAACTCATCTACTGCAATTGGAACTCGAGGGGCGTTATTAGACATAACATGAATAATTGACCCTTCGACAGCCCCCGCAAGAGTTTTTCGAAATCCTTACTTGATTGAACTCGTGATTTCCCCTTTGGATTTTCGTAAATAGTCATCACTTCACCTTCCCAATGGAATGTCATGGTCCTCTCCATAAAATTGCACAAGATGTCATTTAAATTGATCAGCCACCGAACCTCTAAAACCACGTCACAACCTCCCAATGACTAAACTAGGGCATCCATGGTGAACTGAGCACCTTGTATGGACCATGCAAAATTCCGGCAACGATGGTAGCATTTCAACTGTAACCCGCCCCCGATTGTTATATATATCGGCTTAATGTCTTCTAGGGTGCACAACTAAACTCATCTGCTGCAGTTGGAACTCGAGGGGCGTTGTTAGACGTAACATGAATAATTGACCCTCCGATGGCCCCCGCAAGAGTTTTTCGAAATCCTTACTTGATAGAACTCGTGATTTCCCTTTGGATTTTTGTAAATAGTCATCACTTCATCTTCCTAATGGAATGTCATGGTCCTCTCCCTAAAATTGCACAAGACGCCATTTAAACCGATCAGCCACTGAACCCCTAAAACCACGTCATAACCTCCCAGTGACAAAACCAAGGCATCCATGGTGAACTGAGCACCTTGCATGGACCATGCAAAATTCCAGCAGCGTTGGGAACATTTCAACTGTAACCCACCCCTGATTGTTATATATATCGGCTTAATGTCTTCTAGGGTGCACCCCCCTCTTTTAACTACTGAGCAGTCAACGAAATTGTGGGTACTGCCGTTATCGATCAAAATGTGGATCTGTCGCCTCTGATGAATGCCTATCACCCTCATCTGTTTGAGCTCCGTGTTCTCTACACAGCCCAACATTGCTTGCATTGAGACTAAAGGAGCGTCTTCTTGCTCGGAATAATCCTCTGTTTCTTCCTCTCCTAGTACATCTTATGTAGTTTTAACTCCCGTCTCTTCCTCCGACACCAAATAGAATTGTAGTTGCCTTTTCCTACTGTTGTAACCCAACGTGTATTTTTCATCGCACCAGAAACATAACCCCTTAGCTCTTTTCTCATCAAAATCCTTACTGCTAATTGGTTTGTGTGGTCTGTGTGTTTTAGACTAGGGAGACGATCGAGGCGTGGCTACTGGAGTAGGCAGTAACCCAACTGAGCTTGAGTTCCTAGATATGTTAGGAGAAGATAGGCCTCTAGAATGAATATTAGGTGGAACATTGTTGCTCATGTTCCTTGTGGGATGGTTCCGATTGAACAGAGTGTGACTAGTTGATGCCAGAATAGCTTCCAACTTCCTCGCTAACGTATACGCCTGATGTAGGGAAGAAGGTTCGTGCAATTTAACTGTAACTCCAATCTCGGGCTAAAGTCCTTTAATGAAGAACCCTATCAAATAGTCTTCTGGTAGTGACAATCGATTTGAATGATGATCAAATGAGGAGCAGTACTCTAGAACTGTCCCCTCCTGCCTTAAGTCTTTGAATTCTCCTACTGGGTCATCAAAAATCTTTGCATCCAAATGCTGTTTCAAGGCATTAGTAAACTCTTCCAAGTCTAGTGTTCCACCTTTGTTACGATTCCGGACGTACATCCTATACCATTCTTGCGCCTTCTTATCCATATGAAGAATTGCAACGTTCACCTTTGTGTCTACTAGTGTGTGATCCAGGGAAAAATACTGCTCGCATCGATACAGCCATAATTTTACGTTATCGGTATCGGACAACGGGAAATCTATTCGAGTCATCCTCGTCGGCAGTGGTCTTCCTTCTTCCATCACCTTTTCTGAGCTACTCTGGAATGTTGGGTCTATGGAACCGATGTCCCCTCCAATCCTCTGCAATGTTTGTAGCATAAGGTTCCTTAACTCTGACATTTCCTTCTCCACTTTCTCTATTCTGCTGTTCATATCGGAGAACATTCTTTCCATCAATCCTTTAAGATTGTCCTCCATCTTACGCAGTTCTGCATTTCATGTTCCTTCAGCCATGATCGAGTAGCAGGATCGCGTGCTCTGATACAAATTTATTATGGGAAAAAAATCGAATAGAAGAATCTCGTAACGGAGTCGAGTGAGAGAGGGTTCAGAAGAATGCAAGAGAGGAAACAATCCACATAATCACACGAAGAGAGAGAAGAAGGGAACAAATCTCATTCCGTTTTGACATATCTTTGCAATCGTTACAACTCGACTAAATACATGAAAGACTCGATAACGTAGGTTAGTCTGTATGCTAACAATGGTGGACATTTATTTAAACGTTGCGTTTTGTATTACTCTCTAACGGAAGCTGAAGACGCCTCTGCTCCGTCACCATTTTCGTCATCTACATTTTCCTCAATAACATTTTGGTTGAGGAAGGTTCCAGTTGTGGTTTGTTGAGTAAGCTTGGGGATCGAAGCTTGGGTAATTGCTAGTTTGGGTTGAATTTGTGAGACGGAAGATGAAATTTACGTGATGCAGACCTTGAGAGGATGAACGCAGCCATGAAAAATGGAGAAACGTAAATTAAAAGAAAACTTCCAATTCATACAACATCGCAGTAACAAATTATACGATGTTATAAACCACCAAACAACTCATACAAAAAAGGGCACTGTTTAACCCACTTCCATTTATACCCAAACATTAAAACACTGTGTTACATAAATCCCCTCCGAAACGCAACTTTTAATATCTTTTTTTTATAACAAAGGAAAAAAAACCACATCCAAACTAACGCAAAAGTCGACGGTACAAAGCGCCTTGCTGGTCCCATCGAATGAAGTCTAAAACCGTTAGTGGTGCCTCCTGTAAGATGTGCAGTCCGGAACTGGCAAGGGTAGCAAGTGAAGCCAAATGATCTGCACTTTGATTTCCTTCTCGGTGAATGTGCTGAATATGAACTTCCCAGTTTTGGAGAAGCAAATCACGAACGCCTGTCACCAAAGAAAAATTGTTAGATAAAACAATAGTGGAGGAAGACAAGAGGTTGATTACCTCGAGGGAGTCCACTTCTAGGATGACTCGCCGGTAGCCCATGGTCCAGGCCAGGTGGAGGCCCGCGGCGATACCGCCTAACTCAGCCTGACGCGGGGAGCCGCCGGGCATGCGTAGAAGAAACCCGCCACACCACCTGCCCTGGCAGTCCTGAAGAAGCCCCCCTGCAGAGGACGTGGTACCACCATGCTTCATAGCGCCGTCTGTATTAAGCTTTATCCAGTCCGGGGGCGGTTTGGGATAGCCCACTAACTGGCTCGGGGATAGAGCTTGATCCGGGAACACACAGCGCTCGGCTACTCTCGCCCTTACGATGCCCTCGGTGTAGGCGTAAACTGCTCGAGTCCCTGTAGCCGGCCACGTAAAATCAAGGTTAAAGATGCTCTTATTACGCCAGTATCACAGGAACCAGCAGGTAACACCAAACAGGGTGGCCCAGTCATAGTTGTGAACTGTGCGGTGTGCTGTAAGGTTAGATTGGACCCACCGCAACGCATCATGGTGGAAGAAGTTCAGATCTGCGGTCACTAGGGGAAATTGGCCCTAGGTCGATTTACCATACAGGCAATCACGGAGGGCGTGAAGGGTAGTTTCAGGCTGGCCACAATGGTGGCAACGGTTATCCGTCGCTAGATGCCTGCGAACTCTCTAATGATTAGTGAGCAGCTTGCCTTTCACCAGTAGCCAGAGGAATGCTCAGATTCGCTGGGGTCCGGCCCACTTCCAGATAGTCGCCCATGTACAGCGGTGCTCGTCAGCGGGTCCCCTGCAAGCAAGATGTAAGCAGAAGCAACTGTGAAATGGCCCTGCGCTGTGGGACCCCACCAGAACTCATTTTCCATAGTCCGATTAGCAGACGGGGGGGTCGTCGCGATAGCAATACAAACGGAGGAGGGGAGAAAATGCTGAAATAACTGCCACTTCCATGTACCATCAGCATGTTGGAAGTCAGCAACCCTGGCGGAGAGGAGGCTGCTGGGGATGGGGGACGAAGCCACTTCAAGAAGAGGGCCCCAATCCTGTACCCAGGTGTCCAACCAGAAGCGAATCCGGCGGCCATTCCCTAGGCGCTAATGAAGGCCCTGACATACAGCCGGCCACGTGGCAGCAATACCCCTCCAAGTGCTCGAGGCCCCCCGCCTAGTGAGGGACGGAGGAAGATGATGGGGGTCAAAACGATATTTGACGCGGAGAACCTGAACCCAGAGAGCCTGGGGCCGGGTAAGTAGCACCCATCCTAATTTAGCCAAAAGCACATCATTTGAGGAGCTGATCCTTTTAATGCCCAGACCCCCTTTGCTTTTGGGGCGGCAAACGGTGTCCCAGTCGGCGAGGTGCAGCTTGATTTGGTCACCTGCTGAACCCCAGAGAAAGTCGCGCGTGAGGCGGTCCAAGTCATCACAGAGTTGCCGCTGGAGGCGAACCGTTTGCATCGTGTACATAGGCAGGGTCGTAAGCACCGATTGGGCAAGGGTGACTCTACTAGCCAGAGATAGAGTCCGGGCCTTCCAACCGGCTAGCCGCTGACGTGTGGAATCAATGAGGTGCTGGTATATGCGATAAGAGGATCGCTCGTGGATCAGGGGGACTCCCAGATACTTCCCCAAGTTAGAGGCCCGAGGGACATGGAGGCGTTGGCTGATCCGACAGGCGAGAGAGGGGGAAACATTAGGAGAGAAAAAGATGTGAGTTTTGGCCGTGTTGACCTTCTAACCAGAGGCTTGACAGAATATGTCCAACGTAAGGGCGATGACCTGGGCTTGAGACTCAGTGGCCTCCGAAAAGAGGACCAGGTCATCGGCAAAAAATAGATGTGAGAGCAAGGGGCCCATAGAGGAAAGTTTAAGCGGGCGCCAAGCTCCCGTGGCCACCTGGTCCATAATCAAATGACCAAGGCGCTCCATGTAGAGAACGAACAGATAGGGAGACAATGGGTCGCCCTGCCTGAGGCCACGGGAAGGCTCAAACGGGTCAGTCAATTGGCCCTGCCAAGTGACCTGAAGGGAAACAGAGGAGACACACTTCATAATGAGCGAGATGAGATGCAGCGGAAGGCCGATGTCCATAAGGGTTTGCTGAAGGAAATCCCACCGGAGCCGGTTATAAGCTTTTTCTAGGTCCACTTTGATGACCAGCGTCTTCCCCTTCTTCTTCCTTATGGAGTGAATGATCTCCTGGGCAATTATGATAATGTCAGTGGTTTGCCTACCCTGGATGAAACTGCAATGGGGGGCGCGAACTAGCCAATCCATATGAGCTTTCAAGCGGTGGACCAGGACCTTGGATGTAGCACCCCCTTACCGTAGGGTATACACCGGGACGCCCGTAGGTCATTCCGATACATATCCTATAATAAGGGTGCGCTACGAACGATCACTAATATACTTCACATGGTATCATAAAATAAAGCATCAATATAAAATTCACTAATTTTTAAAACCATAAAATACTTCTCATGCCATGTCAGTACAAGCAGTCTTTTATATATCTTTCAGAGTTTCACTGTCTGAACATTACTACAAAAGACATCTATTACAAAAGCCTAACTAGGTCATCCCCAAAAATCTCAGCTGACCGACTTGTGTGCCATGACTTCTCTTGCCAACACGATCTACACGGAAGGAAAAGTCTCTTTAGAGCTAGGAGTCTACTCTCTCAGTCCTGAAAAATATATTGCAATTTTGGGTGAGTTTGCGAACTCAGTGAGGAACCATCATCGATGGTTCACCCAATTCATGCATAGCCAAGTATAATACAGATTGTTGCACCATAACATAATCAGAAATATCACAAATTAATATCACACAATTACAAGGCATTTCATTGCTCATCCAATTCCAAATATCCAATTACATGCAAATGAAATGAGTATGTGACACTTTCCCATTTTATTACGGTGTTGTGACCGAAGCGCCGAATCTGTCCCAATTTGGGCTCATTAAACAGTGAGCCAGTGGCTCTAAATCGTGTGGGCTCAAGGTCCCATGCGTTGAGCTTTCAACTCTCGGTGGCTGCTCCAATACAATCATCATTATCTGTTCATGCATTCATGTATGAAATGCATATGTCCCATTTTCACATTAAATGCATCACAAATTGATGGTACTATGTCACAATCGAATCGCAATTCACAATTTATCACATTACAACCAAGTAGGTCACAGATTCGCAAACAAGTAACACTTCTATGTCATAAACTCCCATACATCGGACACCTCCAGTCCTGAATCAAGGCAGAAACAAACGCAACAGTCCCACCATTAATCTCCACAGTGTCATAAATACAGAATTATAAACAGATAAAGATTGAGGAACCATCTAGGTTACTCACAGATTACTCCCGAAGCTAATGCCTGGAAGGTTCGGCAACGTCCGTGGGATGACGTTCCAACTGTGCCTCTATAACATTCAAGATATTCACACATTACCAATTGCGCAATCAGAGATACCAATTAATGCACATGTAGCAATTAAAATGAGTACAATGCATGTTCGTGACATTCCCGGCACAAATTCACAATTTTCTGTCACAAAAATTTCCAATTTCACAGAAAATGAAATTCAATAAGTCATGAATCCGATGCCTCGAGAATCAGGTCAATCGGATGTCGGACGGAAAAGTTAGAAACAAAAGAGTGGAGGGAAGTCAGTTCAGCAAAAATACATGTCCTAGTCGACTAGGACATGTTGTAGTCGACTAGGACGTCTACAGTACCTAATTGGATTCTTTCCTTTTTCCAACTTCCCCAACTTGCCTAGGTCATAACTCTTTACTTTGAACTCCAAATTGGACAAACTTAGTATCTATTTCATAGAAAAAAGAGAGATCTACAATGTTCATGAAGAACAAAAAAGCCAAATTTATCTTTAAGGGTGTCAAAAATCTAGTCAAAGTTTCTGTCCAGTCAATGAGTTCCTAACCAGTGCAGTATCTAGTAAATTCAATAACTTCCCATTTCCTTAGTCAAAAATTACACAATAAATGTGCACAGAAAAATCAAAATGTTTTCTACAACTTTCATTAACAATATGAGATCAAATTCAATTGGTAACTAGATCAAACAATTCAGTGAATGCTGCTGCCTCTATGGTTGACCTGAACTGAACAGTCATTTTCTAACAAGCATAACTCCTTGCACGAATGTCAAGAAATTGCATACTTTATACCTATGAAAAGATAAAACACATTACTACATTTCTCATGAAGGGCTCAGAATCAAATTCCATCATTAACCAATTCAAAACAGTCTTGCAAGTTACTACCCTGATCAGCAGTCCACGACCTAACTTCAGTCCAATCTTTGAAAACTCATAAGTCCCAATTCTGTTATCCAAAATTAGCATGTTATATACCATTTTCAAGATAATTGTTTCCTATACAACTCTTCAGAAGATCACTCAAGCCAATCCAATTCACAGAAATTGATAAAATTGCTTATAATCAGAATGTGCACCAAATCCACTCTTAGTCTAGGTTTCACCAAATTGTTCAAAATCAGTCAATATTCCACAATGCATATCTCCCAATATACAGATCAAAAAATTGCAAAATCAGTGGGAATGGAAAGATAACTTAATAAGCTTCAACTTTCATTTAGACCATTTTCCCTAATTCCATCTCAAGTAATTTAGAAAAATCAGCAAAACACTTAAGTCATAGTTTCGGTTACTGTTCACAGACACTAAAACAGTAACTTTCCAAGCCAAAAATTCAAGCTCTTAAGAAATTGGACAACACCTATTTCACACAAAAATGTAGCCAACAAACCAAAGTTTATTTTGGCACAAACCTAACCTCATTTGCATAACCACGCAATTAGTTATGGCAAAAATATTAAACCATGATCAATGTACATTTTCCAGATTTCACATTCAACTTAACTTCTTTCATTTCATCACTTTACCTACATCAATATGCATCCCCTTGGACTTCTAATTCAGCCCTAAGTTCACCTAAACACTCTCTTGCATCAATGGCCAAGATTTGGCAGCACACAATACACATAACACTAAACCCTAGGCTTTATGACATTAATGCACACAAATCACAATAAAAGCTTCTATCAACTAAATGAAAGAACATGAACTAGGATTCTCACCTAATCAACCTCCAAGCTTCAAGCTTTTCAACCTTCCAAGCTTCAAGTCTTCAAGTGCTCAAACTACTCTAACTCACTCCCTCTCAACACCAACTACAACCCTTACAAGACTAGGTTTACTTTAGTACACTTAAGAAGAGGAGTAAGTAGGTTAAGGGAGCTAAGGCAAAGGTTCAAGCAAATAAGAGCACCCACGACAATGCAAGGGGAAGAGAAAGCCACGAAGAAGCAAAGAGGGAAACCCTAAAATTCAAACTCCAAAGGTCAAGTGTCGTGAGTGGTGCATGAAAGCATAAAGGAACTTGTCCATTTATTTAGAACAATATAAAAGAAGAGCTACGGATACAAGCTTTTAAGTAATTGGTTTTGGTCTTTGCAAGGAGAAAAATCGTGAAAGAGTGGAGGGAATAAGACAAAATCCTTAAATGAATAAGGACACTTGACAATTCATGGAGAAAGAGACAAAAACCTTAATTAAAGAACCCTAATCCCAATTAATCTTTAATCCCTCTAATGCTAATGGCTCAATAACAAATCCCAAATTATTTATCCCATAGGCCCATGCCATTGGACAGATCTTGCTCAAGACAGAAACCCATTCGCAGACGATCATTGAAAATTTTCCGGTCCGGGCAAGTATCCCGAAAAATTCCAGAAAAATTCCTGAAATTTCCTAAAAATACAGATCACACATAAATCACCCCAAATCAATTTTTCAAACACACTTATCCCATATTTCACAAAAATATTCCATTTAGACACATATGCCGGGAACTGTCAAGAATGCATGTACAAACATGTGCATATACAAAAATTTTCATTCATAGAAATATAGAGGCTATATGTTGCGTGTTCATGCAGAGATATATTGTCACTCGCCTAAACCGTCCCAAATGACCAAATGACCCTTCCCATCGGTAATGGGATGTTACATTGGAGATAAGTTTGTACAGGACATTGCAGAGGCTAATAGGTCGGAATTGAGTGATGGACTGAGGGGAGGGAACTTTGGGAATGAGGACGAGGGTGGAGTGGTTTAAAGTAGAGTCCCAAATTTCCAGACGAAAAACCCTCAATCGCGTCCCTCTTCCGACTTGCTCGTGGGACGTACTTTTACTTAAAAAAAACATAACGTCTATCTGTGGGTCCACTGTAAATTTTTTTAAAAAGATTTTATGATGGAGGCTAACTCCGTAACTTATTCCATTTAATTAGTGGTTATTTTAAACGTTTTGTAAATATTATAATTTATTTAAAATATTTGTAAATGTTATGATTCATTTTAAACGTGCTAAAATATTAAGGGTCAATTCAAATTTTGATGTAATCGATAGGGGTTAAAATGTTATTTTGGCCTTCAATAATTGAAAAGTGTTAAATTCTAGTTAAATTTGGTTATTGAAAGATGAAGAAGAGAATTGATCTTGTATTGTATTGTGCTGTGTATTTCTATATGCATTTTGTACAACTATTTATACAGGAATTGAAGGTATAAGAATGGAAACATAATTACAGCAGAAGATTCTAAGGCTAAATATAAGTAGCTAAAATCATGGATTTAATTGTTGTTGCTGAATCATAGGATATACGTTATCATCCCCCCTCAAGCTCAAGGTTGACGTAACAGTGAGCTTGTCTCGTAGTTGGCGAAAAGTTGTGGTAGGTAGTGGTTTGGTCATGGCATCTGCAATTTGTTCCTTGGCAGAAATGTGTCGAACTTGGAGAGATTTGTTGGCTACCAAATCACGAACAAAATGAATATCTATTTCAATATGTTTGGTGCGAGCATGAGCAACAAGATCAGCAGTGAGAAACGTGGCACCAAGATTGTCACACCAAAGTGTTGGAGATGGGATGGGAAGACCAATTTCACGGAGAAGTGATGTAATCCAACATACTTCTGCTGAGGCAAGTGCAATACTCCGATATTGACTTGATCTGGAGCGACTAAGCTGAAGTTGTTTTGGCACTCCAAGATATAAGATTAGGGCCTAGGTAAACACAGTAACCAGAGGTGGAGCAACGATCATCAGGACATCCGGCCCAGTCAGCATCAGAGTAGGCCGTGAGGGTAAGAGTTGACGATTTGAGAAAGTGTAAACCATGAGAAGCAGTGGAACGTAGATACCGGAGGATTCGCTTGACGGCGGTCCAGTGGATATCAGTAGGACAATGCAAGAATTGAGAGACTTTGTTAACGACAAATTGAATATCAGGACGGGTAAGGCAAAGGTATTGGAGAGCACCAACGGTGCTTCGGTATTCAGTTGGGTCAGAAAGAGGTATGCCATGGTTTTTGGAGAGGGGTAAGGTAGGAATCATTGGAGTTGGTGTGGGTTTAGATTGATCAAGATTTGTACGAGAAAGGAGGTCTTTGGTATATTTTGTTTGGGTAAGGAGGAAGCCATTTGATGTGGGAGTGGTTTCAAGTCCAAGAAAGTAGTGAAGAGGGCCCAGATCTTTGATAGAGAATGTGGTATGTAGAATGTCTATGAGGGTAGTAATGAAAGATTGGGAAGAGCCAGTAACCAGGATATCATCAACATAAACCAACACAAAGGTAGTGCTAGTGGAAGTAGTGTGGATGAAGAGAGAGGTGTCAGATTTGGATTGAGTGAACTGGAGATTGAGTAGTTGTTGGCTTAGACGTTGAAACCAGGCACGGGGTGCTTGCTTTAAACCATAAAGAGCTTTATGAAGATGACAAACATAATGAGCATAGTTAGGATCGACAAATCCAGGAGGCTGAAGCATGTAAACTGGTTCATGAAGATTTCCATGAAGGAAGGCATTATTGACGTCCAATTGACGGATGGGCCAAGAATTGGAAAGAGCAATGGTGAGAATGATGCGAATGGTTGTTGGCTTGATGACGGGACTAAAAGTGTCAGTGTAGTCAACACCAGGGGTTTGATGATAACCTTTCGCTACAAGACGGGCTTTGTAGCGATCGATCGTCCCGTCCGGTTTTCGTTTAGTTCGGAAGACCCACTTGCAACCGACTATATTGGCATTGATTGGTGGGGGAACAAGAGTCCATGTTTTATTTTGATGGAGAGCATGAAGTTCTTCTGACATAGCTTGACACCAATGGGGAAATTTTTTGGCTTGTGTATAACAGGTGGGGTCAGGAGGATCAGGGGAGGAGTTGGTAGTATGAAAGGTAACATAATCGGAAAAATTTCGTGGTCTTCTGGTATTTGTGCAAGTGCGGGTTGTCATGGGATGATGGGGTTGTGGAGATGATGATTGAAGAGGAGTAGATAGAGTTTCTGTTGGTAATGGTAATGGTAAGGTTATTTTGGGAGGGGAGTGTGTTGGAGTTGGTGTAGTGGTAAGGTCAGTGTATGGAAATTGGATTTCAATGAAACGAACATGTCGGGAGGTATGAATTTTATGTGTGGTAGGGTCAAGACACCGATAACCCTTATGTTGAGAGGAATACCCAAGAAAAATGCATGGTTTGGCCTTAGGAGTGAGCTTATCAGATCACGTTGCGCCAAGGAAGGGAAAGCAGGCGCAACCAAACACTCTGAGGTGTGTGAGATTAGGTGTTGTACAAAACAAAACTTCATGAGGTGTTTTATTGAGAAGCACTGGTGTAGGGAGAAGGTTGATTAGGTAGACAGTTGTTGAAAAGGCTTCATACCAAAATGGTTTTGGGAGGTGGGCATGGAGAAGTAAGGTAAGTCCTGTTTCCGTGATGTGCCGAATTTTGCGCTCAGTAACATCGTTTTGTTGGGGTGTGTGTGGACAAGAGATGCGGTTGACTATGCCATTATGAGATGTATACTGAGCAAAAGGACCCTTGATAAGTTCAGGTGCACCATCAGATTGTAAAACTTTGATTGTGGTAGATAATAAGTTTTCATAGGTGGTTTTGAAATGGCGAAATTTGTCAAGAGCTTGTGATTTGTGGGTTAATGGGTATATCCATGTGAAACGACTGTAGTCATCAATAAAAATAATAAAGTAACGATACCCAGAGAGAGATAAAGTTGGGGATGGTTCCCAGATATCACAGTGAACAAGTTGTAACGGGGCTATTGAATTTCGAGATGATGAGGAAAAAGGAAGTCTAGTACTTTTTCCTTGAAGGCAGGAAGAACAAGGTTTTATTACATAAGGTTTATTAGATAGACTACGAAACAAAGTAGAGGTAGTGGTGTGGGAAGGATGCCCAAGTCGTTGATGCCAGATTGCAGGAGAGACTGTTTGAGCAGTAAGAGCAATTGGATTGTGGAAGACGGTAGGTATCCTCATTGGGTAGAGATTGCCATGGATGTTACCCTTGAGAAGAGGAGTCTAGGTTTGGAGATCCTTCACAACATAGCCAAAAGGGTTAAACTCAATGGAACATAGATTATCAGTGACAAATTGACCAACAGATAAAAGATTAGTAGTTATTTGTGGAACAAGGAGAACATTATTAAGGTAAAGAGATTTCGGATGGTGAGTGAGTGTGCATGTGCCAGTTGAAGTGATAGAGAGGGCTTTGCCATTACCAATAAGTACTTGATTTGTTCCACTATAGGGTTCGGCATTGTCGAGAAGCTGTGGATTGGACGTCATGTGAGCAGAGGCACCAGTGTCAGGAAGCCATTCAGTGATATTGCTAGTGGTTAGGTTGGAATTATTTGGGTGCTCATTTATGTTCAAAGCAGAAAAAGCACTATGAAAAGTGTTTGGGGGAGGGTATGATTGTGCATTTCTAGAGTTGGAATATCTAAAATGACATTTGGCAGCTGTGTGACCCATTTTGTAGCAAATTTGACAAAGGGAAGGTTGATTGGGGTAGTGGGATTTTGTAACAGTGTTGGGCTGATGGGCCAGGGGATAAAATTGGGATTGGGCTTGGGAGTAGTGGGGCTGGGTAAAAGGAGTTTGGGTTTTGGGCTGAAAAGAGAGGAGGATGGGTTGGATGGATTGGGTTGGGTCGTGGGTTGGATGGATGGGCTGGGTATGGGACGTGGGCTGGATGGGTTAAGAAGTTTGGTTGGTGCGGTGATTCATAAATTGGGGGAGAGGGATTATTAGGGTTGGACGAACGATGATGATGAGAGAAACGAGAAGAGGGAAAAGACCGACGGCCACCTCGTCCTCGGTTGCTGATGTGGGTAGCGGCAAGGGCGACATCGGGGTCGGTGGAAGAGGATGAGTGGCACACCGACAATCGTTGCTCATGAAGGAGAAGCTTAGCTCGAAGCTCAGTGAAGGAGGGTTGGACCTCGCGATTCTCAATGGTGGTGACAAAAGCTTCGTAGTCGACTGGTAAGCCGTTAAGGGCGAGAACGACCAGATCCTCATCTGGGACAGAGGCTCCGATGGCTGCAAGATCCTGCGATATGGAGGACAGAGTGGTGAGATATTCTGAAATTGTCGCGTTACCTTTTCTGGTGGTGTGCAATCGGCGACGAAGGAGAGAACGTTGGGCTGTCGTCTGTTGTAAGAAGTGTGTTTCTAGTCGGGTCCACAGCTGGTGAGCGGTAGTACATCCGAGAGCCATGGAGGACACCGCCGGAGACAGAGTAGCAGTTAGCGCACAGTAAACCAGACCATCATGTTTGTCCCAGTCAAGGGAGATAGTGTTGGCCGGCGGGGTATTGGTACCATCGATGTGTCCTAGGAGATTGCAGGTACGTAAAATGATTCGAACTTGATTGCTCCAAACAAGATAATTGGAATTGTCCAATATTGTAGTGATGAAGTTGGTAAGATTCTGAAGGGGAAAGGGTGGTTGTATTTGTTCTGCGTGTTGTGTGGCCATTGGCATGTAATGAGGTTGATGTGAATGGCAATTGTGTTGAATAATTTGTGTATGTTTGTGAAAAAAAAAATAGTGGCTAAAAAAAGGGAAAAAATTTGGGAAAGAAATATAAGCTATGTATTTGTCGGAAGAGTTGGGGAAGAGGACTGGATTGTGGGCTCTGATACCATAAAAGATGAAGAAGAGAATTGATCTTGTATTGTATTGTGCTGTGTATTTTTATATGCGTTTTGTACAACTATTTATACAGGAATTGAAGGTATAAGAATGGAAACATAATTACAGCAGAAGATTCTAAGGCTAAATATAAGTAGCTGAAATCATAGATTTAATTGTTGTTGCTGAATCATAGGATATACATTATCAGTTATCTTAATTCAAAACTTGATTGAGCTTAATTCAAATTACAAGTGTTCGTTTATTTTCACAAAAGCTAGTGAGGACCTAAAAAGTCTAGAAAGTAATAAAGAGCTTTTGGCTTTTTACATGGAAATTCATGTTTAAGAATCTTCAACATAATTGAATGCAGAAACTACTTCCTTTGAGAACGGCACTGATTAGTTGATCATTAGTTGGCGGCTCCTTTTATAAAATAAAAAACTAAGTAAAAAATATACATCTCCTTTATAATTTAAGTTTTATTTGATAAGCACTCCAAATTAATTCTTAATTTTAAATGTGTTAGGATATATGTTATATATCTAAATAATTAGTTTTGACATTACTTATTAATTAGACATATAAGATATTAATTTTAGTAAGATTTAAAAAGATGTGGAAGAATCCTATACAAAATATAAGTCTACTCTCTGACAAACTTGTGGCATATTATGTTGGTGTTTAAGATGTATATTGCTGGATTTTTGGGATATAAGATAAAGGCAATTTGTCTTGCGTTTTATGGATGGTGTGGATAAAAGATAAGGGCTTTTGGTGTATCCTGCGTGAGTGTCTTGCAATTAAATGTGTAGCGGGACTCTTATTCTTATTTTGTGAAGGATTTGTGGATATCTTGAATATACGACTGCAACATGACATGGGAAGATAGCTGAATAAAATTTGTGTGGTTAGTGGAGTAATGTAGCAATGAGTGAACGAGTGCAGTGGGCGTTAATTGGAGATGAAAAATACAGCTGAATGAGTGCATGTGAGCAATTGGCGTTAATTGGTTTAGTGCTGTAATGTATCGTGTGCACAAGGAGAGCATTAATTGGTTTAAGGCTGCAGTGTATTATGTACATAATAGACTCCTTACGTGATTGATCTATCCACCTTCAGGAGCTATATAAATATGGATTCGATGTAGCTTGTTTGTCATCAAATCAGTGGACTTTAGTGAATGAACATTCCATTTTGGTACTGCACGTTTCATTTATTCTAGCCTTCCATTTTGTTACATCGTTTTGTTATTGGTGGTTGCTTCTTCTGCAAGCGTTCTTCTCTCTCCTGGCTACTGTGTCTTTTGTTGTTACGTTTTTCCTTGGATTTTTAGTGAAGATATTGAAGCTTCACAACAAATCTTTAGATGAACAACTTTATGCTCTTTTGTTGATGAAGCAAAATATTTAGTGGAGTTGTTTTTCTCTCAATTGTATTTAGTTTTTGTTCTTCATTATTCTAATCACTTGAGTTATTCGTTTATTGTTCTTTCGTTAAAAGATCGACCAAAAATTTTTTCTGTCGAGGTTAGTACAAGACGGTTGTACTATTGGGTATAAAATTCTTTCACGAGAAGTGAGAATGAGAGATAGTGTTAAGGGTTTAGTAGTACTGACTCAATAAAGCCTTGAGTAAATTTATTATAGCTCGGTAAAAGTTATTAAGCTGGGTGAAGGTCTCGCAGATATAGGCAAGATGTGTCAAACTGTGTTACCAAAATTACGTCTGCCGTAAAATAGGAAAGTTTGCGAAACGACTATCCCTTCGATTTTTCAGTTGGTATTAGAGCAATGTTACCTATTCAAAACTTGGTAGCAAGTTAGTGCAAATCCTAGTTTCATGAACATGACCATAAGAGAAGGAACATCAATTATCAGGCACTTATGACCAAAGGTATACTTCTTATAACACCAGTAATCCCAGGCCACCGTTGTGAGATAGTTTCAATCATCCTGTATGGAAATCATGGATGAAAGTCTTCATTCAAGCTCAGGGTATGAAAGCTTGGCATTTGGTAGTGTATGGGTGGACGTATTCGATGATCACTGACGATAAAGGAGAGACAGTTCTAAAAGATCCATCTGAATGGACAAGAGCCGAAGCAGAAAGTACACTTGAAAATTCATAAGCAATGCATGCAATATTTAATGTTGTTGATGAGGGACACTTTTTAATGATATAAGCCTGCGAATCGGCTAAAGAAGCGTGGAATGCTTTGCAAACTATTCATGAAGGGTTTAAACCTATGATAGTGTCGAAACTACAGACGTTAGCGTGGAATGCTTTGCAAACTATTCATGAAAGATTGTGAGATATGACAAATCAGGCACATCAATTGGGAAGAAATATTCCAATCTGAAACTAGTCAAGAAGACGTTGAGATCACTACCTCTAAGATTTATTTCAAAAATTGCATCAATCGAGGAGGCTCATGATATCAATGACTTGTCATTGAAATTCTTACAAATTTCGAAATGAATTTGTTGGGGGATAATTGAGAGAAGAAGAAAGGATTAGCATTGCAAGCTGCGATTGGTAAAGTCGTGAATGACTTAGAGGATGAATCCGACGAGAATGAAGATATAGAGCTATTAACATGAGAGTTTAGTAAGTAGATGAAGAAAGTGAAAAAAGGATAGATCCGAGTTTAGGCAAAAAGACGAGAGCTCATCGAACAACAACTTCAAACAAACCAAAACTCAAAAGGGAGAAAGAAAGATAAAAAGAATTCAATGTCATGAGTGTCAAGGTTTCGAACATGTTCAAACAAAGTGTGCTAATACTTTGAAGAAGAGAAAAGGAAAATCCTATACGAGCATTTGGAGTGATGATGAATCCGGAAGTGAATATGAAAGTGACTAAGAAGTTGTTAATAGTACTGCGTTAGTTATTTTGTACAGCAAAAGCCCAGTTACTTGCTTAACAACAATTGAGAAGGAAGTAACTAAAGATGAAAAGGGGAGTAAATTGGGAAATTTTGAGATAAACACAGAACAATCAACTCAAGACTCGATCTCAGATTATGACAGTGATGAAAGTGGTTCAGGTGATAACAAGAAGAGCATTTACGAGGCGTAAAAATTAATGTACAAAAAATGAGTAAAAATATATAGAAAGAATGAAAGATTGAAGGAAGAGAATTTGTCCATAAAGAACACCATCCAAGCGTTAGCAAAAAATTGATATTGATGCCAGATGAGCTTGGTGAAGCTAAAATGAAATTGGTAAGTACTAAAAAACGATTGGGAATATTGAATGGAGGCACAGGAAAATAAAAAAGTTAATGGAAATTGGTAAGGTTAAAGATGATCTTTAAGGCATTAGCTATAAAGGTGAGTGCTCTAAAGTGAATGAGGAGAAAAATAATATGTCCAGATCTGCCCAAGAAGAATAAACATGGAGAAGGAATCAAAAATTTGTATCGATGTGTCATTTTTGTGGAGTTATCAGGCACATAAGGCCGAGATGCTACAAGATGTTACAAATTATGTTTCAAAGAGGTCAAAATTGAAAATCTAAACATTCTCTATTAAAATTTCAGCAACAACCTATGGTACTGAAGCACACTTGGATTAGAAAGAGTCAATTACAAACACAAAGGCATTGTGAAGGAGAAACAAAAAGTTGTCTAGGTTCACAGTTAGTTACTGTTTATAAAGAAATTGGTCATACAAAGAACAAGTCAGATACTTCAGAAGAAGAAACCGATGACAGAGATAATATGATGAGAACAAAGCTCAGGTTTGAAATTCTTCGAGGGGCACAGGGATTATTTACTTTACATTTTTGAAGTATTTTTTTGTGTTATTAAAAAAAATCGAAACGTAAAAAAAAAGATTTGTTTTTTTAATATTGTTATTGTCGTCTCATCTTTTTAGCAGTTTGCATTGTGACTTTTATTTAGCTCCACTGAAGACTCCTCAACTTTCTCGTCGGTGTAGGTCTCTCTTTTGGGTATCTCTCTCTCTAACTACACTGACAAGACTCATCTTTATTTGCTTGGGTTTATGAATTTGATCAGTCTTATGAAGATGGAATTGAAGTAAGTAACGATAAGTTGACATGTGTATTAACTAATAATAAATTGTCATTTTAACGTACTTATGATTCTTCCACTGCACCTATTATTGATTATTATGATTATATGCTTTGATACTGTTTTGTCTTAAGGGGGAGACATCAGATTTTTATAGTGAATGTTTCATTTAGGGGGAGATTTCAAGGTATATGTGTGATTACTCGTCGTACTTTTTGACATCTTTTTGTCTTAAAGGGAAGAAATTTGGATGATTAGATAAACTTGATGTTCTTTAGAATTTGATATTTGATTAAGGGGGAGTAGTTGTCATATAAATTGTGAATTTAATACTTATATGTCCAATTATGTTATTCAGGGAGAGTTTCATACTTATGACAAACAATGTCAAAAAGGGAGAGATTGTTAGGATATATGTTATATATCTAAATAATTAGTTTTGATATTATTTATTAATTGGACATATAAGATATTAATTGTAGTAAGATTTAAAAAGATGTGGAAGAATCCTATACAAAATGGAAGTCTACTCTCTGACAAACTTGTGGTATATCATGTTGATGTTTAAGATGTACATTGTTAGATTTTTGGGATAAAAGATAAAGGCAATTTGTCTTGCGTTTTTATTGATAGTGTGGATAAAAGATAAGTGTTTTTGGTGTATCCTGCGTGGGTGTCTTACAATTAAATGTGTAGTGGGACTCTTATTCTTATTATGTGAAGGATTTGTGGATATCTTAAATCTACGAATCCAACATGACAAGAGAAGATAGACGACTGCAACATGACATAGGAAGATAGTTGAATAAAATTTGTGTGGTGAGTGGAGTAACGTAACAGTGAGTGAATGAGTGCAGTGGGCGTTGATTGGAGATGAAAAATATAGCTGAATGAGTGCATGTGAGTAGTGGGCATTAATTGGTTTAGTGCTGCAGTGTATTGTGTGTTCAAGGAGAGCATTAATTGGTTTAAGTCAGTAGTGTATTGTGTGCAATGGACTCCTTTCGTGATTGATCTCTCCACCTTCAAGAGCTATATAAATATGGATTCAATGCAGCTTGTCTGTCATCAACTCAGTGGACGGTAGTGAATGAACATTCCATCTTGGTGCTACACGTTTCATTTATTCTGGCCTTTCCTTTTTGCTGCATCATTTTATTATTGGTGGTTGCTTCTTCTACAAGCGTTTTGCTCTCTTCTAGTTGCTGTGTCTTCTGCTGCTACGTTTTGGCCTTGACTTTTAGTGAAGATATTGAAACCTCACGGCAGATTTTTCAATGAACAACTTTTTATTCTTTTGTTGACGAAGTAGCATATTTAGGGGAGTTGTTTTTCTATCTCAAGTGTATTTAGTTTTTGTTCTTTATTATTCTAATTACTTGACTTATTATTTTATTGTTCTTTCATTAAAAGATTATTGAGAAAATCTTCTATCGAGGTTAGTATAAGACGATCGTACTATTGAGTGCAAAATTCTTTTACGGAAAATGAAGTTAAGAGATAGTGTCAATGGTTAAGTGGTGTCGATTCAGTAAAAACTTGGATAAATCTATTATTCTTCGGTAAAAGTTATTAAACCGGATGAGAGTCTCGCAGACGTAGACAAAGTGTACGAAACTGCATTATCAAATTTTTAATACTATTTGTTATTTCGTTTTTAATTGTTTTTGTTTTTGTTAGTGCTAGATACGTTCATAGTAAAATTGAAAAGTTTACAAACGTTCATAGTAAAATTGAAAAGTTTACAAAACAATTACCTTCTTCGATTTTTTAAAATGTTTGAAATTTTATCCTACAATAACATCCAAGGTGAGTTCCGTTATTATTTAATTTAAGAAATTTTAGGAAAACTTTATATTATTTAACAATTAATTGTGGCACATTTTGTTGGAAATTCAAACAATAAGGGCCATGAATAATTAATTGTACTTGATAATTTGATAAGAACAATATGTATTTACACAAAGAATGAGAAAGCCCAGTTACTGCATCATGATTCTGAATTCTTCAAAGCTAAGAACACCATCACCGTTCAGATCAAACCGATTTATCATAACTTTACACTCACGAATCGATTTGGAGTCACCAAGCTTACTGAGCATCCTCTTCAAGCTCTTGGGAGTGATGAAACCAGAATTCTCAGTATCATACATCCCAAAGGCCTCTCTTAAATCTCTCAACTTCTCTTCTTCTCCTCCAGCCTCCGTAAGACCAGCAACGTCCTCTGGCCCCAAGAAACCATCTCCATCGGAGTCCCATAAGCCAACCACCATCTCCGCCTCTTTAATACACAACTCCCTTCCCCCAAACAACCCTATACGGCGGCTTAACTCCACCGGCGAAACCTTCCCATCACCGTTCTCGTCAAGGTGTTTGAACACAACATCGAATTCTCCTACTTTCATCTTCTCACGACTCCAAAGATTCAGTGATTTGAGTTGGTGCTTTAAGTTCTACGTGACAACAAGGGTATCACAAGTAATGGGCACTGCTGTTTTTCGAGACTTCAAGGTTGATATGTTAGCTAGCCTGTGAGCAATCTCTAGGCATATATACTAATGATTTCGAGACTTCAAGGTTGATATGTTAGCTAGCCTGTGAGCAATCTCTAGGCATATATACTAATGATGAGCCGTGTTTTTTGTGAAGTGGAACTTTGAATTGAACCTGGGTTTCTGTTTTCCAGATTCTTTATCAACATGTTTTAACGCAGAAACCCATGTTGAAACTTCTTATTGGAGAAGAGTGTCGAAAACGGGTGAAGGACCGTAATTTAAGAGGAAGGTAAGAAGAAAGTTAGCAAACGCGGTCCAGTCCAAAAAAACTGCCCAACTTGAATAGTAATGAATCAAGTGGGTATTTGAGTGTTAATAATCAAAATTTTAAATTTGCGCTCAAAATACTTTAGGTCTTATTTAGTAATCAGCTGATTGCTTTAGCTGTTAGCTCTATAGTAGTTAGCTGATAGTGAATTAGTATAGCTAATTTGATTGGCGGATAATATCAACTGTTTATTTAAAAATATTTGATAAAATTAATTGTTTAATATTAGTTATTTATGTGTAAAATAACTTATGAGGACATGACTTAAAATTTTTTTATAAGGACATAAATATTATATATTAATATTTTTTGAATATTCTCGTAAAAATTTAAATAGAACAAAAAATTTAACACCATTATTTAAATCAAAGGTCTATAATAATCTAAGAACGATGTCTAACTGTCATTTAACTAGAAACAATATTATCACGAATAGTTGTTATCTCTCAAGTTCTCAATTCTTCAATGTCTTCTTGTGTAGAGTTAACTTTAACATCTCCAAATACATCTAGAGATATAAATTCAAGATCTTGATCGATGATGATAAAAGCTGAGTTACCAATTGTACTTCTTTTAATATAGTTATGCAACGCAAAAGTTGCACAAATTATTTTATTTTGATTTACCAATGAATATTTAGACAGTTTCTCCAATATCTTCCATTAAGTCTTAAGAATATTAAAGCCCTCTTAATACAATTTCTCAATAATAAATGAGTTCGATTAAAAACTTCTTGAGATCCTCTTAGATTTGTACCATATAATTCTAATTGATGATACCTTATCTTTGAGTAAAGTGTTAAATATTCTTCTTTTTCTGGATAACCTTTATCAACCAAGTAATATTTACTTGAGTGTCATAGAGACAATATAATTAGTATGAATGATATTCTAAAAATTCTAAATCATGAATAACAAATCCTACAAATCTTAAAATTACTTATCGGTGATTTTGAAAATTTGAGTTTTGGATTATCGATTGTATCAAAGAAAATGCAAGAATCATGTAATGATTCCTCTCAACCTGCTAAAACGTACGTGAATAGTAAGTCAAAGTTGCCAATACATTTGTAATCATTAATCCTGTCCATCCTCTATGGAGCATTTGATCCTCCTCTACAACAACTACCGCTAAATGTGTACCATCAATAGCTCAAATGCAATCTTAATATAAAATAATAATCATAAGATGATAAAAACATCTATTTTCAATGAAAAATATAATGAAGGGGAGGGAAACATTAAAATGTGACATATATCTAACATCGTTGACAATTCGTAGTATAATATTGTTGAATTTGGGATCTTTTGGTACAATTATATCTTTTAAAAATCTATCTACAGTGCTTAAAACTTCTTTAAGAACTTTACTCACAATTTCACCAAAATATTGAATGTACTCTTACGTATCTCTATTAGGGGTGACTTTATTTAGGATATACAAGAATAGACGCCCACTTTCTGAAAAATTGACATCTACACAGGGAATGTAACATCAACTAGTTTGCTTAAATGTTGCTAATGGACAACAATTGTTTGAATTTTTTAGATTAGTAAATAAATTTAATGAACATCATTTCATTTATCATAGTATACCTTTAAAACAAGTAATTGAAATCCTTTTAAAAGTTCTTTTTTTTCATCTTGAATGTATTCCGCAAACAATTACACTTATTGCACTAGAATTGGAAATGATTGATTCAATCCCAGTTTTATTCTTATGTTTCAATTTAGTTTAATCAATCAATAAAAATAAGCAAATTAAAACATATTTGTCTATGTTCAAAATAAAATAATTATTTAAATTAATGCTAAAACTTAACTGAAAATTGTAGTAGTTAATGAGCATAAAACTTACTTTTAATTTTGTGAAAATGTAATCCCTTAATAAAATTAATCTTATCTTATAAATAAGACTAAAATATTTTAATAATTTAATTATTGAAATTAACATTAAAATAATTTTTGACATAATAACTATTTGTAGAAACATTTTATGTTTAAAATATTTAAATATAAAATATATATTTAACTTAATGATTTAATTCTTCTTAATTACAAAATTTAATCCAAGTATTAATAAATACAATCAATGCAACTTGAAACTTTCCCATCAAGCCTAATTTTTGAATCTAACGTTATAGAAAATTTCAATTATTATAAAATAATTTGGTAGTGATTTTTGTATTGTACAATATCAAATCCAATGATACTTATTCTATTTAATTAAAAATAAAATCATTTTTAAAAATAATAATATCGATATGAATCAAAAAATTATTTAAAAATCCAACTTGGTTTAATTTGTAAACAACTAGAGCATATTTTAAAGTAAATTGAATTCGCATTTTATGCTTATCTATCTCTATCTCAATCTTTGTAAAGCAAGTTGATAGTTTGAGTAATTTGTAATAACTTTTGAGTATAATGATCTTTTCGTCTCTTAATTTCTCAGTCGCTAGAGTACAGGGTTTCTTTTAGAAATGTTTTCAAAAATAGCGGATTGAGTTCAATCTCCAACTCCATTAGTTGATTACCAAATATGGTTATTAGTAGTTAGATATGGTCAAACAATTAAATACCTCTTAATCTGCTAAAAAATAGTTAATTAGCCATTTACCAAAGAAGGCCTTAGTTAATTATATGTTAGTTGTTTTAGTAGTTAGATTGAGCCTTAATACTTTTGAACTAGGTTTCATATTGCCAAACCTAATTTTAATCTCTATCTAACCGTTCTGAAAAGATTTAAGTATGTTCAAATTATTATGTTGTAATTTTAATATTTTAAAGATTTAATATCACTTTCACTATTAACGAAATTAAAAATTAAGTACGTTTTCATCTATAGTGGGTACATTGAATTTGGTATTAAGATTTCAATATGTTATAGTTACCCTTATGAATGAAGATAAAGATTAATTATAATTTTAGAAATTTTATACAAGAAAATTGTTAAAATAAAATAGGATGAAAATATATGTTTCCAAATAGAGATGACAATCAACTAAGCAGCATCTAACCTAATTCTGTTCAAACTCGAATCGAGTAGACTTGAAATAATACCGAAATTGTGTTATTTTAGTATGATTAATTGAAATGATGCTATTTTTTATTAATTGTTTTAAAATGATGTTGTTTCATCAAATTAATTTAGGCGGCTGAAGCCTTTTTGACTTGAGGGGTTAGTCTTCTCAACCCGATCTTGATCTAAAATTTAATTAATTTGAGTTTAGCCTATTTACTTGGATCTTGTCTATGCTGAACATGTCATCCTTTTATATGTAGAGAGAGTTGGTTCCGGAGGGGCAGATTTGCTTCAAAGTGCAAGATTCGAATCCCACGGTTTGTAGTGTGAGAAGAATATTCTTGAGCCTCGCGCTTTAAGGGTGCAAATTCCTTGTAAAGCATGGGTTGTTCACCTCCTCCTTAGCAGCATCTTGAAAGTACTCTAATTTACATCATTCCAATTGTTTCGTCGGGTCGAGGTGTGGGGTGCCCTTTAGGTTGGAGATTCCACCTTTTTGCTCCAAGAGAGAGAATTAAAACAAGAATCTTCTCTACTGTTGATTTGTCTGGCACAACAGAATTGAAGATTGAAATAATTGTCTCAAGGAAAGATAGCCTTCGAAGCAAAGCAGTTTGTAACTAAAGGGCTGCTTTACAGAATAGTTTGTGTAAATTAAAGTGGATGACTTTGTTAGAAACTTGCAGGTCTCCGCCGCCAACTTGTAGACTGAGGGTGTTTGTTTGACTGGAATTATTATTTTAAACAAACCAAGAAGCTTCAGTGGCCTGTCTTCAAATAGAATACTCCATCCAAAGTAAAGGAAGTTATTTAGTAGGAGAATTTCTTGCTTTACAGCTCTCACATGTCCATCCTCCAAGATGGAAATGTGCAGGAAGCTCCTGGCAAGAAGAAGATATATCCATGAACTGGCCTGCCACAAAAATAAAGTATGTGGTTTAGGCATCGAACTTAGATTTTTTTTTCCTTAAAAACTGGAATTCATGAAGATCTTATGAACATGCCAATGAATTTACCTTCACACAGCCAACACAAAGTAGAAGAAAACAAAAAGGATTGTTGTATTCAAGATATATTAACATCCCGAGTACAATTTGGACAGAACCTGGAATTCCACTTCTAAATATATTAACATGGTGAAAGCAGAACAAATTGTTAGGCTTCAATCACAATTCGTACAACGTCAATCAAGAGCAATTCACAAATCTCAAGAGACCAAATTACAAGAACAAACAACCAAATAAGATATATGTATATAGGTATCAACCAGGTAAAAAGTGAATTCAATGGGTTGTTGTCTAGCCTAATATATTAATTTGTGAAGAAGGATTATCATATTTTGCAATTGAATTCAATACAAAATTGAAAAAAATATTCCTTTCGTGATTATAAAAGAATAATTTTTTAGAATCTCATTTTTTCAATTTAAAGACCTGTATAGTTATACCTTAATAAGTACCGATAGTAGAGAGTATTCTATGAAAGAAGGAGGACAACATATATACACACTAAATCCCACCAATAAATAGAAAATTATAAGAGTGTAAAGTTTGTAAGCAATTAATCCTTGGTCGTAACTATATTACAAAACGACTATAAGTTATCCTACTAATTTTAGTATTAAATATAGGTTGAAACTCCAAATCAAAAATACTCTTAATCTAAACTTGAAACAAACGTTCAAAATCAACAAATAACTAAAATTACCAACTGTAGAGTAAGAAAGACCTACTCTCACTCTCTTTCTTTTTCTCTTTCAACGTTCTTTTTCAGTCTTCCCGATGCCCCCATCATTTCCCACTTTATACCCAAAAAAAAAAAGGGTTTTATAACCAAACAAGGTCATGTAAGGATGCGGACAAGTATATGGTACCTTCTCCTCTTACATGGGTCCTTTTTATGATGTCCCATAACTCTCGCATGGGTTCTTGTCGCCCACTTCCTTAACCTTCACCTACTGTGATGGAGAGTAGGGTATGAAGCGTAGTTTTTGGTTGTTAAAACAACCTCTTCGAGTCCTGTCCTCGCCCAGAAAAATTGAGCACACCATCGAACTTGCTTCAGGAAGAGGATAGACAAATCTTCAACAAATATTTCAAATCTACGGTGGAGGCAATGGCTGGAGGTATATTGGTTTCGGTTATACTTTCCGCTACTTTGCTTAACATATATATACGGTTTCTATGTTGCTTGTGCATGTGTTTTATACGTTCATTATTTGTATGAAATGCATGCTGGAATTTACATTTGGTATCAGAGCCATTTACTGCCTCTGTCTTGCCTTTGAAATGATGAAAACCACCGAATGCAAATGCCCCTGTTTTCCTCTATTCTTGTTGCGATTTTTCTGCCGCGTATGTATGTATTGAGGGTGTTGATTTTTTCAACGTTTTGGCCCTCCTTGAGACGTTAAATTCGTTTTGTCGTCGTCCGTGGAGCATGTGACGTTGTCTGAAGGAAGAGGGACGATGACCGTACGTGAAGGCTTCGACGTCGTGATTTCTGGAGTGTTACATGATCGAGTTTTCTGCATCACTTGCGCGTCGCCTGGTCTTCATCGTCCCACCGCTGGCCTTCCTGCAGCGTCCAGCTACCTCTGGACGTCAAACCAATCGGGGCTCCGACTGGTTCCAGCCGGGTCACGCCTGATCCGACTGGAGGTTGAAGACGACCTCCCTCGTTTTTCATTATATATATATAGATTTTGGGCTTGGGCTTGTGCATTGTAGATCCAGCCTTATTTTTACCAGATCCACTTTTGGGTCTTTGACTATTGGGCTTGGGCTTAGTTATTTAAGATCCAACCTTTAAATCATTTTGAGTTTTATTTATTTTGGTCTTGGTCTTGGGCTTTTGCTTTTTTCAGATCCAATATGTTATGCATGTCTTATTCTTAACATTTAATTTTATGACATGCATATATACTAATTATTTAATTGTGCACAAATTACATGTAATTAATTGTCAATTTTGTATGTATAAATTCATGATTAGTACACATGCAAACTTAGATTAATTATTTTGTGCATTATTATTTAATTTCTTTATTGTTTAATTTTGCACAAATTATGTGTGATTAATTGCAAATTTTGTGTGTATAAATTTATGATTATTATACAAGCAAAAATGTTTTAATTATTTTGTGCATTATTATTTCATTTATTTGCATTATTTATGATTGGATGCAAATATGAAGGCTTTAATTTAAAGCTTACAATCATGTTAGTGATCATATGATTTTAATTAATTGGAAGTAGCCACAACATCTCAAATTAATTTTAATTATATATTTAGCTTAAGATCACATTAATACATAAATTGTAATTAATCATATGTGATACACTAAAATCTACCCACGTGAATTTTATTATATTTGTATGATTAATTAGGATACAATATCGGATTATATTTCTTAATTACCCACAGGAATTAAGAAAAAGAACATAATTCTATAGTTTTATCATAACGTTTTAGATGACTTTAATTGAATAATTCTTTAGCCCACAGGCAAGTATTATGTCACTAGAGTCATCTATTAAATGTGTGATTTACATTGGTAAATTATGAATCATTATGGGTCTTGACATATATATATAACGAGCATATATTTTTTTATTTCTCAATTTGCAGCTAGTCATTCATATAATATTTAATGTGAAATTCCCGAATTAAGAGGTGACAACTATAAGGTTTGGAAGGAGAGAATTCTGCTTCATTTAGGCTGGATGGATATAGACTATGTTATTCGGAAAACAGAACCTCCAAGTACAACTAAGACCAGCACTCCAGAAGCTATTGTTCTTTATGACAGATGGGAGAGATATAACTGTCTCTCCGTAACGTTCATAAAGATCAAAATTTTTGCTGGTATTCGTAGTTCAGTTGATCAGCATAGTAATGTGAAAGATCTATTAAACGCCATTGATTAGCAATTTGTTACATTTGACAAGGCCCTAGCCAGCACTTTAATTATGCAGTTGTCATCGTTAAGGCTCACTGGAATGAAAGGGGTATGTGATCATATAATGCGTATGAGGGACATAGCGGCTCAATTGAAAGCGATGAAATGTACCATATCGTAATCTTTCCTAGTGCATTATATTCTGTGCACTTTACCTTAACAATACGATCCCTTTAAGATATCCTATAGCACACATAAGGATAAGTGGTCAATCAACGAATTGTTGACCATGCGTGTACAGGAGGAGGAGCGGTTGTTGATGGAAGATGGTGAAAGGGTCAATTTGACCGTTTCTTCTGGAAAGAAGAGGCATGACGATGCCAAGAGTAAGGGAAAGGGCAAAGTTGCGCCTTAAGCCGATATAAAGAAGTCGTCAAAGTGTTTCTTCTGTAAAAAGAGGGGACACATAAAGAAAGACTGCGCCAAATGGAAGGACTGGCTCGTGAATAAAGGTACTCATATTTCATTTGTTTGTTATGAGTATAATATGGTTAATGTTCATCATAACACATGGTGGGTTGATTCTGGTTCTACAATCCGTGTTTCGAATACCTTACAGGGTATGCAAAACCTAAGGAAGCCGGTGGGAAGTGAAGAAGTCATATATTTAGGAAGCAAGACGAGTTCACATGTGGAAGCCATTGGGACCTGCAGTTTGGTTTTTGAGTAGTGGTTTTGTGTTGTATTTGGATAAGACCTTTTATGTACCAAATTTCTCTCGAAATTTGATTTCTGTATCCAAACTTATACCATTTGGTTTTTTCTTTAACTTTTCAGATTCTGGTTTCAGTTTATCTCATGAATCGAAAGTTATTGGTTGTGGTACATTATCTGATGGTCTTTATTCCCTACAGTTACAACATAATGATGCATATAATTTGATGCATGTCACTGCTGGATTAAAACGATGTGTTGTGAATGAAGAATCCTCTATGTTGTGGCACCGTAGATTAGGACACATCTTCATTGAGAGAATTAAGCGATTAGTAAATGAAGGAGTACTCAAGATTTTGATTTTGTTGATTTTGAGACTTCGTGAGATTGTATTAAAGGTAAACAAACTAACAAGTCTAAAAAGGGTGCCAAGAGGAGTACAAACATATTAGAAATCATACATACAGATATTTGTTGTCCAGATCTGGATGCAAATAGTCCAAAATATTTTATCACCTTCATTGACGACTCTTCGCGATATATGTATCTCTACTTACTTCGTTCTAAGGACGAAGCTTTGGATGCCTTTAAAATTTTTAAGGCTGAAGTGGAGAATCAATGTGAAAAACTGATTAAAATCGTGAGGTCAGATCGAGGTGGAGAGTACTATGGTAGATACACTGAAAGTGGACAAGCACCCGGTCCCTTTGCAAAGTTTCTTCAGGAACATTGGATTGTTGCCCAGTACACCATGCCTGGTTCTTCGGATCAAAATGGTGTGGCAGAAAGAAGAAACCGAACTTTAATGGACATGGTGAGAAGTATGAGGAGTAATACAAAACTTCCTCAATTCCTATGGACAGAAGCTCTAAAGACGGATGTGTATATATTAAATCGGGTTCCAACCAAAGCTGTCTCAAAGACACCTTTTGAGATGTTTAAGGGTTGGAAACCGAGTCTGAGGCATATACACGTTTGGGGATGCCCGCCTGAAGTGAGAATTTACAACCCACAGGAGAAGAAACTAGACCCAAGGACCATTATTGGGTATTTCATTGGATATGCTGAAAGGTTTAAAGGGTATAGGTTCTATTGTCCATCTCACAGCACTAGAATCGTGGAATCAAGAAATGCAAAATTTCTTGAGAATGACTTGATCAGTGGGAGTGGTCATTTTCCAAACATAGGGTCTGAAAGTGGCCATGATGAAGCTCAACCCTCTGGTTCAAAAGATCAATTGATTGTCATTCACACCCCTCAAAGTCAAATGGGTGTAGGACAATCAGTTACTGAAGTTCCATGAGCTATTACAACTAATCCAGTGGATCCAGTTGTAAATGAGGAACAACCAGAAATTGTTGAGCAACCAGTTGAACAACAGGTTGAGCAACAAGTCCCTCATGAGGATAGTAATACAACATTAAGGAGATCTACTAGGATTAGACGATCAGCAATACCTAGTGATTACATAGTGTATCTACAAGAGTCAGATTACAACGTTGGAGTCGAAAATGATCCTGAAACGTTTTCACAAGCCATGAGTTCTAAGGAATCGAACTTGTGGTACAATGCTATGAATGATGAGATGAATTTTATGGTGTCTAATCAAGTCTGGGATCTCGTTGAATTGCCACATGGTGTGAAACTCATTGGATGTAGATGGGTATTTAAGACAAAGAAAGATTCACGTGGCAACATTGAGAGACATAAAGCAAGACTTATTGCTAAAGGATTCACCCAGCAGGAAGGAATCGACTACACGGAAACATTTTCTCCTGTATCCAAGAAAGATTCACTTCGTGTAATCATGACATTAGTAGCTCATTTTGATCTTGAGTTACATCAAATGGATTTGAAAACGGCGTTCCTCAATGGTGAACTAGAGGAAGAGGTTGACATGAAACAACCTGAAGGATTCTCCTCTAGTGATGATGAGCATTTAGTCTGTAAGCTTAATAAATCCATATATGGGTTGAAACAAGCCTCCCGACAGTGGTATTTAAAATTTCATGAGGTTATCACTTCATTCGGTTTTGAAGAGAATCTCATGGATCAATGTTTATACCAGAAGATCAGTGGGAGTAAGACTTGTTTTCTTGTGTTATACGTGGATGCCATTTTGCTTGCAACTAATGATAAGGGTTTGCTATATGAGGTGAAGCAATTTCTCTCGAAAAATTTTGATATGAAAGATATGGGTGAGGTATCTTATGTCACTGGCATTAAGATCCATAGAGAAAGATCTCGAGGCATTTTGGGTTTGTCTCAAGAGACCTATATCAACAAAATTTTAGAGAGATTTCGGATGAAAGATTGTGCACCAAGTGTAGCTCCCATTGTCAAGGGTGATAGATTCAATTTGAATCAATGCCCGAAAAATGACTTTGAGCGAGAAAACATGAAGAACATTTCATATGCTTCAGCTGTAGGAAGCCTTATGTATGCTCAGGTCTGCACTCGACCTGACATTGCATATGCTGTTGGAATGTTAGGAAGATATCAGAGTAATCCAGGTATTGATCACTGGAAAGCTGCAAAGAAGGTTTTGAGATATCTGCAGGGTACAAAGGACTATATGCTTTTTTACAGACGAACTGAGAACTTGGAAGTAGTTGGCTACTCCGATTCAGACTTTGCTGGCTGCACTGATTCAAGGAAATCATCATCTGGTTATATTTTCATGCTAGCTGGTGGAGCTGTATCTTGGAGGAGTACCAAGCAGACCCTGATTGCTACTTCCACTATGGAGGCTGAGTTCGTCTCATGTTTCGAGGCCACCTCGCATGGTGTATGGTTGAAGTGTTTCTTATCTGGGCTCAGAATTGCTGATTCAATTTCTAAGCCATTAAAGTTATATTGCGACAATGTTGTTGCCGTCTTTATGGTTAAAAATAACAAGAGTGGAAGTCGAAGCAAGCATATCAGCATTAAGTATTTAGTCATAAGAGAACGTGTTAAGGAAAAGAAAGTTGTCATAGAGCACATTAGCACTGAGTTGATGATTGCGGATCCTTTAACTAAAGGCATGCCACTTAAGCAATTTAAGGATCACGTAATGCATATGAGACTTGGTTCTACAATGTGATTTATTGTATATTTGTTCAAATGAAACTCTTATTCAGTTTGATGTTTTCTCATAAATTTTGTGTACACATATTTGTTGGTTTTGAGAAATGTCATCTAATTTGGACCTGAAATAAACATATGGTTTATTCATTAAGTTAACGGGCGAGTAATGAGAAATTTTTTATATGTAATGCATGGAAGATACTACTCACTATCAGAGGACTTATCGCCATGATTCATATATTTGATTTCTTGTTATATGTGGTAGTTTTGGGTTGAATGGACCAAGTGGGAGAATGTAAGGATGCGGACAAGTATATGGTCCATTCTCCTCTTACATAGATCCTTTTCATGATGTCCCATAACTCCCGCATGGGTTCTTGTCACCCATTTCCTCAACCTTCACCTACTGTGATGGAGAGTAGGGTATGAAGTGTGGTTTTTGGTTGTTAAAACAACCTCTTCGGGTCCTGTCCTCGCCCAGAAAAATTGAGCACACCATCGAGCTTGTTTCAGGAAGAGGATAGACAAATCTTCAACAAATCTTTCAGATCTACGGTGGAGGCAATGGCTGGAGGTATATTGGTTTCGGTTATACTTTCCGCTGCTTTGCTTAACATATATATACGGTTTATATGTTGCTTGTGCATGTGTTTTATACATTCATTATTTGTATGAAATGCATGCTGGAACTTACAGGTCACTTATACAATCGTTTCACACGATCCATTTACACGGTCGTGCATACATGATATATGGGCACATGTTTTTCAAACAATTGTGTATGTCTTTGACTCTTAACATCTATCCGTACACATTTGTAGTTACCTAGATGGTCTTTACACACGGCCATGTATGATAAGGAAATGGGCTTGTCTGATCTTACATGGTCATATTGGTCATTTTCCAATTTGTACACGTTGACAGTCACTTATATTCAATGCAATCACTTGTAATTTGTGTTTTATTATAGCTTTAACTCTTACTTTCAATGGAAGCATGAATTGAAACACAATTTCATGTCAGTTTATAGTATTTGTTAAAATAATATGGAGAGATCTAATCTCACGTGCAGTGGAATAATTAGAAAACTAGTTTGCATGATTTTCTAAAAGCCAAGATGATTAACATAAAAATTAAATAAAATATGAGCCATAATTCGTACTTTATTTTAAAACTTGATCCTTTTTTTATTGTTTCCTTCAAACCATTTTCGAAATTGGTTAATCTCATCCACTATAGTTATACACATATCCAATCTTTACCGGTATGCACATAGTAAGTTGAGAGAGCTCTACAATTATTGTAGAGAGGGTGAAGAAAAAGCTGTTAACTCCCTTAGAGTCAAAGCCTATTTATAGTAGTTTTGAACATTTTAATAATTTAATTAAAATAAGGTTCTAATTTTAATAAAACTTTAATTAGAATTACTATCACTTCTAATTAAGTACTAATGATGCTTAAATAAGACCCAATATTTTATATTATTCATTATATATTAAATATCATATTTAATCATAAAGTTTATCAAACTTTTAATCAAATATAGCTTAATTAAAACATAACTCGTTGTATTATCAAATATATTGACAATATATATAAATTATACTCTAAATTATATTTAGGATTAGATTAGCTAAATTTCTTTAACTTATTTTTAATTATTTAATTAAATAATTTTATCTATAAATTAAAATTGATGTCTAGCGAAGGCATCATGATTGCTTAAACATTTAAAAATATCAAAGTGATTTTGATTAAACTTTTATGCATAATTTTTCGTATAACTCAATCATTTTATCATGCAATGTTCTAATCGGATATAGAGCAAGAAATTAATGTATATTCTATTTGATTTCAATCATATCAATTCTCCATCATTAGTAATTGACTCAATTGACTATATTTGAAAACTATTTTAAAGTGTTGTATCACCTTGACTAAAGATTTTTTAAATCAATACTAATTGAAAACAATATAATCAATACTAATTGAGAATCATTGAACATTTTCCCTAATCGCTTTAAGTGATGACTCAACTATTTTCATACAATTTATATTATATTGAGTAAATACCGTAGAATTATATTGATTAAAATAAATCATAAGTAGTATTAAAATATAACGAATTTTGTTTCTCCCAATAACTTTGAAGAATAAATATAATTTTTGACATAAAAGTCAGAGCTACGTGAAGATTTGGCCAAAAAGGCTAACTCTTATCAACTTGCCTTAACCAATAGTGATCTATCAGGAGCAAGCTTCTACGGGCTTGTAAAACTCTAACAGCCTGTTTGGTTTGCGGAATGGAATAGAAAAGGAATAGAATAGTTATTCTGTGGAATAGAAAAGATGAGGAATAGAATAGAATGTGTATTACTTTGTTTGGTTTAAGGCATGGAATAGATAAAGAATTTCTATTCCATTGTTTGGTTTGAAAATATAAACTTGGAATAGGAAAGGAATAACCAACTAAAAGACCAAAATATCCTTATTATTATTATGATATGATATTATTATTATTCTTTATTATTATTATTATTATTGTTATTATTATTGTTTATTATTATTATTATTATTATTATTATTATTATTATTATTATTATTATTATTATTATTATTATTATCTTTATTATTATTATTATTATTATTATTATTATTATTATTATTATTATTATTATTATTATATATTTTTTGTTATTATTATTATTATTGTTATATCTTTTATTATTATTATTATATCTTTTTATTATTATCTTTATTATTATTATTATTATTATTATTATTATTATTATTATTATTATTATTATTATTATTATTATTATTATTATTATTATTATTATTATTATTATTATTATTGTTATATCTTTTATTATTATTATTATCTTAATAATATTATTATTATTATTATTGTTATTATATCTTTTTTATTATTATTATTATTATATCTTTTTATTATTATTATTATTATTATCTTTATTATTATTATTTATATAAATATCATCATCATTATTAACCTTATTATTATTATTATTATTATTATTATTATTATTATTATTATTAATTGTTATTATTATTATTACCATTATTTATTATTATTATTATTATTATTATTATTATTTATGTATATATTTTTATTTTTATTAGTTATTATTATTATTTTTTGTTTATATTATTTTTATTAATTAATTATTATTATTATTATACGAATTAATTTTCTTGCTCTACTTATTATTATTATTAGTAAATTCTATTTTTAGTATTAATTTAATTTTCTAACATTTTGCAGTGGTTAATTTTTCTAGTCCGACTCATGTCTGCATTTATTGTGTGGTCGGAATTACAATATAAAATAACAATAGATCGATATTAAACCAAAATAAAACATAGGGCTTTAAATTACAAAAAAGTTAGTTAGTTGAACAAAATATAAGTTTCAGCCCTATTTTACATAACTAGACAAAATAACTCCTACATGAATATAATGTTCAGTGTGTGGCAAGAAACCTCCTCACCCACCCAAGTTTTCGAGCAGACGCCAGAGCAAAAAACACAACCAGTTGTTGAGGATGATCAGGAAGTTTGCCTAAAGTAGTATCTCTTTCATCCTCAGTGAGCCCCTCTATCTCACTCAATGCAATATCCAACTGTTGCAAGTTTTTTTGAATATCTTTTTCAGTCCCAATACTCTGAGACAATTCAGCTCCAACCTTATTTATGGTATCACCCAACGTCCTAACAACATCAATAATTGTTTCTTGCGTATCATTACTCTTTTTTCTCTTCCGTCCTGAAATATTTTCAGCTTGTGTTCCAATATTTGAGGTTTGAGGTTGGGTGAAGGACTCATCTATCTCATGCCAACTATGCTCATAATGATCTTCATCACCTTCATTTATCCCACCTACATCTTCTTGCCTTTCCATTTCCTCCAGAATATCTCCAACAGTTAAAGCGTCATTTCCGGTTGCACGATCTTGTCCATAAATCCCGATCAATTCATGATAAAAGGAAAGCTCCTCCGTCGAAATTGAGCAAAGATCTTTGTGACTCTGTAGCAGGTGGGAAAAGGTCAATAATTTATATAAATTACAAGAAAGTAGTTAAAGAAAATACTTAAACAAGATAAACAAATTGAATACTTACACTTAAGTAAGAATCCCATACATGATCTTCAGCAATGATAATCTTCCTTTCTGCATCCCATCCAAATCCACTTGTGTCTTTCCTTATCATATCATAAGCAATGCTCCACTCTTTCTTCAAAGTCTTAATCCTAGACTCTATATGAGGTTTGGCTCTTAAATTTGAATTAGGAAGTTTTGTTGTAATCATTCTTTCTAATTCATTGAGATACCCAGCTTTAAATCCAGTATCAGCATTATACTTTCCCACATTATACAAATCAACCATACAGGAAACTAGGACAACATCCTCATCATAAGTCCACTTTCGTTTTGTTCGTTTTGAACTTTCAGTCTCAACAGCGGAGGGAGAATTCATCGACATACTTATCTACCAAATTAAAGCAATAAAGATAAATTAAAAATAATCATCATAATTAAGGAAAAATAAAAACATCAAAAAAATTCTTCATATCAAGTAACATTAAGCATCAACAATTAACGAGAACAATATGGTCTACAATAACAGCGTATAATATAAAAAACAAAAGTACAACTTACATAAACAATTATTTCAAACCTCCTAACATTGACAATAAAATACAATACTTGAAAAAAAAGTCAATTCTCAATTTGCCTAGATGTTTGCCATTCACTGAACATTTCACGTGCCAATCCAATTCTCCAATTTGTCCAAGCATTAGTTGGGTCAATAGCAGTGATAGACTCCTCCTCAACAACTGGATTGATGTGAAAATCATCCCCTAAATCGCTCTCCAGGGGATCAAAACTCATCTCCTGCCTAATAAAATTATGAAGCAAACAACAAGCTAAAATAATTCGATTGTGTGTTTTTATTGGATAAAATGATGGACTCCTAAGAATAGCCCACCTAATTTTTAATAATCCAAAACACCTCTCAATTACATTGCGTGCACTCGCATGTTTCATATTAAAAAATTCCTCTGCAGTTCTTGGTTGATAACCTTGACGCCATTCATTCAAATGGTACCTTTGACCCCTAAAAGGTGCAAGGAAGCCCTCACAATTTGTATAACCTGCGTCGACTAGGTAATAGCAGCCTATATAAAAAACACTACATAAGTTATACAATTAACATTTTCTTATGTACAAAATTCCAAACAACCTTCCTTTATCATATAGGAAAGCTTACCATGGGGCACTTTTAATCCATGTCTCCTAGTTATTGCATCACGAAGAACTCGACCATCAGCTACTGACCCTTCCCAACCAGGAAGAACATAAACAAATTGCATGTTAGGTGTGCACACACCTAACACGTTTGTCGCAATGTCGCCCTTACGAGTTCGGAATCTAGCCTTATCTTTAATTGGTACATTAACCCTGATATATGTCCCATCTAGAGCACCTAGGCAATTCTAAAATTGAAATGAAATAAATAATAATAAGAAACCTTAATCACATTCACTATATTTTCTTATAAAATAAAATGGCGATTATCTACCTTAAACCACCTCCACCGATGGTCCGAAGAGTTTGTTGGTATCGCTCAAGTTTCTTAAACAACGCTCTTGCAAATGCATCACCGCATTTAGGACATTATGAAAACACCGACTAACTGTCTCACCCGACCTTCTAAAATTTCTCCTAATGACTCTATTTTTAACATGATGAGCAATAATATGTAAGAAAATTCTACTTGTTCATCAATAAGCATGTTTTTGTTGACTTCAATCCTCCTATACTTTCTAGCATTTCACAAAGTTTAAAAAAGCTTGCCTATTCATCCTAACCATTGAAATACATGACTCATCATTGTCATGCAAAATTTGCCTCAGATAATCTCGATTTGCATAAAAATTGTGCAAATATCTTCTAACCCTCGCCTATAACTAAACAAAGAAGCCTCTTGTGCCAACAAAATCAATAATAAGTAACAATATTACACAATCTGTAACCATATAGTCAAGACAACCACAATCCTTTTGTTCTTTCCGCATTTCTACGTAAACTCAATCAAACGAGCCATGACCGCAAGAATGAATAAATATTGTCAACTACATAATGTAAGATCCTAAAAGCGATGATTATGTATACTTGTGTGTTAGGTTGATGAGTATAGGTGGTGCGAGATGTAGCAAATTGTTCTCCATCTTCTAATCGGGTAAAGATGAAAAGAAAAGAAAAATTGTCGTTTAATGCCTTTAAATTTTTAGGTGAAATACATGTTTATTAATAGAGGAAAGTTGAGGGTATAGGCATTTGGAACATGAGGTGGTTATTTACATCAGGATGTTTACATTGTGATCTGCGTTAAACATGACAAGTCAAACCCTTTAATAAAGAAAAAGCTCCTCATATGTCCATAAAATCACTTCGCGCTCCAAAGGTACCGTTATAAGTGAAAACAAATATATGATATGTCTAAAGAACTCATATGCAACCCACATAAATTGAAGACAAATATATACATACAGTCATATAATTACCAAATTCAAGCATCCAAATCTATGAAAATCATCAATCACAAGGACAAAGAGTCACAATTTGAATGAAGCAATTCTAATAGCAATCTATACCTAAACAATGTCAAGAAGAAACACCTACGATGCTTCCACCCAAGGGAGCAACCGAATTTAATAGTCCAACATTCTGCAATCACAATCCCAAAAATCAAAATTCCATACACAGAAAATCAAAATTTCATACACAGAAATTCCATACACAGAAAACCGCGTGAATTTTTCAGCGTGAACTGTTCACTGAACAGACTGTTCACGCTACTGTTCAGTGAACAGTTCAGCGTGAAGTTCAGCGTGAACGTTCACGCTGAACAATGTTCAGCGTGAATCGTTCACGCTGAACATCGCTGAACAATGTTCAGCGTGAATCGTTCACGCTGAACACGATTCACGCTGAACATTGTTCAGCGTGAATCGTTCACGCTTCATTGGAAAAACCCAGCGTGAACGATTCACGCTTCATTGGAAAAACCCAGATTAGAAGGAGAAGAACACGAAACCCATTGGAACACAAAACACACAAAAAACACCCAAACAAATTACCCAGATGTAATTACCCAGAAGAGGAAGAACTTTCGCGGAGAAGATGAAGAACTTTCGAAAAGAGGCTCCAAGATATTTCAACTGTTGAAGAAGACAAATAAGTTTCGGGAGGAGGAAGAAGGATATGTTTGTAAAAAGAAACAAGCTTAGATGTATAAGAAAGATTACGGATTCGTCGATTAAGTAAAGATAGGTTTTAGTCGGTTTTAGCTATTCTTTAAAATCGCAGAATACATATTGACGTAGAATGAGTATTCTGTATTTACTTGAAACCAAACACCGGATTTAATAAGTACCGAGGAATAGGGTAGGAATAGAATTCCTATTCCATCGTACCAAACACCCTGTAAAGGATATCAAAAGAAGCGAAACAGTATATATGACTAAGCACAAAAGGAAACAAGCTGCTAGTGATCCAGTTTAGTTCATCGAACACCGAATCAAATTAAATTAGACACGGAAGTTTCCACGCTCCGATTGTTCTGCAACATGAAAATCGAGAATCAAGATGACTTAAATGCCGGTTTATACCCAAAATCTAATAAAATAATCCAGGAAACACGTAATCTTGTTCTAGAGAACTAGAGAACTCAAACTCACACTGACCACCGAAAGACCGAACCAAACCGAAAAAATGAATTCCACATTCATTCGTTGGCATTGTCACTGCGCATACATAACTGCTCGAAAATATCAGTTGATCAAATAGATAACAGTGGAAACGTTACCTCTTAAAATGTCAACAATTGTGCGAGGTTGTTTTACTTATAATACAACCCTCTCTTTTTTTTTAGTTTTTTATCATCCCAAAATTGTTCATCTTATCTTGAGACAAAAATTCTCTCTTTTTGTAATATTTCACCCGTGTGATTTCTTGAAAATAATGAAATATCAATATAGTAGTATTTGAAAAAGTAGACATAATTGACCAAACTGATGTAAAACCGAAACTAAAATGTAAGAATATTTGGGAGAGGAGAATTCTTCTCATGAAAAAATGGTTTATCTTACATCAAATTAACCCTTCTATTTATAGTACATTTTAACCACCTAATACACATGTGACCACCAACTCCATATATGTTATTGTGTTAGGTAAAACCTAACCAATAACCATCTACCTCATTATTTTGTTAGGTAAAACCTAACCAATAACCATCTACCTCATTCTTGTGTTAGGTAAAACATAACCAATAACCACCTACTTCATTCTTGTGTTAGGTAAAACCAAATCAATCCATATGTACACTAACTATTAAATGGTGCATCTACAATTAGTGGTACACCATATTATTTCTATCTTTTATAACACTCCCCCTTGGTGTGCCATATAATTGTCTCTTCTCCGCCTTTAAACACATTTGGTGTTGCTCGTTAAAAACCTTATCGGGAAAACCCAATGGGATAAAAACCATGATAAGGGAAAAAGAGTGAATCGCGTAAGCTCCCTCATTTAACACAATGAGCTCTTCCTCATAAATTTCTTAGATGTCGATTCCAATCTCGTGGACATGCTTCCCAAAGGTATAGTAGGAAGTGCCTTTGTGAAAAGATCCGCAACATTGTTGCTTGATTGAATATCTTGGATGTTGATTTCTTTCGCTATTGTCGAGATCTTGGGTGAATTGGAAAAATTTGAAGGGATATGTTTGGTTCTATCACTTTTGATATAACCTCCTTTATTCGAGCGATACATGCTGCATTGTTTTCAAATATGATTGTTGGTTCTTCGTTTGTCGATAACCCACAAGTTGTTAAATGTGGTGCGCCATTGACCTTAACCATACACATTCTCGCTTACTTCACGAAGTGCAATAATTTCAGATGATTTGAAGAAGTAGCAAGTGTTTGTTTCGTGAACGCCAAGAAATTGCAAAGGCCTCCATACGTAAATACATAACCGGTTTGGGATCCGGCTTTATGCAGATCGATAAGTAACTCAGATCGCATAACTAACCAAAACTTGTTTTGCATTTTAGTGTAAAATAATCCCAAATTAATTGTACCTCAAGATAACGGAATAGATGTTTAATTCCATTCCGTGCCTTTTCGTAGGAGATGAACTAAATCTTGCTAGTAGATTAACAAAGAAAAGCTATATCAGTCTAGACAATTAGCAAGGTACATGAAAGCTCCTATCGCACTTAGATATGACGTTTCAGAATTAAGAACTTCTTCGTTTTCTTCGCAAGGACGAAATGGATCCTTTTCAACATTAAACGATGTACCAACCATTGGTGTACTTAATGGAGTTGCTTTATCCATATTAAAACGCTCAATACCTTTTCAGATATGCCGATTGATGCACAAAGATTCCGCTGGTCTATGTTCAATTTGTAGACCAAGACAATATTTAGTTTTTCCAAGATCTTTCATTTCAAATTCCTTCTTTAAGTACACCATTGTTTCTTGGATTTCTTTAGCAGTACTCAATGATATTCAAATCGTCAACATAGACAAATGATAATCACATATCCGAATGTTGTTTTCTTTATAAAACGCAAGGGCAAATAGGACTATTTACATATCCTTTTTTAATAGATACTCGCTAGACGATTGTACCATTATGCGCCCGCATTGCTTTAGTCCATATAAGGATCTTTGCAATTTGATCAATACATTTCCTTTGGTTGTAATTTTAATGCTGCAGCATTTTGAATCCTTCAGGATTTTCATGTAAATATCACTATCAAGTGATCCGTCATGATAAGTCAGTAATAACATCCATAAGACGATTTCCAGCTTCAAGAACTGTTGTCGATTAAATATCTAAACGTAATTGTATCCATAACAGAGAGTATGTTTGTTCATAGTCAATTCCGGTCTTTGAGAAAACCTCAGGCAACAAGTCGAGCTTTGTATCTCACAATCTCATTTTTCTCATTTCGCTTTGAACAAAACCCATTTGTAACCTCAGTGATTTACACTTTGGGGTGTAAGGACAATAGGTCCAAACACATTACGCTTGTTAAGAGAATTTAATTCACTTCAATAGATCTTCCATTGAACCCAATCATGTCTATTTTGACATTCAATGATAGATCTTGGTTCGGGATCTTCATTTTCATTGAGGATATCACATGCTATAGCATAAGAAAATATTTCATCAATCTCTTTCATATCATTCCGGTTCCATAATTCTTTTGTGTGAATATAATTAATTGCGATTTCTTGATTAATGTCGGGCCAGGTCTCTTCGGGACACTATCCTCATCTTGTGTTTCTAGAGGAACACTTTTATCTATCTTGGGGTCATTAATCACATTTGCTCCTTTTCTTTTCGAGGATTTTTATCTTTGAACTAATTGGTCTACCACGCTTCACGCGTGTCGAGATTCATGAGTGATGATGTTCTCAAATTGTCCTTTGGGATTTCAACCGAAAGGTGAGCATTTACAATGGTATAAATGATTTAGTCACTCTTTTGTATCTGTGAAAGATCCGTAATTGATTTGCAATTCTTTGCAAATGCACAATTCTTTGCACTTCATTTCGCATTGTTTTGTGCGTTGATCAAGATACAATAATGATGGTTCGCACTATGTAATTTCTTTCATCACCGTTAATTATCTTCCCTAATGTCGGAAAGTATTTTCATCAAATGACAATCAGCAAACGTCGTCGTAAACATATCACCCGTTTGAGGTTCAAGATATCTAATAATAGATTTACTTTCATAGCCGACATATATCCCCAATTTTCTTTGAGGTCCCATGTCACTACGGTGTGGTGGTGCAATAGGCACATATACTGCACAACCAAAAATTCTCAAATGGGAGATATTTGGCTCTTGACCAAATGCAAGTTGTAGTGGGGAGTATGTATGATATGCACTTGGTCGGATGCGAATTAATGCCTCAGCATGTAAAATTGCATGACCCCATACGGAAATTGGAAGCTTTGTTCTCATCATCAATGGTCTAGCAATAAGCTGAAGGCGTTTAATTAAAGATTCAGCTAAACCATTTTGAGTATGCACATGAGCAACAGGATGCTCGACCCTAATCCCAGTTGACATACAATATTCATTGAAAGTTTGGGATGTGAATTCACCAGCATTATCGAGTCTGACTTTCTTTATTGTATAGTCAGGAAATTGTGCTCGTAATTTAATAATTTGTGCAAGAAATCTTGGAAATGTCATATTACGAGTTGATAGTAGACAAACATGAGACCATCTGCTGGAGGCATCTATCAATACCATAAAATATCGAAATGGTCCACATGGTGGATGAATTGGTCCACATATATCACCTTGAACACGTTCAAGAAAAACAGGTGATTCCAATTTTATTTTAGCTGGTGATGGCCTTATGATCAGTTTTCCAAGAGAACAAGATGTACATGGACTCTTATTTATTTGAGTAATCATTTTATTACTCAATGGATGTCCATGTGTATTCTCAATTATTTTCGCATCATTGTTGATCTGGATGACCTGACGATCATGCCAAATAGATATCATCAAGGATCTATGTGTTTTGCTTTCACTACCATATTAGATTCCATCACATTTATATATGTATAATGCAATCCAGTAGGGAGCATTGGTAGGTTTTTCAATATGTTTATCTTTCCTGATTTACAGGTTGTAAGATACATATATTTCATATTTCCCTCAGTTGTAGACCGAGTATCATGTTGATGAGAATATATATCATTAAAACTCAACAAATTTCTTTTAGACTTTGGCGCAAATAAGGCATCATGTATTGTGAGCTTTGTGCCATTTGGTAATGTGAAATTTGCCTTGTCAATTCCTTCAATCAAGTCTGTAGGACCTGATATTGTGTTCACAATTGTTTTTGTTGGTTTTAATTATGAAAAGAACCTCTTATCTTTCAGGATAATGTGCGTTGTGCCACTATCTGGTATGCATAAATTATCATTATTTTCTGCTCATCTTACAGAACGATCCATATCAAAACTTCGCATAAAAATAAATAATCTAATGAGAAAATTGCACAAGAATAAAGAGAAAGAGATGTTATGTTAACTTAAAAACAATACTGTAATTGAAACTAGTAACATAACAAGCAATTGAAACTGAGTGACATAATAAACATAATAATACTTAACACAAACATAAGTACGTTATTTTAATTTCCATTACTACTGCCACCAACAATGCCCTGATCCACAAAATCATCAGTAAAATCCGAAGCATTCAGATATGTAGAGTCATCTGAAGGATTATGATTCTCAATAAAATCACAATCAAATGTACCAAAGTCAGTTGAATCACCTAAAGGGTGTTGTTCAGTAAAATTCACTTCCTTTTCTTTCCCTTTTAAGGATGCTTTGTATAACTGACATAGATGTTCAGGAACTCGACAAACTTTAGCCCAATGTCCTTTGTATCACATCTAAGGCAAGAATCTCCCAAGTCCTATAAGAACTTCCATGAACATCATTAATATGGTGCTTGTTATTGTGGTGGCTCGTATTTCTTTGAAGAGAGTTATATGGATAACTTCCTCGGTCACGTCCACGACCACGACCATGAATGTAGTTACGATCACGGCCACGACCACGACCACGACTGCGACCACGACTAGGCCCATGATGATTTTTTCTTTCATTTTTATTTCGAATTGCAATATTTGCTTCTGGAAATGTTGCGCGCCCGAGAGGCGGGATTGATGATTTTTCATCAAAAGTTCATTATTCTTCTGCCACAAGGAGGCATGAAATCGTCGAGTATTTTTAAATCCACGACTCGATATTGTTGTTGAATGTTACATTTGCTGCGTGGAAGGTAGAGCATGTTTTTCTAACATATCTTCCTCGGTGATTGTTTGCCCACAAAATTGTAATGTGAGACAATTCTAAACATAATGAGTTATACTCATTGACCTTTTAAAATCTTGAAGCGTAAAGCGCTCCATTCATCACGGTAGCTTCAAGTAAAACTTCCTTTTGATGGTCATATCTTTCTTGTAAATTTTTCCACAAATGACTTGGATCTTTAATTGTGAGGTATTCTATTTTAATCCTCATCAAGATGACGACGAACGAAGATCATCGCTTTGGCTTTATCTTGTTTTGATGTCAGATTATTTTCTTTAATGGTATCTAAAAGATCCATTGATTCAAGATGCATTTCGACATCAATCATCCACGGCATATAATTATGGCCCGCAACATCAAGAGCAAATAACTCAATTTTGGCAAGATTGGACATGTTGGCAACTATATAGAGAAATAATTAATACATGTATTCAAATTGATATTACATTAAATAAATTACATGCCTCTCTCAAATGCTATGCCAAGAAGCAACATAGGATCATCATACATGGTATTACTAAGAGAAAATATATGCGAATGAATTATTTAGCTCTACACTAAGAATGAAACAAAGATATATAATGATGATAATGATACAAAAATGAAATAGCGGACAACAATTGAAAAAAAATTTGTAAGAAATTTGAGGTAAGAAATAGTGTGTAGGGATGACGTAAATTATGAAGGAGTGGTATCTATTTATAGAAATTTTTTTACGTTATTTAGTCATATATATATATATATATATATATATATATATATATATATATATATATATATATATATATATATATATATATATATATATTATGTTATGTATATATATGTTATACATTTTTATTTTTATTTTATTTTATTTTTTAAACATCGATGATGTATACTATACAATAAATTACGATTTAGAGGTGGTAATAACTTTTCATTATTTAAAGAAGGTAAAAAAAATGAGTCGCCTATAGTTTGTTTTAATCATATCATAAGTAGAATTAATGTAGATAAAAAGAAGAACTTTATTTTAACAACATCGTAACTAGGATAAATAAACGGAAGAACTTACGTTTGTTTGATGTACGTAAACCGAATAATGTTTGTACGATATAGGTAGACGGAACAACCTTACGATTGCTTGATGTTGATAAGCCGAATTTTAGAAATGAGAGCTTCGTGCTGATAACGTGTTATAAAACCGAAACTAAAATGTAAGAATATTTGGGAGAGGAGAATTCTTCTTATGAAAAAATGGTGTATCTTACATCAAGTTAACCCTTCTATTTATAGTACATTTTAACCACCTAATACACATGTGACCACCAACTCCATATATGTTATTGTGTTAGGTAAAACCTAACCAATAACCATCTACCTCATTATTTTGTTAGGTAAAATCTAACCAATAACCATCTACCTCATTCTTGTGTTAGGTAAAACATAACCAATAACCACCTACTTCATTCTTGTGTTAGGTAAAACCAAACCAATCCATATGTACACTAACTATTAAATGGTGCATCTACAATTAGTGGTACACCATATTATTTCTATCTTTTATAACACAAACCTCATTAAATTATGATGTTCTTTATTTGTCTATTTAATAACTATTATCAGGTATAGTTGTAGTGAATTATTGTAAATTACATGTTTAAGAAAATTCTGCGTAGAAGATTGGGTTTTAAGTAGAACCATTTGTGACTCCTTCAATCTTTCCTGTAAATTTACCTAGTGTGATTTTTCAGTACAATCGTTTACATTCTATTCATCTAGGCAATAGTACTCGTGGTGAATTTGATATTATTGGTAAAAATTGACCTGAGTTTCACAACAATTGATATTAAAGATAAGGTTTTTCTTAATATGCTATGTGGTGATAACATGATCTGATCTTTCACATCAGAAATTTTTCTAGGGCTATTAACATTCTGCATTAACAGCTATTAAATAAAAATTGTAACAATATATATATATATACACACACACACATGACCGCACTAACAACTTCTAGCTCATTTATTCTGACAAGGACTGCTGTGAAAAATGTAAGATTTGCGGCATAGATGTTTGATAGCACGACTCATTTCGACATGTGGCAAAGTGGGGTTTAATATGCTCTTTTTCAACAAGATCTTGACATTGTTATTGAAGAAAAGAAAACAGATGACGTTGAGGAGAAAGATTAGAAGACAGTAAATCTCGATGTGTCTTTCTAGTGACCCAAAGTATGCTTTCTCGAAAGAAAATTCTGTTTGAAAACTAGATCGAAATTTGATCCTGACCGCAGTAGAATATTTATGAAACTTTTTCATAACTTTTTAATTCTAGAAAATCAAAATCTCTTTAATTCTATAAAATGATTAACACAAATCATAATAAAGCAGAAACGTAATTCGTACCTTATTTTCAAGCTTGATCTTTATTTTTTTGTATCCCTTAAACCGTTTTTGAAACCGATTCGTCTCAACCACCGTAGCTACACAAGTGTCTGGTCTTTAACGGTATCTACAGAACAAGGTGAGAGAACTTTGTAACTTTTACAAAGAGGGTTAAGTAAAAAGTGTTAGCTCCATAATGCTCAAGCTTATATATAATATGTTATGGATGTTTTGGTAATTTAATTGAAAATAAATTCTAATTTCAATTAAAATTTAATTAGAATTATTTGTAATTTTAAGAATAGCTATTATGTATAAATAAAATCTAATATATCATATTGATCCTTATTTATTAAATATCTCATATTTAATAATAAAATTTCTTAAACTTTACAATCAAGTCCAACTTAATTAAATTAACTTTACTCTCTTCAACCTATTTCTATATGTAAGGCCCATTAGGTTCTCAAATATGTTTTCAATAATTATAAATTCTAATTCTAATTTCTAATTCATAATTCATAATTAAAATTAGAATTAGATAAATTTAAACTCTTTTAATTTATCTTTAATTATCTAATTAAACAATTTATAATCATCTATCAAGATTGACCTCTAGCAATGCATCATGACAATCTAAATATTTAGAAATATGAAAAGAGTTTTGATTAATCTTTCCGTGTATGATTTTTGTTGTATAATTCAATGATTTCATCATACATTGTTTCGATTAGATATAAAATATGAAATTAATGTATTCTCCATTTTGAATTTAATCATATTAGTTTTCTGTCATTAGCTATCGATTCAATTAATGACATTTGCAAAGTATTTATAAAGCATCATTTCACCTTAGTCAAGGATTTCTTAGATTAATACTAATCGAGAATAACGAAACAGCATTCTCCATAATTACTTTAGCGTGATGAATCTTATCTTGATTACTCAACTACTTCCATATAAATCATGCTACATACAATGACTACCGATTAAACGACTTATAATTAAATAGATCAAAAGCAGTATCAAAACTTAGCATTCTCATACAAGATAACTATAGTGACCTTAAATCAAAGGTTTACCTATACAATCATCACAATGAGAATTCGATAGACATACAAGCAATGTTTCAAATGAATTTCTCATATTAGGTCTACTCAGTGAACTTGTTCTCCAATAAGCATTCATACATTAGTTTAAGTATCTCTATACTTTAGCCTAAAAGATCGACTGCTTCCTTCATAAGGAAAAACAACATGTGCTAATCTTTTTACGTTCTATTAATATACAATCTTAATAGAACAATGACTAGGAACAATTTAAGGATAATACATAAATGCAATATGAATATCATAATTATTTACAACCAATTATCCCATGGCCTTTATCATATACATATAAATATGTACAAAATAAATAATACCTTTAAATAATTGTCATTAAACTACAACCAAACTGGTTGGCTATAGGACATAAACCAAGAACTTCTGCATCTAAATTGTGGAATACGTTGGAGGAAAATTTATTAAAGAAAAACAGTCAGAATAAGCTCTATACAAAAAAGATACTATTTCGTTTCTCTTATGTTCCAGGTACTACTATAAATGATCACATCACCAGTTTTAATCAGTTAATTACTGATTTAATAAATTTGTATGTAACATTTGAAGAAGAAGATCTAATTTTGATGATGCTGGGATCCCTTCTTGAGGAGCTTGAGTTTCTTGAAACTACTCTACTTCAAGGGAAAGTTGATGTGTCTCTTAGTGAAGTTATGGTTGCTTTGTCCAATTATGAATTGAGAAAGAAGACAAAGGAAGAACATACAAGTTGAGCAGTAGAAGTTTTGGTAGTCAGAGGCTGTTCGCAGAGCTAGACTAAAGGAAAGAAAGGTAGATCAAAGTTAAGGGTCAAATTGAGCAAAGATGAAAGTGTCTTTTATCAGGAAAAAGGACATTAGAAAAAAGATTGTCCAAAACTTAAGAATAAAAACAATCCTAATAAGGAAAAGGCTATTGCAAATTTGCATATTGCTAAAATTGAAGATGGGCGTTAAAAAGCACATTTGAAGACACTACTAAACTAAATGTGAGTTTTGTGAGAGATTTGAAGATATGGAATTCACCAAAGTGGAAATTTGTTAAAATGTCAACAATTGTACTAGCTCATCTCACAATTGCAAGTCCTACATTGAGAAATTATAGATTTGTGGGAGGTTGTTTTACTTATAAAACAACCCTTCTCCTTTTAGTTTTTGATCATCCTAAAATTGTCTATATATTCTTAAGACAAAATTTTCTTCTCTTATTTCGTAATATTTCACTTGTATTATTTAATAAAATAACAAAATATCAATTTAATAGTGTTGAAATTTTAATTTATGTTTGTATGTAAATTATAATTTTAAAAGAGTTAAATAAGTAGGATATGATAAGAAAGTGAAGACTTAAAAATTTAATTAGACCATCACAAAATTGGTAAAAGTTAAATAAAACTAAAATTTTTGAAACATTGTCTTTGTTTATCGAAAATTAAAAATTTAACTAAAAATATTTTTAAATAAAAATTAATTGATTTATTTTGTGTATAAGAACTTATTAATTTACTAAAAATGACCGATTAAAGTAAATCAAACTAGAAAGTTAAAAATTAAACCAAAAATTATAGAATTCAAAATTTTACTATTGAACCATCAATTTAGTTGAGCTTTTAATCATTGATTATAATAACATAGTTTTTTAATTAATAAAATATAAGTTATAATTAACCACTCAATGGGGAAAAGCCAAATGCAATAGTTATCCCAAATTGCAATGAATAATAGCCAATCATTAATTTGATATTACATGTATTATTTAACATGAGTCTTATGGAATATAATGAAATTGAGTACCTTATAAACATATTATCATATATAAGTCTTATGTTATTATGCACATTTATATTTTCTAGACCCAATAATGAAATATATGCTAATCGTGAATCTATCGTTATGTAATTTGACCATTTTAAAAGTTTCTATAGTTTAAATTTAATCTTAAAAATTCTATTTGTAAACTAATATGTTATATGGATATTTTAGCACTGATTTAAAGTATAATATTAAAATAAATATTTTGAATTAATTTCATTGATATTTATAATTCATTTTGAATTATAAGTAGTCAGATAAATGGCAACAATGATTTGGTCCAATTCGAAGTTAACAAATTCAATTGGAGTTGATTGAGTTTTATTTTTTTATTTTTGAATTTTGAACTAGTTTGGATTTGGGATGCCTACCTTGTTCGGTTTGAAATCATGAATTTTTATATAATATGATTTTGTTTTGAGAAAACATCATTGTTTTTAATTTTTAAAATTAGAAAATATATTTGCATGAGCTTAAAAGATAACATTGCTTTTAAATATTAAAAATTAGAAAATACATTTATCCAAACCTAATTAGGCTTGGGCTAGCCCAGTTCATTGCATCTTTAATAGGAGGTATTTTGTGAAATTAAATAGTAAAATATTTAATTAAGTAATTAGACCTATAAATATATTTTTATATGGTGAAATTTTTAAAATAAAAAACTGAGACAATATAAAATTTTAAGTAAATTATATATCAAATAATGTTAATTTAATTTTATAATACATTGAATAAAAATTTTAGTATGATGTAATCCTAGTCAACAGTCACTAGGGGCGGATCTACAATGGGAGTACTTGCCCCAATTGCTTCCAACAAATCCTTTATAAAAAAAATTATTTTTTTTAAATTTTGCCTCTATAAAAAAATAAAATTTTACTCATATTAAAATTTTGCCTCAATTAAAAATAAAATTTTATCTTTAATAAAATTTTGCCCCTACTCAAAATTGTTTTTGAATCTGCCCCTGACAGTCACACCCCCATCCATTTATATACATTATTAGGTATCAATCTAGTGGACCCCATTCTCGACAAACAATTGAACAGACCTGACGAGAAGCACCGTTGCACTGGCAACAAAACCCAAGCCTTTGATTTCGATTTCGAGGCTCTCCATTTCGGGGACTGATTGTCTGTCTCAAAAATAGTGTACCTATTCTGTCTCAATGCATTTCACCTATTTATTTATGTGGCCGTACAAATAAATGGATGGGATGCATCGGGACAAAATAAGTACACCATTTTTGAGACAAAAGGATTTCAAGGGCTCCATTTCGCCGCTGCCTCTCTAAAGGGAACAAGATCCTCTATTCCTCAACTCTGTTCACAAATTTATCCCTGCCCTCTCTCAGTGGGTTGGCAACGCAAGTGACTGAAAATTTTACTATTTATTTTCATTAAATAAATAATTTTAAAATATTAAAAAACCCTTTAATTTTCAATTTTTTGTTACAAAGGAAAGACAAACAGAAGAAATTAGCTAAACCGCGGCACAGCGGAACTTCGCGCCAATCCTCCTTTAATTTTCAATCATATGAAAGAATCGCTTCTCTTAAATTTTGATTAAAGATAACTACAAAATATATGCAGTATAAGCATCAAACGTGAATTAATCAATTATTATTTATATGATATCGTAATTCAACTCTTATACTAGACTAAACCAAGAATTTTCTTTCTTTATCATTAATGGAATTACTGTTCATGACTAAGAATTCCATTTTACTATCAATCCAATAATTATTTGCAAAATTAATTAAATTTAATTTAAATTAATAAATTATGATAATTATAATAATTTATTAAGTTGAGTCTAATTTAATTAGTTCGTTCAAATTTAAGAACTGAGTAGAATCGTCGTAAATAATATTTAATTAGTTTATATTTGGTATTTATAATATTTGCATTATATTTTTTAATCGAATTTAAAAAATAGTTTCTTTTGAAAAATTAAAATCTAAAAGATTTTTTCAATAATTTTAAAGACCAAATTTTTTTAAAGATTTCTTAAAATGAAAACTTCCAATTTTAGACAAGATCACATTAACATTACTTTTGGCAATAGAGTCTGTTTGGATGATCTTATATTAGTAGAGTTTTTGATAGTAAAACTTTTTTAAAAAGAGTTTTTTTAGAAGTCAGTTGACTGTCTGGTTGTCATTTAAAAAAGAACTTTTTTGAAAAAGCTTCATACAATAGACTGTTTGACAACATAAAAATAAAACGCACTTTTAATTTTAACTATATTTTTCGTAATAAAATTATTTATACATATAAATATTATTTAAAATATATTAAACAATTTGTAAAGTATAATATATTAATTGTTATATAATTTTAAACCATATAAAACATAAATAAAATATATCTAACTAAATTTTTTATATGGATTATAATATAAGTAAAACTAATATAAAAATAGATATTAAAAATATATATATAAGTCAAATAATATTATATAAATTTTAAAATAAACGTTAAAATATGTTTGTGAATATTGTGAAAATTATGTAAAACATAAAGGTAAAAGGAACTAAAAAATATACTCATTAATTGACCTGAAAAATCTACCTAAAAAAGTATTTTTTTAAAAAAGCTCCAAATTTGAGCTTCTTAAAAAGCTATTTTTCAGCTTCCAAAAAAGTTGTTTCTATAAATTTTTTTTTTTGAATTTTACAATCAAATACTCAATTTATTTAAAAACAACTTTTGCGGTGAAAAAAATACTTATTCACTTTCTAAAAGCTGAACCAAACAGGCACGAATCTATAAACTATCAAGTAACTCATACAACAAACGGCGCCGTTTAACCCAATTCCATTTATACCCAAACATTAAAACGCTGCATCACATACATCCCCTCCGAAGCGCAACGTTTAATATCTAGTAGGACCTACTTTCACTTTTTTAAGAAAAACACATCATCCATGTGTGGGTCCCACTTTAATTTTTTTTAAAAAAATTCTGAGAAGACTTGGGTTGTTTTGAACGTTTTCTACGTGTTATAATTCATAATTCATTTTAAACATGTTAAAATATTAGGGGTCAATTCAAACTTCAATGTAAACATGAGGGACTAAAATGCTATTTTGGCCTTTGATGATTGGAAAGTGTTAAATTCTATTAAAATTTGGTCATCTTAACTCAAATTTTGATTGAGCTTAATTCAAATAACAAGTCTTCGTTTATTTCCACAAGAGCTAGTGAGAACCTAAAAAGTCTAGAAAGTAACAACGAGCTTTTGGCTTTTTACATGGAAATTCATGTTCAAGAATCTTCAACATAATTGAATGCAGAAACTACTTCCTTTGAACGGCACTGGTTAGTTGATCATTAGTTGGCGGCTCCTTTTGTTAAATAAAAAAATATGATTAGTATGAATAGTTTAACACTCCCATTTTTTAATTAGAGGTGTCAAGTTTGATTCTTGAGAATGGAGAAATCTATTTGGCCAACACTTTTCTCTTTATAAGCTCATTCGGTGCGAGCGATAATTACTCTAAGTATAAATGGCTTAAAGGTATCTCCCTATATTTAGGACCCTCCTAAGACACCTTATGGATAAACCAAAAAATTAAAAAATAAAAAATTAAGTAAAAAACATACATCTTTATAATTTAAGAAATTTTATTTGACGAGCACTTCATATTTTTTAACGAATAATTGTGGCACATTTTGTTGGAAATTCAAACAATAAGGGCCATGAAAAATTCAATTTAATAATTACTTTTACTTGATAATTTGATAAAAACAATATGTATTTACAAAAACAATGGGAAAGCCCAGTTACCGCATCATGATTCTGAATTCTTCAAAGCTAAGAACACCATCACCGTTCAGATCAAACCGATTTATCATAACTTTACACTCCCAAATGGATTTGGAGTCACCAAGTTTACTGAGCATCCTCTTCAAGCTCTTGGGAGTGATGAAACCAGAATTCTCAGTATCATACATCCCGAAAGCCTCTCTTAAATCTCTCAACTTCTCTTCTGCTCCTCCGGCCTCCATAAGACCAGCAACGTCCTCTGGCCCCAAGAAGCCATCTCCATCGGAGTCCCACAAGCCAACCACCATCTCCGCCTCTTTAATACACAACTCCCTCCCCCCAAACAACCCTATACGGCGGCTTAACTCCACCGGCGAAACCTTCCCATCACCGTTCTCGTCAAGGTGTTTGAACACAACATGGAATTCTCCTACTTTCATCCTCTCACAACTCCAAGGATTCAGTCTTTATCTCAACACAAGTATGCGCTTAATGTTCTAGGTGACAACAACAGTGTAACAAGTACTGGTCACTGCTGTTTTAATTTTTTAGAGACTTCAAGGTTGATATGTTAGCTAGCTTATGAGCAATGTCTCGGCATATATATACCAGCGATGAGCCCGTGTTTTTTGTGAAGTTGAACTTTGAATTGAACCTGGGTCGCTGCTTGCTAGATTCTTTATCAACTTGTTTTAACGCAGAAACTCAGGTTGAAACTTCGATTCGGAAAATTTGAGTTGAAAACGGGTGAAGGACCATAATTTAAGAGATAATGATAGGAAGCATTTTACACACAATCTAAGAGGAAGGTAAGAAGAAAGTGAGCAAACGCGGTCCAGTGCAGACATTGTTGTTGAGAATAACGGACAACGGTCAAAAACTGCCCAACTTAACTAACAGGTAATGAATCAAGTGGGTATTTGAGTGTTAATCTTCAAAATTTTAAATCTACGGCGCAAAATATTTTATGCCTTATTTAGTAATTAGCTAATTGCCGTCAACTATTGATTTTATAGTGACAGCTAATAGCGGATTAATATAATTGATTTAAGTTGTAAATAATATCAGTTTTTTATTTAAAAATATTTGATAAAATTAATTATTTAATATTAATTATTTACGTGTAAAATAACTTACGAGACTAATTTCTCGTAATAGTTTAAAGTGCAGGTCTCCTCCGCCAACTTGTAGACTGGGGCGTTTGGTTGACTGGAATTATTATTTTAAACAAACCAAGAAGCTTCAGCTGCCTGTCTTCAAATAGAATACTCCATCCAAAGCGAGTATAAAGTAAAGGAAGCTACTTATTAGGAGAATTTCTTGCTATATAGCTCTCACATTGTCCATCCTCCAAGATGGAAATGTGCAGGAAGCTCCTAGCAGGAAGAAGATATATCCATAGACTGGCCTGCCACAAAAATAAGTATATGGTTTAGGCAACCAACTTGGATTTTTTTTCCGTAAAAACTGCAATTCATGAAGATCTTAAGAACATGTCGATGAATTTACATTCACACAGCTAACAAAAAGTAGAAGAAAACAAAAAGGACTGTTGTGTTCAAGATATATTAACATTCTGAGTGAATATGAACCACGAGTTAACAACTGTAAGCACAAAATTTACACAATGTGACCAACTATCACATGTCCACATGATCATTTCAATGACTACTTCAATATCCATTAATAGACTTCTATTAAAAGACTAGAAGATCATCGATTTGGCATATCAATGGAATATGAATAGTTACCTATAAATAGAGAGAAATTAAGATTGAAGAATGAATCTCATTAATGAGCTAATGAGCTCAATTAGTTATTTATATAGAGAGTTAAAAACTGAAAAAGATAATTATGGTTGTAATTAGTTACTAAAATAACTATGGTTAAGCTAACTATAGTTAATAATAAATAACTACAGTTTGCATCCTCCCCTCAAGTTGAAGCTGGTGGAAGTTGAAACAGATTCAACTTGAAAATTAATTTGTGAAATTGAGAAGCAGAGAGGGATTTTATGAGAAGATCAGCCATCTGAAGATTGGAAGGAACATGCAATGACAAAATCAACCCCTCTTTGTACTTATCTTTTACTAGATGACAATCAATTTTCTATTACTTCGTACGCCTACGGAAAACTGAATTCTGTGTGATCTGAATAGCAGCTCGGTTGTCACACCACAGATTAACAGGTAGAGAAAGAGAAACTTGCAAATCATGAAGTAAATAAGTGATCCACTTTACTTCACAAACTGTAGAACCAAAAGCACGATATTCCGCTTCTGAAGATGATAGAGAGATTGTATTTTGTTTCTTAGATCTCCCAGAAATCAAAGCATAGTCTAAGAAAATACAATAACCAGAAATAGATCTTCTGGTATCTTTATACCCAGCCCAATTCGCATCAATAATGTTTCAAGTTTCAAATTATTTTGAGTTGAGTAAAACAAACCTGTAGCAGGGCACCTTCAAATATCTCAATAAATGTAAAGCAGCTTGCCAATGAGTATCTTGCGGATTTTGAACAAATTGACCTAGTTGAGGAACAGAATGAGTAATATCTAGTCTTGTGAAGTTTAAGTATAATAATCTGCCCACTAGTTGTCTATAAGGAGAGGGATAAGCTAGTATCTCACCAAAATTTGATATTAAAATCATGCCTTTCTGCCTAGGAGTAGCAGCAACTTTACATCCCATTAAACCAACTGTAGAAATCAGATCCAAAATATACTTTTGTTGGTTGATGTAGATACCATTAGTGGATCTGGTAATTTCTAACCCAAGAAAGTACTTGGTAGACCCAAGTTCTTTAATTGTGAAGACAGAATCTAATGAAGATTTCACCTTTGTAATAAGTTCTTCAGAATTGCCAGTGATAAGAACATCATCCACATACACAATGAGAGCTAAGAAAAACTCTTGAGATTTATATGTAAACAGACAACTATCAGCCTTTGACTGATGAAAGCCTAATTTGTTTAGATGAATAGTAAATTCAACATTCCACTGCCTTAAAGCTTGCTTTAATCCATAGAGAGACCTAGTCAATTTACAGACTTGTCCCTTTTTATCCTTGTCATATCTATCAGGAGGAATCATATATAGCTCTTCAGCAATATAACCATGCAATAATGCATTATTTATGTCCAAAATAATAAAAGTAGGATGTACTAAAGCTTCTCTCCAAAATTGAGTTGGCATAGAAGACTAAAACAACAATGATCTAGCAACTTAAAGAAGATGACGATGCTTTCTTTCAATTACTCCATTTTATTGAGGTGTGTAAATATAACTTCGTTGATGATGTATACCAAGAGAAGTGAAAAGTGTTAGAAATTTAACCTTATGATTATTTAATCCGATTTCTAATCATTTAATCAACCAGAATCATACATAGATCGAATCAACAATGATATATGTATAAATAAGAACACTAACCTTGATCCATTGCACAACGGAAGCGTAAACAGTAAAACTTGATGGATTTGTGTTCTTCCAAGTCAAGATCCAAATACCGAATGAATTCTCCTTATGGAACAGAGAAAACTAACAATAATCGTTTTAGAGAAAATGTCAAGAGTGAATATGACTTGGGGACCACAACCCTATTTATAGTCAATTTTGACTTACGGGCCATTGTGGGCCCATTAACCACAATGACTCGTAATGGGCTTCTACACATCAAGCCCATATGTTTAATTAATTAATATTTTTGTAGGCCCAATTAATTTACTATAATTAGATCACATTTTATTAGGCCTATAATCGAGATAGAAATCTACGTACATATATTTATACACGTGGCCCATAAAATTCTAACAATCTCCCACTTGGGCTACGTGTGTTTCCGGATAATGTACATAGAAGAAAACTTAATGCGCGCAAACTTACTATCTAATTCCAGAAATATACCAAAACAATCTGGTCCATCAATTTTACTAGTGTAGGATCAAAGCGGCTTTTGTCATCTAATTGTATGACTAAACCGAACAATTGTCACAATACTAGCAGAATCAATGACATAGATCTAGTATGGATGCATAGCCTGGAAATTACATGTGATGTGATCATAATCATATCTATTTCCAATTGGTCCAAAATTTGTGACTCAAAGAGCCTAAAAATACTTTCTAACCTTATGCAATACTGCAACAGAAAGCAAAATCTATATGTTCATAATTTTCAGATAAACATGAAATTCCTTAGATTTCATAAACCAAAGTCTGTACAGAAAGATAACATTAGACCTTAGAAACTTAAACCTTGAAACATAAAATTTAGATGTCAAAGAACATACATAGAACTAAAAGATTAACTCTTACTAAAGTGACATGTCTGACAGACCTACTACACCCATATTGGCCACATGTACATGAAATACTGAAGGTGGCAACTCTTTGGTGAGTGGGTCTGCGATATTAGAGTTTGTACCAATATGTTCTATAGACACTTGAAGATTCTGAACCCTTTCTTTCACAGCCAAATACTTGATTTCGATATGCTTTGATTTCGATGAACTCCGGCTGTTATTTGAATACAGTACAGCGGCTTGATTATCACAATAAATCTTCTGTGGTCTTTTTATATCATCAACCATTTGCAGCCCAGTGATAAAGTTTCGCAACCATATTCCATAACACGATGTTTCATAGCAGGCTATATATTCTGCCTCCATAGTAGAAGAAGCTACAAGTTTATGTTTTTCACTTTTCCATGAAACAGCTCCTCCACCCATCATGAAAACATAACCTGAGGTGGATCTTCTGCTATCTAAGCATCCAGCATGATCAGAGTCAGTATATCCAATGATTTCTAAGCGCTCTGACCTTTTGTATGTGAGCATATAGTCCTTTGTTCTCTGTAAATACCTCATAACCCGTTTTGTTGCTTTCCAATGATCCATTCTCGGGTTACTCAAATATCTACCCAACATTCCCGTTATGAATGCTATATCTGGATGCGTACATACTTGTGCATACATAGGACTCGCTACAACCGAAGCATAAGGGATTTTATCCATCTCAGCTTTCTGTGTGTCCAATTTAGGACATTGGAGCAAGCTAAACTTATCACCCTTTGAAACAGGAGTGTCTCCAGGTGAACAATTATGCATGCCATATCGACGTAGCACCTTATCAATATAGGACTTTTGAGATAGACCAAGTTTACCTTCTTTACGATCCCGATGGATCTGTATACCCAAGACAAAAGATGCATCACCAAGATCTTTCATTTCAAAATTCTTTGACAGAAATTTCTTGGTTTCATGCAATAAACCTATATCGCTGCTTGCCAGTAGAATATCATCTACATATAGCACTAGGATAATGAATTTGCTCCCACTGAACTTGATATATATGCACTGATCAACGATGTTTTCCTTAAAACCAAACGAGATTATCACGTGATCAAATTTCCGGTATCATTGGCGGGATGCCTGCTTTAAACCATAAATGGACTTTTTAAGTTTGCAAACTAGGGGCTTTGAATCATTGAATTCAAAGTTCTCTGGTTGCACCATATATATTGTTTCATCAATGTCACCATTGACAATGTTGTCTTTACGTCCATTTGATGTAGCTCAAGATCACAATGAGCTACAAGTGCCATAATGATTCTAAAAGAGTCCTTTGTCGAAACTGGAGAAAAGGTCTCTTTATAATCAATGCCTTCCTTCTGAGTAAAGCCTTTGGCGACTAAGTGTGCCTTATATCTTTCAATGTTACCACGCGAGTCCCTTTTGGTTTTAAATATCCATTTGCAACCAATCAGTTTCGCTCCTTTAGATAACTCGACAAGATCCCAAACGCCATTGTCTGCCATTGACTTCATCTCCTCCTTCATGGCTTCAATCCACTTATCAGAGTTTGAACTTGATTTGGCTTGACTTACAGATGTTGGATCATCCTCCACCCCAATGCCACATTCATGTTCATTGAGATATACAATATAGTCATCTGATATTGCACTTCTTCGTTCTCTAGTGGATCTCCTAATAGGCACTTCTAATTGAGGTGGTTGATTGTCATTGTCTGGAACAAGCAATGTTTCCTGATCACCAGTAGGAGATATGACAGGTAAAATTGTGTTTTCAGCATTATCTTGATTTACAATTTGAATAGTGTCAGGTATGGTTAACCCATCACTTTCAATTGTTATTGTAGTGGGAATGTTAACACACTCCTCTGTAAACACAATATCTTTATTTTGATTACTCCCACTGTAATCAACATCCTCAATAAATTTGGCATTCCCTGTTTCGAAAAAGGATCTGGTTGAGGGATTATAGAATTTGAAACCCCTAGATTTTTTCGGGTAACCTACAAAGTAGCAACTAATAGTTCTTGAGTCCAATGTCTTTTCATTTGGCCTATAAGGTCTAGCCTCAGCTGGACAACCCCAGACATGCAAGTGCCTAATACTAGGCTTCTTACCTGTCCATAGCTCATATGGGGTTTTAGTTACTGCTTTGCTAGAAGTTGGTTTAAGATGTAAACTGCAGTTTTAAGTGCTTCGCCCCAAAGTGATTCTGGTAAAGAAGAATGACTAATCATACTTCTCACCATGTCTTTAAGAGTTCGGTTTCGTCTTTCAGCTACACCATTTTGACTAGGAGTCCCAGGCATGGTGTACTGAGCAACTATTCCACACTCAGTTAAATATTTGGCGAAGGGTCCTTGACGTTGTTCACCTGATCCATCATATCTGCCATAGTATTCACCTCCACAGTCAGACCTAACAACCTTTATTTTCTTGCTTAGTTTATTTTCAACTTCAGCTTTGAAATTCTTGAACACATCTAAGGACTGTGACTTCTCATGAATTAAGTACAAATATCCATAGCGAGAGTAATCGTCTATGAAACTAATAAAGTGTTGTTGTCCGTTCCATAAAGCCATAGGGAATGGACCACATATATCTGTATGAATTAGTTCCAATAGTTCATTACGCCTATTTGCACCTGTTTTCCTTATGTTTGTTTGTTTTCCCTTTACACATTCTATGCAGACCTTGAGATCTGATAAATCAAGGGAATTGAGAATTCCTTCAGACACAAGTCTTTGTATTCTCTGTTTAGAGATATGGCCTAATCGCTTATGCCACAACATTGAAGAATTCTCATTAGTTATGTTTCTTTTAATACCAATGTTACTTGAGTGCAGGTTTTCAAAATGATTAATTATCTTAGAATCCAGTTTGTATTGTTTGTCGATACGAGTGCCAGTGGCTACAACTTGAGAATTTAGAGAAACAACATATTTACCATTTCCAAATAGACAAAAGTAACCAGAATTGTCCAAATTAGAAACAGAAATTAAGTTCCGTCTAAACGACGGCACAACAAAAGTTTAATCTAAATCCAAATAAACACCAGACTCTAACTGAATTCTAAAATAATCAATAGCTTTAACAATAGCTGTGTTGCCATTTCCCACATAAATGTATTTTTCACCATTAGTTGGCTTTCGGCTCCTGAGGCAATCCTGCATAGTAACACTTATGTGAGTGGTAGCACCGGTATCCAGCCACCAAGTGTCAATTGGTACTAAAGCCAAATTAACTTTAGAACAAACAAAGTTGAGAAATATACCCTTCTTAACATGCCGGTTAGCGTACTTGGTACATTCTTTCTTCACGTGACCCGGTTTCTTACAAAAGAAGCAAAGAGTAATCAGATTCATTTCTTTTCAGGCACCTTGCAATCGCTCGAGTTTGCAGTTTCTTTACCTTTATTCCTTTTCCTCTTATTGGAATTTCTTTTAGAAGTTGTTGCTAAATGAGCACTTTCAATCTTCTCTTGTTTCAGCCTTTCCTCTTCTTGCACACATTGAGCTATAAGCTCATTTAGGGTCCACTTCTCCTTTTGAGTATTGTAGGAGACTTTGAACTGACTGAATTGTGCAGGTAGGGAAATCAAAACCAAGTGCACGAGTATGTCATCAGACAACTCCAGCTTAAGTGCCCTTAGCTTTGTGACAAGATTAGACATTTCCATTATGTACTCCCTGATATTTCCTTTTCCCTTATAGCGCATTGAAACAAGTTTGATTAGTACAGTGCTTGTTTCGACCTTTTCGTTCATAAATAATCGATTCGAAATTTGCTTAAGAAAACTCTCAAAGATCGCCTTCATCAGAATTCCTCCTCTTATGGAATCCGGAATGGAATGCTTCATGATCATCGACTCATGCGGTTTGCGTTCCCACTTCTCAGATCATTTATCTGCTTTCGGCAAGATTCGATCTTTGGTCGAGTCAAGGACGCTCAAATCTAAATGCAAAGTCTAGATCCATGCGACCAAGCACAATCATTATGTGCTCCTTCCATTTCTTGAAGTTTTGACGTTAAGGGAATATTGTTCATGTTGGCAGAAATTGATGACACTTTAAGAAAGAAAACAAAATAAAATGCTCACAATCAGTTAAGAAGTCAAAATAGAAAATTTAGTGAGGGGGCAATTACAAGATACCTTGCACAACATTATTATTCAGTCTTTGGACAAAAATAATAATTTATAAGTGGTCTTCTTGGTCATAGTAAAAATATGGAAACTAAAACGGCCGAACAATGTGCCTTTCTTTGGACCGACGCATTGTTAGCATGTTATACCAAATGCTTCATATAATTTAATACTATCCATCGTGCCAAAATAACCTTCCGTTGGGTTGATTATTTCGCAATGATGTTTTAAAATTTTACTTACTATCTAGCCAAAATAACCTTCCTTTGGGCTGATTATTCTGTATAGATATGAAATTAAATTACCAGTCATCTGGCCAAAATAACCTTCCTTTGGATCGATTATTCCTCATAGATGAAACATGCATTATCATTCTAAAATTAATAAATTTTACCCAATAGATGTTACTTTTGCAACATATCGGTCCAATCTATTTAATTCAAAATGATAAGCACCTAAAGTTTAGATAAAATTAGGTAATTTAATTATTGTAAAAAATGGACAACTAATTAACCCCAAATTTTGACTTCAATTAATTATTACGAAATTATAACCTTAGTTTGTAATAAGATTATATAACAGTGGAAAACTTTATATTTTATATGTATGTAAAAAATTATTTAATTTAATATTTAGGTTATAAATAAAAGAAACATAAGTCCACTGTTAAAGCAAGTCCAATTGACTTTTAAACCAAAGACATTGTTGCCTTAAACCAAAGACAACGTTGCATGCTCTAGAATATCATAAATCTTTTATGTATTATTAAATTAATGGTTATAGTGCCAGAAACTCAAGAGCTTACTATTAAGTCTCTGGAACACCACCCACACATTGCACTTTGACAAGAACATGGCGCACATGGTAATTCAATTACCTTGGAAGACCAACAATGGTACTGGTCTTTAAAAGCAATACCGTGGTTTTCAGGTCAATACTATGGCAAAAGCAAACCATAGCCTTTAAAAGCAATACCGTGTTTAAAACCACGTATTACTACCGTGGTTTTCAAGTCAAGCGCCGCCTACGTTAAAAACAAAACCTTGAAACAGTGCAAACGTTTGAGAGGGGGGCAGCAGTTTCTCTAGCCCTTGAGAAACTGACGCTTGAAACGGTGCAAGCGTCAGAGAAACGTTTTGATGGATGCAGAACAGTCGTCCCTGATCTCTGATGGGTGATAGATCCGAATACCCGAATCAAAACGGGTCTTTAAAAATTGTATACGAGATTTAACATACATTGCAGTGATATTTCATCATTGTTGAGTCAAACAATTCGTTTCTAAACTGAATGAAACAATTTGTTCGACAATAATACTTGTTTTTCTAATTCATCGCAGACTAAGATTATGAAGATATCAAAATTACTGTTACCATAAAAATTTCAATCTCAGTTGATTACGAAGAAAATAATAAACCATAACCCAAAACAAATGAAACTGAAATGATAAATCTGCAATTCATTGTTTTTACTACCATGCATATATGGAACCGAGTAAAAACAAGAAATCGAATATCATGTTGAAACAATCTATGTAAAATTGCTCTGATACCACTTGTTAGAAATTTAACCTTATGATTATTTAATCCGATTTCTAATCATTTAATCAACCAAAATTATACATAGATCGAATCAACAATGATATATGTATAAATAAGAACACTAACCTTGATCCATTGCACAGCAGAAGCGTAAACAGTAAAACTTGATGGATTTGTGTTCTTCCAAGTCAAGATCCAAATACCGAATGAATTCTCCTTATGGAACAGAGAAAACTAACAATAATCGTTTTAGAGAAAATGTCAAGAGTGAATATGACCTATTTATAGCCAATTTTGACTTACGGGCCATTGTGAGCCCATTAACCACAATGACTCGTAATGGGCTTCTACACATCAGGCCTATATGTTTAATTAATTAATATTTCTGTAGGCCCAATTAATTTACTATAATTAGATCACATTTTATTAGGCCTATAACCGAGATAGAAATCTACGTACATATTGTAACATCTCGTTACCGGTGTGACGGGTATGTCGGTAATTTAGAATCGGGTTAGGATTGAGTACAGGCAAATGTTGCATTGCACATGCATTATAGTCTCGATATTCATTGGTAAATGATTATTAAGCGCCTGACATATATATGTACATACATGCATGACAAAGTTTTGACTTGATTGTGTAAATCAAAAATTTGGTCATAATCGAAAAATGAGGATTGGATTGTGGAAATGGAGTGAGAAATTGGAATTAGAGGAGCGGAAATTGTAATTTGAGGATAGGAATGGGTATGTTCTAATTTTGTGAATTTATGAGAATTTTTACGGAATTTTAAAGTAATAGATCCGGATAGGAAAATTGGCCCAATAGTGATTAAATTGATTCATGGGTCCGAGATTGATTGACAATTGATATGAGACAATTGGAGTTATGATTTTATTATTTATGAGCATTGCGAAATTGGGAGAAAATGGAATAAGAATCGGGTTGTTAGACTTTAAGAATTGGGCATATGGCAGATGATCAGCCAAGCATGCCCTTAGCCTCTAAATCTCTTATATATAAGCTTAAATGTTTGATTATCGTCATCCACTAATTTCCTTTGTTTTCAAAGAAAATGGAGTTTGCCGTGGATGAGCATACCTTGGGATTTGGAGGTTCAGAGGAATTTTGAAGTTTCTAGCTTGAATCAAGTAAGTTTCTACTTGTTCATGCTTTAAATCGTTTCATTTGATCATTGATTTGAGTATGAAATTGTTTAGAAATTTAGAAAGTTTGGGAAGATAGGGTTTTGAGGATTTGATTTGGGTTTTGATGAAAAATGATTTAAATGATGATCGAGGTTAGAAATAAGTTGGGTTAATGTTTAAAAGCTGATTGAGAGTGTTTAGAATGGATTTGGATGAGTTTAGATCGGAAGATCGGATGAATTTCGAGTTTGGACCTTGATTTGGGTTTGCGTCATGACGTGTGATGAACTGCCGTGGCGAGCCCATAGGATGCACGTCGTGACGAATATTAAATATTTAATTAAATGCGCTTGTGACGGAAATTGTCTTGTGGCAAGCGCGAGACTTGGTTCGCACGTCGCAGTAGCAGATTATACACCGCTGGCGAGGGGAAATGTCCGCGTGAAGGGATTAATTTCGAATATGAGTTGTGAGGTTTTGAATTGAAGAATTTTGGGATTTATTCTTAATGGATTGGTTATGGATTAATTGAATTTCTGAGACTAGGAATTGCAATTTGGGAGAAATGAAATCAAGTGATTATGAGATGATTGTTACAAGTAATGAGTTGAGGTTTTGATTTAAATGAATTGGTTCCTTAATGATTGATTGGAATTTGGAGACTAAGAATTCTGAATTGATAAGAATAGGAATTACGGAATTTGATTTGATGATTCTCGAGATTGGATGACAAAGAAATAGTGAATGTGATTTTAATTGGAATGTGACTTTAGAGTATGGAAATTAGTAAATTGAATTATGGTATCTGAAATTGTTATGAATTAGAGTGAGAGTGATCAAATTGAGAAAATTCAGGAATGTCATAACATGTATAGTATTTATCGTATTTATTAAATATGCATGATTGACTATCGAAATTGGTAAAATTGGTAAGGTGAGATTATTTGACTGTTTTGAAAGGCACCGATGGAGCAATTCCACAGATATCTTTGGGACTTCGGGCTATAGTTCGGAAGTGCGGTGAGTAACCTAGTTGGTTCCTCGGCCTTTATGTGTTTAATATTAGATGCATTAATGCCATGTGGAGTTAAGGATGGATATATGTGTGATTGCTTTTGATTGATTTGGACCGTGGGTGTTGAAAAATTGGATTGCGATATTGAAGTGTAAAGCGTGAATAATTGTGTATAAATGCATTAGCGAATTGGATTGTAATGCATGAGTGAAATGAATTGAATGTGCATATGATCGAAATCTGGACCAAAGGTCGAAGAACTAAAAGTGTTATTGAAATGAAAAGTAAACATGTGCATTCATGCATAATTGCATGATCGAGATAATGATAGTTGTGACCGGTGGTACTAGCGTATTGAGCCACGAGCTCGATGCATAATGCCCTTCACGAGAGATTATCGGGGCATGTCACGTCAATGCATATGAGAGCTTTAAGCTCAACGCACAGGACTTCAGGTCCAACGACTGTTAGAGCCTCAGGCTCACCGTAGGGCATATCCGCCTAACGATTTGAGCCACCGCTCAGCGAAAATGAACTCGGTAGCGCAGTCCAACAACGAAAAGAAAATGAAAGTGTCACATGCATATTGTATATATGAATGATCAAGGTGTCTTGTGTGAAACTGAAATTGAATGCATGTGATTTTATGAATGTGTTAACATGTGATATCTTGTGGATATGATTTGTGAATGCATGAGTTGAGTGAACCATCGATGATGGTTTCTCACCGAGTTCATAAACTCTTGACATTGCATCTATTTTTCAGGAAATGAAGAGTACCCGTTGGGCAAGCAGGAGTATGACTACCGCTAGCAAGGCGAGTAAAGGGTCGGGATCGATGTTGTTCACATCGCATTAGTGTAGTGATTTATTGATGGGCCCTTTTGGTCTATGTTGTAATTGTATGGTTATCTGAAAATGATTTTGTAATAAAGTGGGCACAAATTGTTATTGATTCTGCAGACTCAATCGGTTTTCAAAATGAAAAGAAAAATGTCATAGCGAGTTTTAAAAGTATTGATCGCTCTAGCATGCCACCCTCATGGGTCACGGGCTCGGACATCCTTGTAGATGTCGGGTTGGGTCTCGTGGGAGTGGGTGTTACATTTAATGGTATCGAGCCCAAGTACAATCTTACGTGGGCATTACGAGAAAATGTGTCAAAGTGCATGCATTCAAGTCATGTCTTGGCGAGCGGTGACCATCGATCCCTGACCTAGCATATGAGTCTCATGCATAAGCTGTACTAGTGATTTAAGTGGTTAGAAATAGTAAAGAAAAGATGATATGAAGGATGTGATAAATGCAAGTTGTGGATATCAAGGAATAAAACGGTATGTGGTGCGATCGATAAATGGAGATTTAGTGTATTGGTGCTGATGGATTTATTATGAGATATGACATTAGAGTTATATTGGAATATATACGTGAATGTGAAATAGATGTGGATAGGTATATATATATATATGTAGTTCTTGGATTGAAAGTGGCAATAATAGAGATATGTTAAAGATGGCAAGATTGAAAGTGTATAGGAAAAGTGAATGGAAATAACATGTTCTATGATCGAGTGGCCAATGAGGCGTGATGGGAGTTATGATTGGAGGTGACTTAGAGTCATAATAGGTTAAGTGAGAAAGCAAGAATGAATGCACATATGTGATATGGATTTGAGTGTGATTAATGTTGTGGGAAACGAACTAATGAAAAGATCGAAATGTAAGAAAATGATATTGGTAGATGAAAAAGTTGAAAAGTTGTTAAGGTTCGATGGATTTGCCTATGTGAATGCACACGATAATGGGAGTGATATCGGATAGAATAAGAAATGAAAGTGTTTATAGTGATTAATTGAGGATGAATTGAGATTGTAATCGGGATATTGGTATGGTAAAATCCTCGTGATCAAGGATAGGTGCAAAAGGAAAAATGTGGTGCGAAAATCAAATGAGATTGAGGTGTCTTTAGCGTAGGCGACTAATTGGTATATTGATGTAATAATTTTAATGGTATGTACCTCAATGAACGGTATTAAAAAAAAGGGATGCTCTGGTTATGTGGATTATGGCATAGATTGATCTTCACGGGATAGCGTGAATAGTGAAATTGATTTCCTAAGGCATTGAAAATAACCGATAAGAAATCGATATTTGTTGATCATTAGAAATTTCATGAGTGACATCAATGAAAATAGTGAGGAATCTTCTTTCAGAGAAGAGTTCCCTTGAATTGGATTAAGTCGATTAGATGATTAAAATTGAAAGGTTTAGCAATGAAAGGACAAACTGGAGATAAATGTGAAATGAACGAAAAGTCGTTATTGGAGGTGTAAAGATAGAATAAGTTATTAAGAAGGTATGTGTTATGATAATGTAAAGAATCCGGTATGCAATAGGATTATTGAGCGATAAAGAGATATTAGTCGTGATTATGAAGAGAATACCGGTTCAGGCATATTTTGTGTGAATATCATGAAGCATAAAGTAGATTTGATCAAAGTTCATTCAACCCCGGGAGTGATAAATGGTAAATAAATTGGGTTATGTGGGGAAATCAAGGAAAATGATCATGTGTCAGAATAGGTTATGATAAAATTGAGAAAATGGTAAGAACATCGTTCCTCGTTGGAGACGTATGACATTTTAAAGAGTTATGCAAATTGATCATAGGTGTAAAACGTTCATTATTGTACTGAAGAGTGAAATGTCTAAATTGTGTTTAAAGTGAATGGTGACTATGATCATCGACGATCGACTGAATACATTTGAAAAGTGAAGAAGATAAATTGGCACAGTTGAGGAAATTGTATAGCATGTAAGTTTTATAAGAGTGAATTCGACCTTGATTGAATAAGTAGTGGATGAATTATTATTCGAATATGATATTGGGAGATTAAATGCAAATAGAGGTATTGATAAATGTGAAATTGTAAGGGACTTCTATGTATGTGGGAATTGGAGTTATTTAGAACTAGCTGTATGCTAGAAGCGCATGAAATTGTTAAAGATCAAAATGTCAGGAAAATGTGTGAAGCGTATGACTAATGATTGTAAAAAGAGACATTGGAGATTTTACAATAGATGTGTATGGAGATCGATTATAAGCTTATGGGCTGCATTGGTATTTGATGACTTGAAAATTTCTTGTATTGGAAAGTGTTGTGAAAGTTTAGAGGTTCTATTAGGACGAAATGTTTTGGATGCATATGTGTTTGTAAAGCAATAATGATTAAGATATTAGTGAATTGGGAAAAGGACTATGCATTTGAGTGTTTGAAATTTAGTTAATGAAACAAATAATTAGGTGATAAGGTTATGAAATTGGATGTAAGGCGAGTGTAAACCGTCGAGTTGATAAAGCACGAAAAGAGCGTATTAGAGATTGGAATTCTAAACCAAGTGTGCAGGAGTGTATTGAAAGCATGGCAAAATCCGAATGGAGAATTTTGAATTTGTGGACCTTATCGAGGAATTGTGAATAGCTTTAGCCATAGAAAATGAGAAATTGTGGTGGACTAAGAAGTATGAGTAAAACTCATTAAAGGCTATTAGTAAAAGCAAGGAATAATCGAAGCTATATGTTTTAGTAAGAGTGTATGAGAAGAGTAATAGAAAGTATGAGAGCAGTTAGTGTATGTTTGATTAACTGAATTGACTGTTGATGTTAAGTGTGAAACTATTATTTTTTTTGGAGTTTATAGGGTTATGAGATTGATGTATAGGTTAGATTGATTGTGAGAATATAAATTGTTAAATTGGTGATATCACTTGAAAATTGTATAAAGGTCTTATATCCAAAAAGGAGTTGTTCATCCCGATAGTAAAGTGAACAGGGCCTAATATAGTCGAAGGGCCTGAGTGATTTGAGTTAAGATTGATAGGTGATTTGAATCAGTAATAGTGGTTAAGAAATCCAAATTGATTGAGATAATAGTTAATGGGAGAAACTAAACTCGTTATTATGTGGCCTCCATATGATTGTGTTGTGAATAGACTTGTAAGGCAGGTTAAGAACCAAAAAGATGATTCGATTCATAAATTGTTTCTGAGCAGAGTTGAAAATATCATTATGATTGGATGTGATAGATATATGTGTTATTGGTACTGAAAGTGACAAATTAAGAGTGGTTATGAGAAATGAGTTAAGATAGTGCAGAGATTGAAAAAAGTAAACATGGGAAATTAATTGTATTGATGGCAGTTAATGGACAGAAATAGGGAATATTGGTATGATCGGATGTGTGTGTTATTGGTATTGAATATGAAGAATTGCGAGTAATCATAAGGAAATCGTTAAAATAGTGTAGAGTTTGAAAAAGGAAAAAGGGGTAAATAATAGTATTAATTTCAGTAAATTGGCATAAATTAGTTTTGTATTGCTATAGTGGAAAAAAGGTATTTTAGTGATCGGTATAAGTCCCCTATCTCCCTAATCAATTGTATATGAAATTTCGAGGACAAAATTTTTATTAGGAGAGGAGAATTGTAACATCCCGTTACCGGTGTGACGGCTATGTCGGTAATTTAGAATCGGGTTAGGATTGAGTACAGGCAAATGTTGCATTGCACATGCATTATAGTCTCGATATTCATTGGTAAATGATTATTAACTGCACAAGCATATATATGTACATACATGCATGACAAAGTTTTGACTTGATTGTGTAAATAAAAAATTTGGTCATAATCGAAAAATGAGGATTGGATTGTGGAAATGGAGTGAGAAATTGGAATTAGAGGAGTGGAAATTGTAATTTGAGGATAGGAATGGGTATGTTCTAATTTTGTGAATTTATGAGAATTTTTCCAGAATTTTTAAAGTAATGGATCCGGACCGAAAAATTGGCCCAATGACTGATTAAATTGATTGCGGGTCCGAGATTGATTGTTGGGCCTGGGCTCCGCACGTCCAAATCCCCGAGGGCGGACCCCTCGGGCTGCGCTGACGTCGGGCGCTCCATATACCGTCGGACCCGATCCCAACATCCATACAAGGAATCAGTATCGGTTCGGATAACAATACATAAACATATACTCATACATACCATCGCATGCATTCTCAACATGCATTTTCATATCCATTCATCATCTTAATATTCGTAAAACATATGTCATTCTCATTAGAAGCAATTCAACAGTATTCTCAAATGCGCGTAATACAAAATAAATTGAAATCTCAAAATATAAAGTATGCTCCATGCGACATGCTCGAAGGGCCGACTAAAGGACTAACTTATCTGAGTTCCTAGCTAGCTCGAAGTTTACGATGCCTGCAAGGTCAACAATCGGCTCAATCGCACTTTTGAGGGGAGAGTAATGGGGTGAGCTGCGAAGCTCAGTGACATATACGTTTATAGCCATTGGCAACGAGCCACACAATCAAGCAATATACATATTTATAGTCATAGATTATTAGCAAATCACGATTCATCAATTCAATTCATATTTATATAACATAAGTCATGCATTCACTATTCCTCAACATATCACTCATTATGCAACATAGCTGTCAAATTCATCATGTGTTATGCTCAACAAATTCATCGTGTATGCACAATCAATTGGCTTGAGAGTTAGTAATCCATCCGGATAACCAAAAGGTAAATCCGTAATCCATCGAGTCCGATTTCTCAAGGATCTCGTAGCCACAAGCGGCGGTAGGGAGAAGGCTTTCTTGTCAGCGCGTGCGTGACTCCATCCGTAACTCTCTTACCCAAACAAAGCACATAGTCCGTTCAATCCATGCTCAAGCTTTGGTTCACGTGTTCTCAAATCTCATTCTAGTCCATTGCCATAAAGGCCTATCAATCCATGCATATTTGTAACCATAATGCGAGTTCACATTTAGTCTGATAGTCTCATATTATTCAACACAATAATCTCACATATTGCAAACAAGCACACATCATGCAATTGCCCATACACTGATAACCATAAACATATTACCCACCTAGTATCGCTGAGTATCGGACTCATTCTTTGTCCTTCCTCTTGCGAGTGGGTCAAAGCAGCTTGGTTCTCTATAATAAACTAAGTTTCCATGCAATTAATATCCATAGCAAAATTCAACAAGGCTCGAAAAGCAAAAAAGTAAAGCGCTAAAAGTCTCCATTCGACTCCCGTCTAAATTCCCGAATTCTTCGAAATAATTTCCGAACTTCCCTTCTCATACAACTCGTAGTCCTTAATTACTAGATCACAACAAATCTAAAATCACCTCAATCAGACATCTACACCAAAAGATATCCTCAAAAATGCCAAAATCTCATTTTCGAAAAAACAGGGGTCTCGCCGCGGCGAAAGCTCGCTGCGGTGTGCACCCAAGGTGTGTGCCGCAACGTGCTCATCACCTGCACGCCGCAGCGTGCACATGGTGCACGCGGCGTGACACCCAAACTCCGCGTGCATGGCGTGTTCTTCTGCGAACGACGCCATGTGCGGTCGAGCTACGACTCGAATCCGATTCTGCATTTTCGACTTCCATTTCTTCCCAAACTCAAATACAAGCGCAAACAAACTATAGATCAAGCCTAAAGCTACATTTCTAACCCAACATCAACTCAAATCAAAGACCAATGCATTAATCCAAGAAATCTCATCGTTTACAACCCTAAACCCTAAAACCTTGATTCTCACGGATTCCACATACTCTAAGTTTAAATCTAACCAAAGCAAGTTTAAAGGAAGCCGAACTTACAGAAATCACTTGAAGCGGTCGGAAAGCTCAAAACCGCTAAATCTCTCTTCTCTTTTCTTCTCCACCGCTTCGCCTCTGAACTCTCCTCTCTTCTCTTCTATTTTTTTCTTTCCTTTCTCTTCTTTTCTTTCCTAATTCCTTTAAACCCTAAGGGCATGGGCCCTTCCTAATAAACCAAGGCCCAAAACAACTTAGTTAGCTTCTCAAAACCCTTACACACTTTAAATCCTCTAATCCTCATTTAAACCACAATTAAACTATAATTATCCATAATATTCCCAATTTAATCCAACTAAGACAAAATACCACAATTATCACAATTCATGCTGACTAATATCATAAAAAAAGTTTAGGGGCCTAACATTTCTCCCCCTCTTAAAAGAAATTTCGTCCTCGAAATTTACCTGAATCATCGAAGAGATGCGGATACTTCTCCCGCATAGCTTCCAATGGCTCCCAAGTAGCCTCCTCTATCGAATGGTTCCTCCAAAGGACTTTGACCAACTGAACCGTCTTGTTCCTGATAACCTTATCCTTGGTATCTAAAATCTGCACTGGAAGCTCCTCCTAGCTCAAATCATTTCGCAACTAAACCTCACTAGTCTGAATAACATGTGACGGATCCGATCTATATTTCCTCAACATGGACACATGAAAAACGTCGTGAATCTGCGATAATTTCGGAGGTAACGCCAATCTGTAGGCGAGGGGTCTAATCCTCTCAAGGATCTCATAAGGACCCACATACCTCGGACTCAACTTCCCTTTCTTGCCGAATCTCAATACTCCTTTCCAAGGAGATGTCTTAAGGAACACTTTCTCACTGACCTCATACTCCATCTCCTTTCGGTGAGCATCAACATAACTCTTCATTCTGTCCTGTGCTGCCTTAAGCCGTTGCTTAATCATATTGACTTTCTCAACAGTTATCTGAATCAAATATGGTCCTTCCAATTGCCTCTTCCACTCCGGAATAGGCAACGGCCTCAACTTGCCCGAAGGTGCCTGATGTTCAGCCTTGACTTGCTGACACACTAGACACTTACTGACAAACTCTGCTATATCCCTCTTCATACCTTTCCACCAAAAATGCTCTCTCAAATCCCGATATATCCTGGTGCTACCAGGATGCATGGCATAAGGCGCATTGTGTGCCTCATCCATAATCTCATCCTTGATCTCCCGCACATCCGGAATACACAACCTACCCGCAACTGTCATAAGCCCATCATCCCGCACATATATCTCAGAAACCTTGCCATTCTGAATCTCATCCCGAAGTTTGCTCAAATCCGCATCCTGAGCCTGCAAATCCCTAACCTTTTCCTTCAGCATTGGTCTAACTCGAAAATTAGCCAGAAGACAATCCGGCTCTTCCTGCATCAAACTTATCCTAAGCTTAGCCATCTCTTCCAATAAAGGAAGATAAACCGATCGAAGATGAGCAATCGACGACTTCACGCTCAAGGCATCCGCCCAACATTGGCCTTGCCGGATGATACTCAATCAACAAATCATAATCCTTGATGGCTCCAACCACCTCCGTTGCCTCAAATTCAATTCCTTCGACTCGTGAATACTTCAAACTCTTATGATCGGTAAAGATCAAGTCGAACTCCATACAAATAATGCCTCTAAATCTTCGAGGCAAATATCACCGCTGCTAATTCCAAATCGTGCGTCGGATAATTCAGCTCATAAGGCTTCAACTGCCTCGAAGCATAAGCAATTACCCGATCTCCCTGCATCAAAACACATCCGAGACCCTTCCTCGAAGCATCACTATACACCGAATAACCCTCATCACCCGATGGCAAAATCAAAATCGGGGCACTCGTCAATCTGCGCTTGAGCTCCTCGAAGCTCCTCTGACAATCCTCACTCCAATCAAACTTCTGATTCTTCCTCAGCAATTGCGTCATCGGAGCGGATATCATGGAGAATCCCTCCACGAATCTCCTGTAATAGCCTGCTAAACCCAAAAAGCTCCTCACTTCTGTCACATTCTTCGGCGCTTCTCAACTCACAACTGCTTCTATCTTCTTTGGATCCACATGAACTCCTTGTTCTGAGATCACGTGTCCAAGAAATGCAACTTCCCTAAGCCAAAATTTGCATTTCTCGCATTTGGCATACAACTCATTGCTTCTCAAGGTCTCCAAAGCCATCCTCAAATGCTCCTCATGCTGTTCATCACTCTTGGAATACACCAATATATCATCAATAAAGACAATGATAAATTGGTCCAAGAATGGCTTGAAAACTCGATTCATCAAATCCATAAACGCTGCCGGAGCATTCATCAATCCGAAAGGCATCACCAAAAACTCAAAATGCCCATATCGAGTCCTGAAAGCAGACTTCGGCACATCCGACTCCTTAATCCGTAGCTGATGATATCCCGATCTCAAATCTATCTTCGAAAAGACTCTCGCTCCTTGCAATTGATCAAACAGATCATCAATGCGAGGAAGCGAATACTTGTTCTTCACCGTTACCTGATTCAGCTTCCTGTAGTCCACACACATCCTTAAGGATCCATCTTTCTTCTTCACAAAAAGAATCGGAGCTCCCCAAGGCGAAGAGCTCGGTCTGATATATCCTTTCTCCAATAACTCCTCCAACTGTTCCTTAAGCTCTTTCAATTCCGCCGGAGCCATCCGATAAGGCGGAATTGAAATCGGTCTTGTACCTTACACAAGCTCAATAGGAAACTCAATCTCCCGAGCTGGCGGTAGTCCTGGCAATTCCTCGGGAAAGACGTCCGAGAAATCCCTAACTACTGGAATATCCTCCAGCTTCCCTCTATCAGCTCTGGAGTCTATCACATAAGCCAGAAACGCCTCACAACCCTTACTCATCATCCTCTCTGCTGTCAATGCTGAGACAATCCTGGGCGGACTCGCTTTCCTGTCCCCAGTAAACACTACCCTTCTGCCGTCACCCAAATCAAATTCTACTGTCTTCTGCTTACAATCCAAAGGAACATTGTACCTCTCCAAAGTATCCATACCCAAAATCACATATAAACCGCTCATCTTCAGTGGCATCAAATCGACCACTAGAAGTACTCCACCGATACGAAGCTCACATCCTCTAAACACATGACTAATCACAATATCTTGGCGATTGGAGTACTCACCATCGTTGGAGTATCCAAAGGGCTCATAATCAAATCACACGCAGTCTACTCGAAGAAACAAGCGAATGAGTAGAACTGGATCAATCAAAACTATCACATCATCATAATATAAGCTGTACTGCGTACCGTGACAACATCAGTGCGGTCTCGGCATCCTCCCAGTAGTCATGAAACACCCTAGCTGGTGCACGCCTCTCGGTCTTCCGGAAGACTCGCCCTCCTGGCGACATCAGAACTACCTACCTCTGTCACAGTCTTGACCCATGGTCTCTGTCCTCCTCGGGCTGGCATCGACATCTCTCTGTCGTGGGCCGAGGACACTCTCTGCAATGTGTCCCTTCACCCCACGGTTGAAACAAGCTCTGTCGATCAAGCACTCTCCTCTATGAGGTTTCCTTGTGCTCACACGTCGGGATAACCGATCTATCTCCCTCTCCTCTTCTACCGCCACCCACCGTTGAAGCTTGGTGAGAGACAGTAGAAGTCCTCATCGGCCTCTGCCGGCTAGCACCACTGCTCCTCTCCTCTGAATAAACAGGGAAACTCCTAGCACTCCTGTCTGGCATAGGAGCACTAGTGCTACCTCCTCTCCTGGACTGATCTCTACCTTTTCTCTTCCTGTTTGCAGCACTCTTGATATTCTCTATGTTCTCAACCCTCAGAGCTGCCTCAACCAGCTGCTGGAAATCACAAAAGTTCTGCACAATTACCTTCTCTCTGATCGCCAAGTGCAATCCCGACTCAAATCTGCGACATCTGGCAGTCTCGCTCAACATTAGATCGGAGGCATACCGGGATAACTGTGTGAACCTGCGCTCATACTCAGCAACTGTCATATCCCCTTGAGTGAGACTCAAAACTCCCCTACCTTCTTTGGACATAAACCTCGTGACAGATATTTCTTCTTGAACACAGCCACAAAATCCTGCTATGCCAACCCTACTGGCCTCATCTGACTGCCCGGCACGGTCTCCCACCAGTGCAGAGCATCCCCCTGAAGCAAACTGGTAGCATACGCCACTCGCTCATCTGCCTCGCAATCCATCACCCGTTCTGTCCTCCGCAACCATGTCTCAGCTTCTTCAGGATCAGTTGTCCCAAAGAAGTCAACTGCTCCGTACTTCCTCAATTTGTCGAACTGTTTTCCCCTCGTCACTGGGGCTGGAGCAGAAGGCTGTGACATCTGGCCCATAGCCTGAACAAACGCCTGAGTGAACGCCTAAAATATCCTCGGATCAAACTGGGGCACTTGCCCTGGCGGAATCTGCGATTCCTGAGTCGGCGAACGCATGGGCTCACTCTCTAGCTCTACAGAAGCCTCAACATGCATTGGGGCTACAGACTCATCGGTCCTCTCCTCCTTAGTTGGAGAGTCAGGTGCAGCAGACCCTTGCACAGCTCCTCATGTCCTTCTACGAGGTGGCATCGTACTCCTTCAAAGGTAAACACTAAGGATTAGCTATACGACAATCTATATGTATGCATGATATGCATGTCACGTAATGAAATCAACTAATGCAACACGTCGTCACATATCACACAATCCTATATGCATTCTAAGCCGAGTACACCTAAACCTAGGCGCTCTGATACCAAACATGATACCAAACATATTGGGCCCGGACCCCGATGTCGGGCGCTCCATATACCGTCGGACCCGATCCCAACATCCATACAAGGAATCAGTATCGGTTCGGATAACAATACATAAACATATACTCATACATACCATCGCATGCATTCTCAACATGCATTTTCATATCCATTCATCATCTTAATATTCGTAAAACATATGTCATTCTCATTAGAAGCAATTCAACAGTATTCTCAAATGCAGCGTAATACAAAATAAATTGAAATCTCAAAATATAAAGTATGCTCCATTTGACATGCTCGAAGGCCGACCAAAGGATTAACTTATACAAGTTCCTAGCTAGCTCGAAGTTTCGATGCCTGCGAAGGTCAACAATCGGCTCAATCTGCTTTTGAGGAGGGAGAGTAATGGGGTGGTGCATAAGCTCGATGGCATATCGTTTATAGCCATTGGCAACGAGCCACACAATCAAACAATATACATATTTATAGTCATAGATTATTAGCAAATCACGATTCATCAATTCAATTCATATTCATATAACATAAGTCATGCATTCACTATTCCTCGACATATCACTCATTATGCAACATAGTCATCAAATTCATCATGTGTTATGCTCAACAAATTCATCGTGTATGCACAATCAATTGGCTTGAGAGTTACGTAATCCATCCGGATAACCAAAAGGTAAATCAGTAATCCATCAAGTCCGATTTCTCAAGGATCTCGTAGCCACAATGCGGCAGCCGGGAGAAGGCTTTCTTGTCGGCGTGCGTGACTCCATCCGTAACTCTCTTACCCAAACAAAGCACATAGTCCGTTCAATCCATGCTCAAAGCTTTGGTTCACATGTTCTCACATCTCATTACGGTCCATTGCCATAAAGGCCTATCAATCCATGCATATTTGTAACCATAATGTGAGTTCACATTTAGTCTGATAGTCTCGTATTATTGACACAATAATCTCACATATTGCAAACAAGCACACATCATGCAATTGCCCATACACACAATAACCATAAACATATTACCCACCTAGTATCGCTGAGTATCGGACTCACTCTGTCCTTCCTCTTGCGAGTGGGTCAAAGCGACTTGGTTCCTATAATAAACCAAGTTTCCATACAATTAATATCCATAGCAAAATTCAATAAGGCTCGAAAAGCAAAAGGTAAAGCGCTAAAAGTCTCCATTCGACTCCATCTAAATTCCAATTCTTGAAACAATTTCCGAACTTCCCTTCTCATACAACTCGTAGTCCTTAATTGCTAGATCACAACAAATCTAAAATCACCTCAATCGGACATCTACACCAAAAGATATTCTCAAAAATGCCAAAATCTCATTTTCGGAAAAACAGGGGTCTCGTCACGGCAAAGGGCGCCGCGGCGAAAGCTCGCTGCGGTGTGCACCCAAGGTGTGCGCCACAGCGTGCTCATCACACTGCCTTGTGGCGTGCACACTGTCTTGCCATGGCGTGCACACCTCTTCGTGCCTTGGCGGCGCACGTAGTGGTGTGATGTGACACCAAACTCCTTGCCGCGGCGTGAAGTCGAGCTGCGACTCGAATCCGATTCTGCATTTTCGACTTCCATTTCTTCCCAAACTCAAATACAAGCGCAAACAAACTATAGATCAAGCCTAAAGCTACATTTCTAACCTAACATCAACTCAGAAATCAAAGACCAATGCATTAATCCAAGAAATCTCATCGTTTACAACCCTAAACCCTAAAACCTTCGATTCTCACAGATTCCACATACTCTAAGTTTAAATCTAACCAAAGCAAGTTTAAAGGAAGCCGAACTTACCAGAAATCACTTCGAAACGGTCGGAAAGCTCAAAAACCGCTAAATCTCTCTTCTCTTTTCTTCTTCTCCACCGTAAACTCTGAACTCTCCTCTCTTCTTCTATTTTTCTTTCCTTTCTCTTCTTTTCTTTCCTAATTCCTTTAAACCCTAAGGGCATGGGCCCTTCCTAATAAACCAAGGCCCAAAACAACTTAGTTAGCTTCTCAAAACCCTTACACACTTTAAATCCTCTAATCCTCATTTAAACCACAATTAAACTATAATTATCCATAATATTCCCAATTTAATCCAACTAAGACAAAATACCACAATTATCACAATTCATGCTGACTAATATCATAAAAAAAATTAGGGGCCTAACATTGATTGACAATTGATATGAGACAATTGGAGTTATGATTTTATTATTTATGAGCATTGCGAAATTGGGAGAAAAATGGAATAAGAATCGGGTTGTTAGACTTTAAGAATTGGGCATGTGGCAGATGATCGATAAGCATGCCCTTAGCCTCTAAATCTCTTATATATAAGCTTAAATGTTTGATTATCGTCATCCACGAATTTCCTTTGTTTTAAAAAAAAATGGAGTTTGCCGTGGATGAGCATACCTTGGGATTTGGAGGTTCTAGAGGAATTTTTGAAGGTTTCTAGCTTAAATCAAGTAAGTTTCTACTTGTCTATGCTTTAAATCATTTCATTTGATCATTGATTTGAGTATGAAATTGTTTAGAAATTTAGAAAGTTTCGGAAGATAGGGTTTTTGAGGATTTGATTTGGGTTTTTGATGAAAAATGATTTAAATGATGATCTGAGGTTAGAAATAAGTTGGGTTAATGTTTAAAACTGATTGAGAGTGTTTAGAATGGATTTGGATGAGTTTAGATCAGAAGATCAGATGAATTTACGGGTTTGGACGCGGTTTACGGGTTTGCGTCATGACGTGTGATGAACATCTGTGGCGAGCCCCTTAGGATGCGCGTCATGACGAGAAGATTAGAACACGCCTTGACAGCGAGGAAATGTCGTCATGCTACTAGCAGACTTAGTTATGCGTCATGATTTAACAATGATTATACCATGAGGGGAAATGTACGTCGGCGAAGGGATTAATTTCGAATATGAGATTGTGAGGTTTTGAATTGAAGAATTTTGGGATTTATTCTTAATGGATTGGTTATGGATTAATTGAATTTACGAGACTAGGAATTGCAATTTGGGAGAAATGAAATCAAGTGATTATGAGATGATTGTTACAAGTAATGAGTTGAGGTTTTGATTTAAATGAATTGGTTCCTTAATGATTGATTGGAATTTGGAGACTAAGAATTCTGAATTGATAAGAATAGGAATTACGGAATTTGATTTGATGATTCTCGGGATTGGATGACAAAGAAATAGTGAATGTGATTTTAATTGGAATGTGACTTTAGAGTATGGAAATTAGTAAATTGAATTATGGTATCTGAAATTGTTATGAATTAGAGTGAGAGTGATCAAATTGAGAAAATTCGGGAATGTCATAACATGTATAGTATTTATCGTATTTGTTAAATATGCATGATTGACTATCAAAATTGGTAAAATTGGTAAGGTGAGATTATTTGACTGTTTTGAAAGGCACCGATGGAGCAATTCCACAGATATGCTGGGACTTCCAGGCTATAGATCGGAAGTGCAGGTGAGTAACCTAGTTGGTTCCTCAGCCTTTATGTGTTTAATATTAGATGCATTAATGCCATGTGGAGTTAAGGATGGATATATGTGTGATTGCTTTTGATTGATTTCGGACCATGGGTGTTCGAAAAATTGGATTGCGATATTGAAGTGTAAACGTGAATAATTGTGTATAAATGCATTAGCGAATTGGATTGTAATGCATGAGTGAAATGAATTGAATGTGCATATGATCGAAATACCGGACCAAAGGTCCGAAGAACTCAAAAGTGTTATCGAAATGAAAAGTAAACATGTGCATTCATGCATAATTGCATGATCAGATAATGATAGTTGTGACCGGTGGTACCAACGTATTCAGAGCCACAGGCTCAATGCATAGTGCCCTTCAAAGGGATTATCAGGGCATATCACGCCCAATGCATATGAGAGCTTTAAGCTCAACGTACAGGACTTCAAGTCCAACGACTGTTAGAGCCTCAGGCTCACCGTAGGGCATATCACGTAGCGATTTGAGCCAGCGCTCAGCGAAAATGAACTCGGTATGCGGTCACAACAACGAAAAGAAAATAAAAGTGTCACATGCATATTGTATATATGAATGATCAAAGGTGTCTTGTGAAACTGAAATTGAATGCATGTGATTTTATGAATGTGTTAACGGTGATATCTTGTGGATATGATTTGTGAATGCATGAGTTGAGTGAACCATCGATGATGGTTTCTCATTGAGTTCGCAAACTCACCTGACATTGCATCTATTTTCAGAAATGAAGAGTACCCGTTGGGCAAGCGGGAGTATGACTACCGCTAACAAGGCGAGTAAAGGGTGGGATCGATGTTGTTCACATCGCATTAGTGTAGTAATTTATTGATGGGCCCTTTTGGTCTATGTTGTAATTGTATGGTTATCTTGAAAATGATTTTGTAATAAAGTGGGCACAAATTGTTATTGATTACGTGCACTCAATCGGTTTTCAAAATGAAAAGAAAATGTCATAGCGAGTTTTAAAAGTATTGGCGCTTCTAGCATGCCACCCTCACGGGTCACTGGCTCGGACATCACTGTAGATGTCGGGTTCGGGTCTCGCGGGAGTGGGGTGTTACACATATATTTATACACGTGGCCCATAAAATTCTAACAAAAAGTTCTTGAGCTTTATTATTGAGAAATTTTGAGCGATTATCTATTCTAACAGATTTAACTGTCACATTGAATTGATTAGCGACATGTGAAAGAAATTCTTCAAGTGTTGGAAAACTTGACTCTTATGTTGGATGAGAACTGTCCACACACACCAACTAAAATCATTTACAACTGTGAGGAAATATTATGCACCGGTAATATATTTCTGCTTATAAGGGCCCTGTATGTCTAGATGAAGCAACTCAAAAATGGTTTGAGTACGTATAGTGCTAATAGGAAATGGTGCTCTTGTTTGTTTTGCCAAAGGACATATAGCATAATGCTCACTAACAAAACCTTTATTGACAGAAATTGGTAAATGATTCAACACTGCATCACTTGGATGACCAAGCCTGAAATGCCATTTTTGAATAGAAGCCACAGTTTATTCATATTTGTATCCATAAAAGAAACTGAGTTATTCTCAACAATACAAACTGAATCATTCAATTGAGAATTTTTAAACACTGTGGAGTAATAAGGATAATAGGAAAATAAGGCTGATGAAGGATCTATATGATGTTTATTGATAAAAGGTTTAGAAAAAGATTGTTTATCAAGAATGTAGAGACTTCCAACAACTTTGCCAACAACAAGGACCTTTTTTCTCTTCAAGTCCTGCAAAAATGCAAAAGTCAACATAAAAGGTGAAGTTAACAAGATTTGTTTTAAATAACTTGTTTACTGAAAGCAGGTTATGGTGAAATGAAGGTAGATGTAAGTTTTCTTTAAGGATAAGGTCTTTATGTAAGATAACTTAACCAATCTCAATAACTTTCGTAACTTTTTCCATCTGGCAAATGAACGAAGTGGCCACATTCAAGTTTTGCAAGTTGTCAAAGAGTAGTGAGTTAACATAAATATGACTTGATGCTCCTGTATCAACAATCCAGTAATCATAAGTAGCAGAATGTATAGGCAAGTTACTTGCCATACCTGCAAAGTTATCAACATGAGCAAATTTCACATGACAATCATCAATCTATTTACCTCTCATCAGTTTGGTCATTTCCTGCCTTATTAGATTAGTAACGTATTGCTTGTCATCAACATTTTGTTCTTCTATTGGAGTTTCAGTGAGATTAGCATGGGCTTTCAAACCACTGTTTATGTCCTTCTTATTCTTAAGATCTTTCCACCAGTCTGGATAACCACGCAATTTGAAGCATGTATCCTTTAGATGACCAGTATTCTTGCAAAAATCATAAACTCTGTCATCCTTTTTATCCTTCCTTTTAGATTGTCCCTTGGACTTATCAACATTTCGAATGAACATTGGATTGTGATCTATGGCTTCTCCAAAGTTCCTTTGAAAGTCCCTTTGAGCTTCAATAGTCTGAAGCATAGAGTATACTTTATTTACTATAGGAACAGGATTAAGCATTAAGATCTGATTCTTGACTGCTTCATAAGTCTCATTTAAGCCTATTAAAAATTGTATGAGCCTATTGGAATCATCCATTTCTGTCAGTCTTTTATTCACATTGCATGTACATTTTCCACAATCACAGTACAGGCAAAGGTCAAAGTCAATTTAGATTATCCCATAACTTCGAGATCTTGTTATAAAATGCAGCCAGATCAATGTTCCCTTGATCAATAGAATTGATTTGCCTTTGCACTTGATATACCTTAGGACCATTTCTCATTCCAAATCTTTTAGCAAGAATATCCCATAGAACTTTGGGATCTTGATAATATAAGAAAGTTTCTGCTAGATACTTAGATAAAGATCCAAGAATCTAAGATTGCACCGTATAGTCATTCTTCCTCTATTTCAAGTACTCAAGCAGAATCTTCATTAGGTTTCTTGATTGAACCATCATAACCTAATTTATCTCTTGCACCAAGCAAGATCTGAATGGTAGTACTCCAGGTAAGGTAGTTATTATTGCTCAAAGGAGCAGTAACCAAAGAAAAATTTGATTGATTCTCTTCAAAATTAGTAGCAGAAGTAGGTAGATTTGTAGAACGTTTTCCAATATCATAAGAATCTTTGTTCGACATTATACATCTGAGAATCGCAACAAGCCGATAAAGAATGAACAGAGAGAAAATAGAAATTGAATAACAAGTCAGTCAATTAGCAAGATGAGAAGAAGGGAAAACCAGAACCACGTTGCTCTGATACCATGAACAGAGAGAAATTGAGATTGAAGAATGAATCTCATTAATGAGCTAATAAGCTCAATTAGTTATTTATACAGAGAACTAAAAACTGAAAAAGATAACTATGGTAACAATTAGTTACTAAAATAACTATGGTTAAGCTAACTATAGTTAATAATAAATAACTATAGTTTACAACCTCCACACTCCATCAAATGTAAGCTTAAAAAATTACTTTGGCATCCCGAGTGCAGTTCGGACAAAACCTGGAATCCTAGTTCTGAATATACTAACACGGTGAAAGCAGAACAAATTATTAGGCTTTGTTAGGATATATGGTATATATCAAAATAATTAATTTTGGCATTATTTATTAATAAGACATATAAGATATTAATTGAAGTAGGATTTAAAAAGATGTGGAAGAATCCTATACAAAATGGAAGTCTACTCTCTTACAAACTTGTGGTATATCACGTTGGTGTTTAAGATGTATGTTGCTAAATTTTTGGGATATCAACTTATCTTGTGTTTTTATGGATTGTGTGGATAAAAGATAAGAGCTTATGGTGCATCTTGTGTGGGAGTCTTGTAATCATAACAATGTAGTGGGACTCTTATTAATTGGGTGTATCATGCACCAATTACCTGTGGACGTATATCTTAACCACGGTGAAGAGGAGTTACGGTGGGTGAAGTGGCGTGTGTGAGCTTAAAAAAAAAGCTCTGGTCACTCGTATGCGTAGATATTATGTCCCATATGACAAGTAAGTGGACTTCTTACGTGATTGATCTCTCCACCTTCAGGAGTGATTTTGTCATCAAATCAATGGACGGTAGTTCATAGTATGGTGTGATTCTGTCAATTTTTGTCAACAGTTTTTAAATCTATTTCTAAGGAGCAGAATTTATCGAGAAGTTGTTTTTTTTTTTTATTTTAAGTATTATCGTTTTTGTTTCTAGCTATTTTAATCACTTAAGTTGTTCGATTAATTGTCTTTATTAGTAAATAGTGTGTAAAAAATCTTCTGTTGAGGTTAATACGAGATGATCGTACTATTGGGTGTGAAAATCTTTCATGGGAAGTGAAGTTGAGAGATAATGTTAAGAGTTGAGTAATGTCGGCTCAGTAAAGCCTTGGGTAAACCTATTATACTTCGTTGAAAGTTATTAAGCTAAGTGAGGGTCCTGCAAACATAGGTAATGTTGGGATCCGATCTGGAAACCGGACCCTAACCGAAAAACAGAACGAACGTTGCCGAAACCAAAGCAAATTCAAATCGAATAAATCGAATCCGAAGGTAAATCGAAGATATCGAAACCAAATCGAAGGAAACAAAACAAAACGAATCGAACACGAAACAGATCGGGAATTCGAATAACGAAATGCGGAAACGAAAATCGAAAGCGGAATCGAATTGCGAATCGCATCGAAATCAAACAAAATGAACTGAAACAAATCCCGACATCCGATATCAAAAACTTATAGCAAATTATCGCGTTGGAAACTCTAAGACTAAACTACTCCAAACCGGTATAAATTTTTTTTCTTCTTTCTTATTCTTATTCCTTTCTTTTTCATTTCATACATCTTTTGTCGATCTCATTCAAATCATCTCAATTCATAGTAATCTTCTTAACAATCATACAAAATCCCATAATCCATCTTTTAAACATCTAATTCTTATTTTTATTCTTTTTCAACATATTATCTAACAAAATTTCGGCAACATAACGGCTGCATTTCAACTAACTCAAACCTGCAAAGGGATTAAAAATATACTTCTATATTTCTCACACAATAATCAATATCATCGGACACCCCGTCCGGAATCCAAAACACATTCAACCACAGTATCCAATATCCAAAACACATTCATTACATTCATAATCATATACAATCCCCATTCATAACCAATTACATACTTATTTCATAACCATACGCAAATTCATAATTCATCTCATCCATGGCCAAATCAACAATCATATCTTAATTCCATAAACAATTCCATAAAATCAATCCAAAACCCAAACCAATTATAATCATATACCATTTCATAACTCAAATCAATACCCAAATCCCGAATTCATATACTTCAAACTCCATTATATACACAATTTTCATAATTCACATACATCCTGAATTAAATGCTTGAGATACATAAATGGCAATTCAAGCCATAAAGTAATACCAAAATCCCCAATTTACACAAAAATACAAACGATACAAAATCGAATAACACAATTTGTCATTCTTTCATCCGATCTCCTGCTCGAATACCTGGAGATAGGAATGAAAGGGGAGAGGAGGGGTGAGCACAAAGCTCGTGGATAATATGTTTATAAAATGAACAATAAGCAAAAACATCTTGCAAGGCTCATTTTCCACTTTAGTTTATCAAAAGCTTTTCTGAAACTTTTCAACCTTTCAAATTCATTCATAAACAGTTTCCCAAAAACTCATGATTAAAAAACATTCACTTTCTCCTTTCACAATTTCTCAAAATTTTCACAAATCATAGGCAAAGTTCAAAAGCATGAATGCAACACACATAAACACAAATCAAAACACATAACATATCAAAACGGTTTGGGTCGGTCCAAAACGGAACGTACTGCACATTCTCGCATAGTGGTCTTGTGCAGCCATGAACGGAACGTACTACACCTTCCCGCTTAGCAGTCCGGTGTAGCCGTGACTTATGGAAATCCGAAATCGGAACTCCAGTGCCGCTAGCGGGCAGCCGGAAAAAAGGCTTTAATTAAAAAGAGACAGTGCACTGACTCACTTGAGGGACCTAACCAAACCTATATAACACATATTCATGATTGAAAATCAAATTGTTCGAAGGCATGTTTCGAAACTGAAACTTTTCATGTTATGTCATAATCGAACATCGTATCATATAGTTTCACATATCGAAAATCTTAATCACTCAAACACAAAGAATGCATAAATCGAAGTCATTTCTTCAAATCATAATTCAAACAATATTAAATTCACGAATGCACAATCATTATCCATAATTCATGTAACAATTTCACCTTTTTGATCAAAAACAATAACATCATCAATTAAAGGCAAATTCTCAACTTAGTCAAATATTTCGAAAAAATAACGAATTCGATTAAAATTTCACTTTCTTAAATCATTTCCCAAAGGCAAGGGATTTTAATCAATCAAAATAAACATTTAAAAACTCTTTTCACTTTCCTTATTTTTCAAGAACACATAGTAGCTTATAATTCAAATTATAAACACATTACCCACCTCAAATCGATACTAGAAGCTTGTCTCTAGCTTTAATTTGACCCTTGCTTCTTTCTTTCTTCCAATTGAAATTTCCCTAAATCAAATTAACCCAAATTCAACATCATAAATGACATAATCCTCAAATTGAGCTTAGTAAACATCAATTCCTCATATATTCAAGCTATCTAAATAACAAATTTCCAAAATCTCCAAATCACTAAAATTGGGCATAACCCTAATTAACATCATCCAAAATTAAACCAATTAAACTAAGCATTCACCAAAATTGACTTCATAATCCACAAACTCATATCATTTTTCATTATTCTAAACTAATAATTCACTAAAAACTCAAAACTTAAAACTTCTCTTACCTCTTTCTCCTCCAATTTCGAATTTTTCTTGTCCCATAAGAGGGCTATCACCTTCTTCCATCTTTCCCTCTAGAATCCACGAAAATATCATGCTTGAAGCCCTAAAATCCGAAACCCCAAGCTTCCATCTTCTTCTTCATGGCCGAAAGTGCTTCTGTTCTCTTCTCTCTTATTCTCTTATTCTTTCTTTCCCTTAAGTTTCGGCTCTCCTCTTGTTAAAAACGAAACTCATGTTGTTTTAAGGGGCCATGTCATTTAATGAAAGGATAATGACCTAATTGCCCCTCACTCATAAGCCTTGTAACTTAAGTTCTTAAGTAGACTTCCAAAATTGCCCTTAAACTGTGTTCTCATGAATGCTTACTTTAGGACATTTTTATCACTATTAAAATGAAGGAATTTGTTAAAACTTCCTTCTAGATAAATGTTCCTCTATGTCTTAATTTCATAACGCCACTAAAATCATTTAATTTGGTGCTCTACATCAAAAGTTATGCTCAAAACAATTCGGACATATCTTATGCTAAAACATTTTCTAGCACATTATTTCCATCCAAAAATTGACATTCTTAAGGACAAAATTGAACCTCAATTTTTTCATAAAAATTGTATCCCTATTTCTCTAGTTTAATCCAAATCAATAATCACCTCATTTGGATTTCTAGAGCAAAAATTATGACCAAAATACTTTTAGATGTTCCTAATCCAAGACTACACACTAATATGAACTTAAATTCAAAAATTGAAAGTCTTAGGGGCGAAATTGAAATTCACTTTCTTCATATGACTTGTATCCCCATGCCTCTATTTTATTTTTCCTCAAGAATCACTTCAATCGGATCTCCAAAGATCTCGAATTTTGCAAAAGACTGAACCATGTTCAGAATATTTCCTAACTCACTTTGATTAAATTAATCATCATCAATATAATCTTATAAAATCACAAATTTCCCTTGAGGAATTGTCTTAGGAACCTAACGCTTCAAAAACCAAGTCAATCAGATGTGGGACGGAAAAGATATAAGCAAAAAGTTGTAAAAGGGTCGGATTTGGAAGGAAGAAGCAGAATGTGAAGCAAGCAGAAACGACATAATAGAACAGAATTTTTCCAAAATTCATAACTATTGATTCTGAACTTCAAATTTAACAAATTTGGTATCAAAAGAAAGCTTAAAGGAAGTTCTACAACTTCCTTGTAGAACATAAAAACTAATTCTGTCGCTAAAGGGGTCAAATTGTTAATCAAAGATTCTGTCAAATTTGGAATTGACCTACACAATGCCAGAAGTTTGAAAAATCATATCTTTTAACACAATAGCCTAAAAAGGTCACATTTTACTTCAATGGAAAGATAAAAAAGATGCTTTAAAACTTTTATGAAGGATACAAAAATCAATTCAGTCGCTTAAAGAGGTAAAACACTCTCAAAGTTACTACCTATATAAAAACCAATGGAACAGTGTAATTGACCAAATGAACAGTACCTGTACTTTTCTAAACCTCATAACTTTTTACTCCTAACTCCAAAAATTACAAATTATACATCAATGGAAAGGTAGAAAGATAATATACATTTTCTATGAAGGATGCAAAAACCAAAACAGGCTCTAAATGGGTGAAAAACTATTCCAAAGGTTTTGCTCAAATTTGCCAAATGAACAATAACTGAACTAGATCTAACCCCCATAAGTTTTTACTCATAACTCCAAATAAGGCACATTAAATACCATTAGAAAGTTTTAAACATGTGCTACAATCTTCAAGAAGACTTCTCAATCCAATTCAAGCTCTAAGATGGTCAAAAATACAAACAAAATTTCTGTCAAATACTTGTCAACCCAAACCAAAGCAAAACAAATACAGAACTTTGATCGTTCATAACTTTCGCTCCTGATATCAAAAAATATCAAACTTTATGGCAACAGAAAGCTCTCAACATAAACTATAAGTTTCATGTAGATCATTTTATCATATTTTGCCTAAATCAAAAAGTCAACTCTCAATGGTCAAAAAGTCAAACTTTTCATATTTTCACATATTTTCACATATTTTCATATTTGGTGACCCTGTCTCAACCAAAATTTAAAGAATCGTGGATGTACACGATCTTAGTTAGTCACACGATCCAATTACACGATCGTGTATATCTGAGATGTGGGAACATCTACCTGTGCACATTTGTAGTTACCTACACGGTCTTCACACATGGCCATGTATGATAAGGAAACAGGCTTGTCTAATCTTACATGGTCATATAGGTCATTTTCCAATTTGTACATGTTGACTGTCACTTACATTCAATGCAGTCAGTTATAATTTGTGTTTTATTATAGCTTTAACTCTTACTTTCAAGAATTGAAACACAATTGCATGTTAGTTTATATTTGCTAAAACATTTGGGAGAGATCTAATCTCACGTGCAGTGGAATAATTAGAAAACCAGTTTGCATGATTTTCTGAAAGAGAAGATGATTAGCATAAAAAATAAATAAAACATGAATCATAATTTGTACTTTATCTTATAATTTAATCCTTTTTTATCGTTTCCTTCAAATCGTTTCCAAAATTGGCTAATCTCAACTACAATAATTATACACATATTCTGTCTCTACCAGTATGTACATAACAAGTTGAGAGAGCTCTAAAATTATTGTAGAGAGGTTTAAACAAAAAATTGTTAAATCCTTAGAGTCAAAACCTATTTATAGTAATTTTGGACATTTTAATAATTTAATTAAATAAGATTCTAATTTTAATAAAACTTTAATTATAATCACTATTACTTCTAATTAAGTACTATTGATGTTTAAATAAGACTCAATATTTTATATTAATAAATTATGACAATTATAATAATTTATTAAATTGATTCTAATTTAATTAGTTAGGTTGACATTTAAGAGTTGAGTAGAATAAATCGTGTAAATAATATTTGATTAGTCCATGTTTGATATTCATAATATTTGTATTTTATCATTTTAACGAAATTGAAAAAAATTCTTTTGAAAAATTAAAATCTAAAAGATTTTTTCAATAATTTTAAAGATCAAAGAGTTTTTTCTAACATTTCTTAAACTGAAAAATAAGTTTGTATTTTTACCCTAAAGAATTATTTTATAAAATTATTTATAATAATAATAATAATAATAATAATAATAATAATAATGACTATTAATAATTACCAAATAATAACCACTAAAATTGTTCTTTTTCGACATCCGTTTTTGGCCAAGTTACAATGGCTACCGACTCTGTTTTGAAAACCAGATCGGACCGGCCGGTCCGACCGGTTCGACAGGTAACCGGTCGGCTATCCGGTTCGATTCATCCTTTAAAACCGGTTCTCAATTGAACCAGTGAAAACGGGTCAAAACAGGTCAATTGACCTGTCGGACCGGTCAAACCGGACCGATCCGACCACTGGTTCAATAAAATTTTTATTTTATTTTTTTATTTTTAGTTTTTTTGATATTTTTTGTATATTTTTAATATTTTTAATATTATATATAATTAAATATAATTATTGTATAATTATGACGTTACACCGGTTCGACCGGTGGTTAAACCAATCAAATCGGTGACCAATAAGGCCTCCGATTTGATGATCAGTCAAAGTTTAAAAGCACTGGCTACCGGAAATAATATGCTGACAAATTAAGGGCATTCTGACCGTTGGCACTATCAAAGCAATAAGGCGGCAAGTGATTTATGAAATTTGATTAAATACCGATTTTATCCTTTATAAAATATCAATTTATTTATATGAAAATTGCAAACTCTAAGGTTGTTATAGAATTTTATTTTATGTGTAACATATATAATAAACTTTAAAATAAAAATTATTAAACATATGAATTATATTTTCATATTTTTAGAAGAAAATTTTATTTAATAAGCACTTTAAATTAATTCTTAATTTTAAATGTTTTAAATTTTATCTTACAATAACATCCAACAGAGAATCTCGTTGAAATATAGGATTTGGAGAAATCCAATAATACGCAACTTATCTTTACATAATAGAGATGGTGTGTCCGAATACTTAATCCCATATCCACCGTATCATATCCTAAAACTTTGTGTTAGATCTAACATATATATAATTAGAAACCTAATTTGTTTAATTCAAAAGTTACAACTAAAACATAAATTTAACAATTAATTATGGCACATTTTGTGGAAATTCAAACACTAAGGGCCATGAAAAATTCAATTTAATAATTAATTGTACTTGATAATTTGATAAGAACAATACGTATTTACACAAAGAATGAGAAAGCCCAGTCACTGCATCATGATTCTGAATTCTTCAAAGCTAAGAACACCATCACCGTTCAGATCAAACCGATTTATCATAACTTTACACTCACGAATCGATTTGGAGTCACCAAGTTTACTGAGCATCCTCTTTAAGCTCTTGGGAGTGATGAAACCAGAATTCTCAGTATCATACATCCCAAAAGCCTCTCTTAAATCTCTCAACTTCTCTTCTTCTCCTCCGGCCTCCATAAGACCAGCAACGTCCTCTGGCCCCAAGAAGCCATCTCCATCGGAGTCCCACAAGCCAACCACCATCTCCGCCTCTTTAATACACAACTCCCTCCCCCCAAACAACCCTATACGGCGGCTTAACTCCACCGGCGAAACCTTCCCATCACCGTTCTCGTCAAGGTGTTTGAACACGACGTCTAATTCTCCTACTTTCATCCTCTCACAACTCCAAGGATTCAGTCTTTATCTCAACACAAGTATGCGCTTAATGTTCTAGGTGACAAGAAGAGCGTAACAAGTACTGGGCACTGCTTTGTTTTTAGACTTCAACAAGAGCGAGTAATCTCTAGGCATATATACTAGGGATGAGGCCGTGTTTTTTGTGAAGTTGACCTTTGAATTGAACCTGGGTTTCTGCTTTCTAGATTCTTTATCAACTTGTTTTTAACGCAGAAACAAGGAAGGTAAGAAGAAAGTGAGCAAACGCGGTCCAGTCCAAACATCGTTGTTGAGAATAACGGACAACGGTCAAAAAATGCCTAACTTAAATAACGGGCCCAAAATGTTTTAGTTAGTTATACGTTAGTTGTTTTAGCGGTTAGATTGAGCCTTTAGTACTTTTGAACTAGCTTTAATATTACCAAACCTAAACCATTATTAAAAGATTTAAGTATGTTCTGTTTGGGCAGCACTTTACTCCTTCAGGCTGACTCCGTGCAAACGCTAAGCAGGGATTAGTCTAGGTGTGAATGACTTAAAAGCATCTTCTCATAATTAAGACCCTCTTATGATACATCGTAGAAAAAAAATTAAGTACATTCAAATTATTATGATATAATTTTAATATTTTAAAGATTTAATATCACTTTAAATATTATAAATGTCGGGTCTACATTAGAGATGGTAACTAAGATTGAGCCTAGCCTAGCTCAATTTGAATTTAACAGTCTCGGCTTCGGTTGATATGACCTTGGGTTTGGCTTCGGGTTCACTTTTTAAAAAATTTGAGCCTCGGCTTAGGCTCGAACTCTAACTCTAGCTACCCAGATCCTACTGGATACGATGTTTGACTCTTATAAATAAAACTACATTATTTTTGCATCTTTGAATTAAAAAATTTTGTGTCAAGCCGAGTCAGACTTAAGATTAAGCAGGCCTTAACCTGAGTCCGATCAGGCCAAAGGGAGCCCCTCTCATTGTCATTTCTGGTCTAAGTTCAAGTTTAGAATGAATTTCAAGCTAGACTAAAAACTTAAAAACTTAATTGATTTAGAAGACTCATCCGTGTCTTCTCTAACTCAATCCAAAGTTGAATTAATTTAAATTTAGTCTATTAACTTCCATTTTGTCGATGCTCACTATGCCATCTTTATATATATATATATATAGAGAGAGAGAGAGAGAGAGAGAGAGAGAGAGTTTTTTTGATAACAAAGGAAAAGAAACTACTACATCCAAACTAACGCAAAAGCCGACAGCACAAAGCGCCTTTCTGGTCCCATCGAATGAAGTCTAAAACTATTAGTGGGGGCTCCTATAAGATGTGCAGTCCAGAACTGGCAAGGGTGGCAAGTGAAGTCAAATGATCCGAACTTTGATTTCCTTCTCGGTGGATGTGCTGAATCTGAACTTCCCAGTTTTGGATAATTAAAGCACGAATGCCTATCACCAAAGAAAAATCGTTAGATAAAACAGTAGTAGAGGAAGACAGAAGGCTAATTACCTCGAGGGAATTCACTTCTAGGATGACTTGCCGGTAGCCCATGGTTCATGCCAGGCGGAGGCCCCCGTCGATGCCGCCTAACTCAGCATGACGCGGGGAGCCACCGGGCATGCCTAGAAGAAACCCACCACACCACCTACCCTAACAGTCCCCAAGAAGCCCCCTGCAGAGGAAGTAGTACCGTCATGCTAAACATCGCCATCTCTATTGAGCTTTATCCAGTCCGGGGGGCGGTTTTGACCAGCCCACTAACTGGCCCGAGGACAAAGCTTGATTCGGGAACACACAGCGTTCGGCTACTCGCTCCCTTTCAATGCCTTCGGCGTAGGCGTAAACTGCTCGAGTCCCTGTAGCCGGCCACGTAAAATCAGGGGCAAAGATACTTTGTTACGTCAGTACTACAGGAATCAGCAGGTAACGCCAAACAGGGTGGCCCAGTCAAAGTTACTGTTGACTATAGAAAAAGGAAGTTTTGCGTGGCACGACAAAATTGAAAATTGAAATAGTGCTCAAGGAAAGGTAACCTTCGAAGCAAAGCAGTGTAACTTTTAAAGTGGATGACTTTGTTAGAAACTTACAGGTCTCCTCCAACTTATAGACTCGGTTATTTTTACTCCAAAACAAAAACAAATCAAAATAACGTGTTAACAAGAAAAGTGATAAAAGGGGGTAATTTCTCGCCATTGAGTCCATTTTATGTTAACTTTGGCCAACACTCATACTACAGGGCCGTTTTTAATATTTTATAAGTTTTGAGTAAAGTAGAAAAATCTCTATTTTTACTTATTTTTAAGTTATCATATAGAATAAAAATAAATAAAATATAGACCTTATTTTGTTTTATTTTATTTTATATAAAATTAAAAATAAGTCTTATTTTATCATTTATAAGAATAGATCTTAAGCAAGTGCCCACCTTATTCTTACCCAGGGCTGGCCCTGTCATACGATCAACTTTTATAAGTTCAACGGATCAGAAACATTAATTGATATTGAAACGAGATATTTAATCTTAATCAGGTTGGAATTTGAAACCTTTTTGTGAAGTTTGAACTCAAGCATTAAGGTATAAGATTCAGACTGGGTTGTTGATGACTAATGAATGGGATTATCCTTTTACATGCAAAGCAAAACCATCAAAAACAGTTGATGAAGAGAACAAGCCCACCGTTTTCTCCTTATCAATCATGTCCTATCCCTTCCACTCACATCATTAATGCTATTTTGATATATAGGAAAAGATCTAAACCTCTTTTTAAATGTTATTTTATAATGACAAAATATTCAAGATATAAATATCATACTTGTACTAATGCTTATGACGCCGATTTAACTTAATTATTAAACTTGAATTGAATTAATTAAATCTAACTCAAAATAATAATTTATTATAACTATTTTAAATTATTAATTTAAGTCAAATTTAATTGATTTAAATTAAATTTAAGAACTAAGTTAGATTGCCCATATGGTATTTTTTTTTCGTTATTTTTAATTGAAGTTTGAAAGAAGAATTTTTAGAAACTTAAAAATTAAAAGGAGTTTTCTTCAAAATTTTCAAAGATTAAAGAGCTAGTTTTTCTAAAATTTATTAAATTATAAGTAGGTATATATTTTTAACCCTAGTACGTATGTCATCTAACTCAAGCATAGCCGTGCGAGCCCAATTTGCTTGTGCAACAAACCAAGAAGCTTCAGTGGTCTGTCTTCAAACAGAATTCTCCACCCATAAACTAAAGGAAGTGATTTAGCAGGGGAATTTTTTGCTTTATAGCTGTCACATTGTTCATCTTCCAAGATGGAAGTGTGTAGGAAGATCCCGGCAAGAAGAAGAAATAGAACATAGCTAAAGATACACAGAATTAAGTACATGGTTTAGGCAATGTGAACTTAGAATTTTTTCTTAAAAAACTGCAATTTCTGAAGATCTTATGAACATGCCAATGAATTTACATTCACACAGCCAACATAAAGTAGAAGAAAACAAAAGGACTGTTATATTCAAAATATACTGTAAAGCCCATTCATTAATATAACAAAAGGATTGTTATATTCAAGATATATTGTAAAGCTCATTCATTAATATAACTTACCTGTAACCAGTCCAACCCACAACCTTTAAACATGAATTTAAAAAAAAACCCAGAATCTGAAAATTAGTATAGCACATACGAAAGTCACCTTCTTCTTCACTTTTATCTCAAAATTTCAATTGGTAAGTGTGTCTAAAAACACACTTGTGCATCTGCATGTAACTCTTTCCTCGTAAGTTTCCTCATTTTGTTTGTTTTGCATAAATTGGAGGGAGTTCCAAATGATAATAGACATAAAATCTGAGAAATAAAACGAACCTACTCTACACAGGAGTAGGGTGGGTACCTCCCATAGGGTCACCAGGGGAACCCTCATCTTGCTGAATAGCTTCCATAGCCATATCCGAGCTCGGGTGGCATGTCAACCAGCTCCCCCTCTCCTATCCGAAGATCCGGTGGGTCATTGGGATGGTGTCCTGTACTATCCTCCAGGGCATTCAGGGTTTCCGGCAGGGGCGGATCCAAAAAATTTTTAAAGTGGAGGTAAAATTTTAATAGAGATAAAATTTTATTTTTAATAGAGGCAAAATTTTAATATAAGTAAAATTTTATTTTTTTTTGTAAAGGCAAAATTTAAAAAAATACATTTTTTTAAAGAAATCTATCGGAGGCAGTGGGCAAATACCCCCACTTGCCCCACTGTGGATTCGCCACTGGTCTCCGGGACTTCAACACCTTCCATCGGTTGTAAGGTTTCGGTGACCCTCTGGTCTTGAGCCTCAATTAACTGAGGATCACAAATTATGTCTGTATGGGAGGGAATAGTAATAGCTAAATGGTTTTCCTGAATGGAGGGTTTTAATGGCATAGGGGTCGCAGTGATGGACCTCGGCTCCTTGTTGACGGGTCCCCGAGAGCTTTCTCCCGTGAGTGTCAGACTGCAAAATTGTTTCTAGTTTTTCTCAGATTTCGTGGGGTTACGTCGGGGCCCTTTAGCTGAAAAGATGGGCCTTTTTACTACCTGTTTGCCCTTCTCTAGGAAACCAAACATTTGGAAGACCTGGCCCAATCCAACTGAATGATTCTGATTTGGTTCCAGATGAACTACCCCCTTCCCTCCACTTCGACTTTCAGTTTCTAACAAAGGGTGTGTTTGGTAAAGAGCTTATCAGCTCTTTTTTAGCTGGTCAACTCATTTTAACTGGTTGACTTTAAAAAAAGATCCATAAGCTTATTTGATAAATAGCTGATTGGGTTAGTTAATTCAACCCAATGAGATACTTTTCAACCAGCTCCAAATAGGAGTGTTTCACACCCATAAGCTAACTTTTTTCAGCCAAATCTCTAAAGTACCATATACACTCGCATCTCACTTCTTTCTCAAGTTTCCAGACATTCCAAAGTCTGCACTCTTTTTTCATTGCTTTCGTTTGTTGTTAATAAACTATAATAATATTATTATTATATTATTCTTTCATTCTCCCTTCTTTTGTTAATAATAATAATAATAATAATATAATAATAATAATAATGTTGGTGATAAACGCAAGTGCACGTTCCTATCGTCAAGTAGTAAAAATATCGATCTCACGGAGACCAAATTAGTTAAAAAGTAATACTCGTAATAACTTCTAATTTAAGCTAATAACATAAAAATTAAAGAAAAGATTGATTGATTGTGATTTGAAAAATGAAATAAAAACGAGAATTAACGCAAGATAAAAATATAAGAAATATCAATGAAATGAAAATCTAGGAATTTAACTTCCCCCTTGATTTTACCTCGGTGTCAAAATTTTCTCGGTTTAACTCATATATCGGGTTTGATAACCTAAGATTCAGAATTAACTACTAAGCTCTCCCGGATCATTAGTAATTATAATCATTGAACCAATTTTCTATATTTCTATGATAAATTATGATAATTCGATGATTGTTTTATCGAATCTATCTTAATGTGGTTATTTAGGGTGGATAGGTATCTCCCGATCCTAGACACAAATTACTACAAATGTGATCCTAAGCTATTGCAATCTTCTTCCAAATCTATTGCTCCCTGTTACGTTACACAAAGATTAAGAAAATCAATTTCATAGGTGATCAAATTATGAAAAGCATTAAGAACAAATTGCAATAATCAAGCCTTTAAGTAAAAATGGACATAAGAGATTACACGTAGAAAATACCAATTAATCGAGATTACATCAAGGGTTTCGTTAAAATCCTAGAATGAAAGGATTAGTCACTCATAATAAAAGTAGCAGCAATGAAAATAATAAAAGCAAGCATTGTGATTATGAAATAAGTAGAAGGAATGGAAGAACAGATGGTGATGTTGCTCTTCAATTTTGCCTCCAGCTCTATTGCTTCTTCTTCAATGTGCGTGTCCTCTCCTCTATTTTTCTGCTGTCCCGTTAATGCTCCAAGAACCCCCCTCTTCCGTTATTCCTGCCTATTGTGCGTAAATGAAGAGTTTTTAAAAATGAAGAGTCTCTTGCTTCTTTTGCTGCTTGAGTACGTTGATGGCCAAGTGAGTGGAATGAACTTCTCTTGGTGGCTCCCACGTTGGTCCCAGCTCCCACTTATGTGCCTAAATCCTCCCCTTGTGTATATCTTTTTCGGTGGGTACTAAATTGTCAAAATGAGTGGAGAGCTGTCGTTAATACTTGTAGAGAGTGAGTGGAGAGCTTGGATTAAGTAGTTGGTGGAGCCCTCTTTCCTCTTCTCTTTTTCAACGTTGGTGGTTGAATCCTTGGCTTCTTTTTGTATAACGTTGATCTTCTAAGCTCTACTTTTGTTGAAACTCACCCACTGCAACCTACAAGCTCCAACCAAAACGTTCTCCCTTGGATATCCACGCCACCCTCTATATTTGTTGTCACGTGATTTTCTCTTTTGGTTGTATACGACGTGCTTCTCCCCTCTGCTGCTTGTTCATGCCTCCCACTGCATGCTGCAGCTGGCGTTGATTTCGTTGTCTCTTGGAGCTGTAGTCTTGCATGCGTGGATGGAGAGTTTCCAAATGAAAAGTCAGTGTTTTCGGTGAAGCGTCCCTCATTTTGTTGTTTTCTTCTTTTCCCAAGTTCACGCCTAAGCTCTTATCCATGCATGCTTCTTTCTTTGACAATTTTATTTGCTCCTTCTAATGTATGCGTTTTGCCTTCCCTCAAATTAATTATTATTGCGGTCTTTTTTAATTAAAAACAAGTGTAGTTCTTACAAATTAAACAAGACCCATTAAAAATGCAGATTAAGATAAATTAAACAATTTAGTAGAAAAATATGTATAAGACCTAATAATTAATCCGAAATTAAGAGAAAGCGTCATAAAATTTAATAAGAAAATGCATCCAACAAATAATAATAATAATAATAATAATAATAATAATAATATTATTATTATTATTATTATTATTATTATTATTATTAGTACTATTATTATTTATTATTTGTTATTATTATTATACTAATAATAATAATAATAAAAATTATTATTATTATTATTATTATTATTATTATTATTATTATTATTATTATTATTATTATTATTATTATTATTATTATATACGTGTTTTGCCTTCGCTCAAATTAATTGTTGTTGCGGTCTTTTCAATTAAAAACAAATGTAGTTCCTACAAATTAAACAAGACCCATTCAAAATGCGATTAAGATAAATTAAATAATTTAGTAGGAAAATATGTATAAGACCTAATAATTAATCCAGAAATTAAGGAAAAGCGTCATGAAATTTAATAAGAAAATGCATCCAACAAATAATAATAATAATAATAATAATAATAATAATTATTATTATTATTATTATTATTATTATTATTATTATTATTAGTACTATTATTATTTATTATTTATTATTATTATTATACTTATACTAATAATAATAATTATTATTATTATTATTATTATTATTATTATATGTTCTATATTTTATTAAAGTTATGAATTTAATTTTGTAGAATTAAATATCTAAAATCTAAATTCTTATAAGAATATTCATTGAAATACTAAAATATATAATATTTATATTCTTATTTTTTAAGTCATGTCCTTATAAGTCATTTTACATTTAAGCATTAATACTAAATAACTAATTTTACCAAACATCATTAACAATCAACTAAACTAATGCAATCTATTTAATAAACTAGCTAATATAATCATTTATTAGTTATCATTAATAGAATCAACTATTAGCTATGGCGATTTTCGAAATCCGGATATTAAATCGAGGCAGGTGGCGCTTCTTGATTCTTAGGTTAAATAGGTTCGATCGATTCAACTCTTAGAATTGAGGCAGGTTACGTAATAATTATCTGATAATTATATTTAATTATATAATATTAAAATTTAAAAATTCAAAAAAAATAAAAAAATTCAAAAATAAAAAAATAAAAAATAAAAAATAAAAAAATAAAAATAAAAAATTATCGAGCCGGTCCAGCCGGTCCTGACCGGTCAAAACCGGTCAAATTGACCGTTTTGACCGGTCACACCGATCAGTGGGACCGGTTTTAGAAATATGAACCGGACGGACCACCGACCGGTCACCGGTCGGACCGGTCGGACCGGCCGGTCCGGTCCGGGTTTCAAAACCCTGGCTATGGCATAGCTGATTGCCAAATTGCTAAACAGGGCCAAAATCGAAAATCGCGAGCCCCATGTAGAGTCGTTGTGCTGGGCACGTCCCATCTATGCCTACCTGCTCGCCTGACGTCTTCTTTGTGAAATGTGCTGAACCAACGTCCATGGGTCGTATCCTGTTGTAGCATCACCCACAGTTCTCCTTCCGGAGCCATTAACAGTCGTCGTCTCCACCTAGTGGCGTGGTTCCTTAGCAACGTCCGGTGGTGTCTTGCCCAGCAGAGCAGTAGCATCCCCTTCCTTCTGCATGGAGCGATCATCCGTTGGTGGAGGACGCTGCGGACATGCAGCATCTGCATGGCCAACCTGACCATAGTGAAAACACAGCTGTGGTAGCCCTTCGTAGGCCACCCTCAGTGTCACCCCATCAAGTTCCACAGAGTGTCTTAGGGGTTGGCTAAAGTCTACCTCAATCGTGACCCTGGCATATTCTCCACGTTGTACTTGCAGAGTGGTTTCATCAATCTTGACAGTGTGGCCGAAGGTGTTGCCCAAGGCAGCGAGAATTTGGGGATGGTATTGGGCTATAGACAGTTCTGAAAATCTGATCCAGATCACCACCTTGTCGAACTTGGTGTGGGAGGGCTGAAAGTGTTGAGGTTGGCTTCTTTGTTGTTCCATATTAGTTGGGGATAACAAGTGAGGCAAGACTCTTACCTATATAAGGAGGTGGCTACCTCCTTATTTAATACACCAAAACTAAGTCAAAGATTTGTAGTACAAATTTGACTCTAGTTAAATTCCTCTTTTGAGGTGTGAGTTGAAAATTTGTCTTGTGTATTTCTTTGTGAGTGTGTTGGTGTATTGAGGGATTGGGTGAGAGGAAAAATTGTGTGAATGTAAGATTTTTCACATAGTGGATTTTCTTCTCGGTGCCGTGGTTTTCTCCGATTTGGGAGTTTCACGTAAATTCTCTTGTGTTGTTATTTTCGATATTTTGTCTATTATATATCCTTGGGTGTGGGTTTGGAAGGTCTAAATTCCTAACAATTGGTATCGAGCCAAGGTGTGTTTTCTTGAAAATTCTAAGTATGCTCTGTGGTGTGATTTTGGTGATCTTCCACATCGAAAAGATTTTCTTGAGAAAGGTTCATTCGGTGCGGTGGGGTTTTGGTGTGGTAGTGTGGTAGTACATGTCTAGGAAAGTTTTGACTAAGGAAAGACTTGGTATTTAAGCGTGTCGTTGTGACCCACCTCTCTTTCTGGAAACTTTCTGGTGTACTATTCATTCTGGTAAAATTCATCAAGGAGAGAGCACAAGAAAATGTCGAAATAGGGTTGAATCCTCTTAGATTTGAGGTGGAGAAATTCGACGGAAAAATCAATTTTGACTTGTGGCAAGTACAAGTCAAGGATATTTTGATTCAGTCGGGGTTACACAAGGCATTGAAAGGCGGGCAAATCCACGATAGCGATCGGCAAATCTAGTATGAGCGATGAAGATTGGGAGGATCCGGATTTGAGAGCGAAGTGGGATACGATTGTGTTTAGCTAAGAATGTCCTTGCGAATGTGCATGGAATATCTATAGCAAAAGAGCTCTGGGAAAAGCTCGAGGAGTTGTATCAAACAAAGGGTGTCTCAAATCGGGTGTATCTAAAGGAGCATTTTCATACACTGCAGATGAGGGAAGGTACTACAATTTGGATCATTTAAGTGTTCTCAATGGGATCGTCTCGAACTAGAGGCAATTGGAGTTCAGATATAGATGATGAGGATCAAGCTTTGAGACTCATCGGTCTCTTCCACCTTCGTATGAACACATGAAACCGATTTTGATTCATGGGAAGGAGAAGATAGTTTTTACGAAGTTGCCGAAAACTCTTTTCGGAAGAGAGAAGGCGGGTGGTGGAAATGTTCATGAAAACTCACTTTGATGGTAGTGGATATCGGAAGAAGAACTCCATGAAGAAAATGTAGTATCTTTGGAATTGTGAACAATGGGCATGTAAAGAAAAATTGTCCGAGAGGTAGGCGGGTTCGCAAGAGGCTCAGGTCGAGTTAATGGAGAGACTGACAATGTCGCTAACTTTGTCTCCATGGATGATGATCTTGCTCTCTAAGAAGAGGGCATGTACATCCTCATGGCATGCTGCTAATCTCAAAGTTGTCATGATAGAGGATGTGTTACTGTTAACGGGTCCACAAGTTTGCACACGGGCATTGGTTTGGCATTAATGCAAGGTGTGTGGTGGAATTTATGTCGATGACTGATGAACTTCCAGGAAAGCCAAATATGGGAGTTGCACCATAATTTTTCAGCAAGGTTATTTTCGACATGTGCCGAAGTAAAAGGCTTAGAATTGGTTTATTCTAAGTGGGTTTGTTTTTATGGTGGAGCATGATGCTATGAAGCATGATAATTCTCTGCATTGGGAGTTATGTTATTTTCAGGAGATCTTCATTGAGGTAGAGTGTGGTTGTGGGATCAACCAAAGTCGCCAAGGTGGAGATTGTTGAGGTTGGCTTCTTTGTTGTCCCATATTGGTTGGGGACAACAAGTGAGGCAAGACTCTTACCTATATAAGGAGGTGACTACCTCCTTGTTTAGTACACCAAAACTAAGTCAAAGATTTGTAGTACAAATTTGACTATAGTTAAATTCCTCTTTTGAGGTGTGAGTTGAAAATTTGTCTTGTGTATTTCTTTGTGAGTGTGTTGGTGTATTGAGGGATTGGGTGAGAGGAAAAATTGTGTGAATGTAAGATTTTTTCACATAGTGGATTTTCTTCTCGGTGCCCGTGATTTTTCTCCGATTTGGGAGTTTTCACGTAAATTCTCTTGTGTTGTTATTTTCTGATATTTTTGTCTATTATATATCCTTGGGTGTGGGTTTGGAAGGTCTAAATTCCTAACAGAAAGTCAGGAGTCCACCGTTGGACCGCCACCGCTTGTCCGAATACTGTCCAAGGTCCCTGTGTTAAAACTCGAACATAATCGTCTTCCTCTTTGAATCTGGCAAGGATAAAATCGTGTTCCAGATCAATAAGCTTGGTAGCACCTCAAGGTGTCCATTGAGCTTGAAGGCGTGCACTAAGCATCTGAAAATCAACCCGGCGACCAAGTGACTTGACGACAACAGTGTTTGTCCAGCGATTGTTCAGTTTGGTTCGCAACGACTGGGAGAGTTGAATTCCCCCGACTAAGTCCCCGTGAAGCTGAACGATATCTTCGTCTTTGATTTCAACTGGTTCCTCGTCTGGTCAACTGGAAGCATCCGGGAGAAGCTACCCCGGCGGGGAACTTGCAACAGCTGTGCTAATGGATAGTTTCGGAAGGGGCGTGTATAAAGAACAAGAGTGAAAGCAATTCTATTGTATCATTCAATTACTAAACAGAGGTTTAAATACAATTGTGCATTAACAAATCTGTACATGAAACTCCTAATATCAAGGAGAATAATCAGTATAAGAAATCCAAACAGCTAAGATGTCAAACTACTGCAGATTGTGGTATATCTACAACTGAACTACTACAGATTCTGGTATATCTACAATTGACATGGTCAAAGACCAAATTCTGTGGTACAGATAAGGGTCAATCCTCATACACCTTTATGCCCCCCTCAAGCTGGGCACTTGGAAACAACTCCAAGCTTGGAGAAATTACGATCGAATGCCATTTTCGGTAGTGGTTTGGTAAGGACATCACCAACCGATCCATTGCATGAACATGAACTACAAAGATCCTTATTCGCACTTGATGACGAACATAATGGAAGTCAACGACCACATGCTTCATTCGGTTTGTGAATTACAGGATTTTCTTTGAGATATAGCACACCAACGTTGTCGCGATATATAGTGGGTGGAATTGGTAAGGCAACACCCAACTCAATCAACAAGTGTTTGACCCATGACCTCGGATCGGCATTGGCAGCTCTTTAAACTCGACCTCGGTGGAAGATCGTGCCCTTGTTGGTTGTTTTTGGAAGACCGGTGATAGGATTTATGCCAAAGAATAGAATGTGACCCGAGGTTGAGTTGCGATCATCAATATCTCCAGCCCAATCCGCATCGGAGTACATGGAAAGCTTGAAACCGAGTTGCGAAATAGGCGTAAGCCATATTGAGAGGTGCCACGTGGGTAGCGGGACTCGCTTTAAGGCTGCCCAATGTAACTCCGATGGTGCATGCATGAACTGTGACGACTTATTGTGTAAAAAGCGATGTCCGACCTAGTGAAAGATAGATATTGAAGTTTACCAAGCACTCGGCGATAGCGGGTTGCGTCAGCGGAGAAGAGCCATCATTGAGGCGTAGTATAGCGGTGGCGCTCATAGGTGTTTTAGCGACTTTGCATTCATGCATATTTTCATCGATCAACAATTCATTAATGTAATTGGCTTGAGATAAAATCAACCCATTAGCACATCAAGAACTTCAATACCCAAAAATAATGTAATTGGCCCGGATCTTTGATAGAAAACCGACGAGCAATGTAAGAAATCACCGATTAACCACAACTTCATTGCTGCCGGTGATGATGATGTCATCGACATATATGAGAGCAAAATGTTAACATTACGAACTCAAGATAAGCAGAGATGGATCGAATTGGATTTTACAAACCCAAGGGTCTTGAAATAATTAGTAAGAGCCGTGTACCGTGCTAAAGGTGCTTGTTTAAGGCCATATATAGCTTTCATGAGTCGACATACATACTGGGAATTGGTGACTCAAACCACGGAGGTTGCGACATGTAGACCTCTTCGTCAAGATCTCCATGAAGAAAAGCATTATTTACATCAAGTTGGCGAAGTACCGCCTGTTACATTGAAAGAGACAAGACCACACAATTGTTGTTGGTTTTACCACAGATGAAGGTAGAATGATAGTCGATACACGGGCGTTGAGTGAATCCTTTGGCAACAAGGCGTGCTTTGTAGCGATCAATCGACCCATCTGGTTTGCGTTTGATCCTGTAAAGCCATTTACAAGCAACTACATTTTTCATGTGAGCCTTAGGAACCAATTCCCATGTTTTGTTACGCAGTAAAGCATCTAATTCTGCTCTCATAGCATCTCGCCATTCTTTGTGTTTTTGGGCTTGTCGGAGAGTTGTAGGGGTAACGGTGGACGATAGGGTGGCTAGATAGTCAAATTTTTTGGTGGGTTTGTAAATGTTATGTTGTGAGCGAGTAACAATACGATTGGCAGTGGTGGGTAACTTTTCAGATGCTAAGGAAGGTGCCTCATCTGTTGTGGGATGGGAAGAAGGGGATGTGGGGGGCGGGTTTAATGAACGAGGGTTTGGTGAAATTTGGGGTATCATTTATTGGGAACGACGGTGATAGACAAGGTGTGGTTGTTTGTGGGAAGGTGATTTGATGGTTGGGCGTGGGGATAGAGGATCGGATACATGGGTTTTAGTTGGTATGGGGTTCACTGGAGCGTTGGAGGGTGTAAGATGAGTGGAAGAGTGTTCAGTTATTTCAGGGGTAGAGGAAGAAGAGACCGTACCTGATGAGGAAGCTGTTGGAGCGGCGCTGAGTGGGTGGACTGTGATTGAGAAGCCGTTTGGAGTGATGTGAGGTGAAGCTTGTATGGAAGGTAGGTGAATGGGAGAGGGTAAATCATGGGTAATCGTAGGAGGGGAGGATGTGTTTGTTTCTAGCATGTGGGTTGGTAACATTTCCCATTCAGATCTGGAATTTGTCTTTGCAAGGAAGAAAATAGTGTTTTAAAAGGAAACACGTTGTCAAAGAAGAGAACATCACGAGACAAATAAATTTTGAGGTTGTTGGGTCATAGCATCGATGACAATGGTGACTAAGTGATACACTAAATATACACACGGGTGGACTTAGGTCGAGTTTATGAGCGGTATAAGGCTTGAGCCAAGGATAACAGAGGCAACCAAAACTTTTTAGCGAATTGTAGTCGGGAGATTTACCAAATAAAATGTCAAATGGGGATTTGTAATTCAATAAAGGGTGGGAGGCGATTTATAAGATATACGGCATGATGACAAGCGAAAGACCAAAAATAGGGATAGTGAGGCCTCGGAAAGGAGAGTTTTGGCGGTTTCGACAATGTGCCGATGTAAATCGTTCGGTGATGGCAACTCGTTGAGGCGTGTATGGTGGAGTGACAAGGTGTTCAATGCCATTGGATTTTAAATAAGGGTCAAGACTTTTAAACTCTGTGCCACCATCGATATAAAGTGATAAAATTTTTGCATTGAAGTGGTTTTCCATCAAGGGATGAAAAGATTGGAAAATGCTGGTAACCTCACTTTTATTTTTTAAAGTGTAAATCCATACATACTTGGAAAATTGGTCGACAAAAATACAGTAGTATAATTTTTTGTCAATCGAAAGGACAGGGGAAGGGCCCCATAAATCGCTAAAAAGAGTTTGGAAAGATTTCTTACTTGAGAGAGTGAACTCGGAAAATGGTAGGCGATGAGCTTTATTAGAATGACAAGAATTACAAAAATGAAATTTGTCTCGATCAGCAAACGACAATGAAAAGTTATTGAAAATAAAATTCAAAAAGCGGGAATGAGGATGTCCGAGTCGGTGATGCCACGTACTAACTGTGGTAGGTTTATTGACAGAGTAGGCTTGGGGTGGAGGTTGTGATGTTTTAGGCCACTCATACAGTCCGTCTTTATTCCGGCCGCGCACCAACGGAATCCTCGAGTATAGATCCTTCACACAAAAATGAGAGGGAAAGAATTCAATAGATGTTAGATTATCACGACAAAATTTGGAAACAGAAATCAGGTTACGTTTTATGTCAGGTGCACAATGAGTGTTAGAAAGCATAAAAATTTTGTTTGAGGCAGATAACTGAGTAGAACCAGAATGCGTAACAGCTATTTTTGTACCATTTCCCATTGAAATACCATCAGAACCGATATACTCCGGCATTTGATGTGGCTCAGTTGTGACATGGTGAGATGCGCCAGAGTCGAGTAGCCAGGGTTGGTTTGGACTTTGGTGGCCCATGGCAAAGTTGGCCCTTACCTCAAAATGATTGTGCGACCGAGAACGACACACATCCGCTTCGTGACCTGGTTTGCGACAGAGTTGGCAACGAACTTGATCAGTGTGATTGTGATTATCTCGCCATGGGGCTGACTTGTTATTGTTACGCCAGTGAGGGGACTTGTTATTGGGGCGGTCCGTAGAGCGCCAGGATGGGTTGTTGTTGGAGGGGCGATCAGTAGAGTGCCAGGATAAGTTGTTGTTTGGGGAACGACGAGTACCTTTGGGATTGTAGTTGGTTGAATTTTTGGTGCGTTGTGCAACGGCAGCAGTAATGGGAGCTGGAGTTTGTCGTGATTCCTCATGATGAAGAAAGACTTCATGATCCAATAACTTGTCGTAGAGGTCTTCATAAGTGATGGTGGTGTCGCGCGCACGTATGGCTACAGAGATTTCACGATATTCAGTGCCAAGTCCACGAAGAATTTGGACAATGAGTTCATCATTGTCAATTGGAGCACCGGCCTGAGCTAGTTCGTCTGCAAAGGAGCGAACTCGATGTAAATAGTCTGCCATGGGTTGAGAACCTTTAGTGAATCGGGCAAGCTGGTCGCGCAGGCTAAACACCCTGGTTTTGGACTTGTTTGCAAAAGCTGTGTGGAGAGACTCCCACGCCTGACGAGCTGAGGTTGCGGTGGCAACTGTGGAAGCAATGGTGAGGTCGACGGAAGCCATTAAAGCATTTTGAATAAGCTGGTCCTGACGAAACCAAATGCTAAATGCAGGATTGAGTTCTTGGCTGGCACTAGTTGTGCGTGGTAGAGGTGGTAAAGAACCGTCGAGATGGCCGAAGAGGTCATGACCGTGCATAAGCATGGAAAATTGAGCTTTCCATGTAGAGAAATTGACACTCCCTGTTAACTTTATAGGCAACTGAGATGCTGGGTTGAATTGAACGACAATAGTGGTTCCAGTAGTGTGATCAGCGTTGATAACAGGAGTGGTGGAGTGGTCCATTGAGATATATTACCTGCAAGCGAATAGTCAAGAAAAGAAACCAAAAATGGATCAGACTCTTAGGAGCTTTGTGGCTCTGATACCATATAAAGAACAAGAGTGAAAGCAATTCTATTGTATCATTCAATTACTAAACAGAGGTTTAAATACAATTGTGCATTAACAAATCTGTACATGAAACTCCTAATATCAAGGAGAATAATCAGTATAAGAAATCCAAACAGCTAAGATGTTAAACTACTGCAGATTGTGGTATATCTACAACTGAACTACTGCAGATTCTGGTATATCTACAATTGACATGGTCAAAGACCAAATTCTGTGGTACAGATAAGGGTCAATCCTCATACACCTTTAGCGCGCTTTCATCCTCACGCTTTCTAGTGCGTACGCGCTTAGAGGTTTGTTCAGCTGGATCTGGGGGCTCCATGCATGTCCTAGTAACAGCCGTGGAGTTTGTGATGAAGGCGGACAAAATGCCACCTGAAAGCACAGTGCGGTGATCGTAAAACAAAAGCCAAGTTTGCAATGACCGTAAAACAAAAGCCAAGTTTACGAGTACTTTTGATTTCTACTACCTAGATTTTGTTGGAATATACAATCAAAGTAAGTGAAAAAACAGAGTTAGATGGGTGAATACAGAAAAGTACTGTGTTATTTCTGTTTTATATGTTATATCATAATAAATATCAAATACCTATATATAGGCTTACACAACCACAAACTAAGCAACAAATGAGGAGAGCAGATCCTCTGTCCAACTTAACTCTGTCGATTACATCCGGTGAAAAAGCAGCCGATTTTGCTTCTTATTTTAAAACCACATCTTGCCTCTGCAGATGAGAAGAAAAGAGAGGAAAAGTTAGAAGATCCTCCCAATGGCTACATCACATCAAAGCCATGTTATTTTTATTTATATACATATCGAGTTGTCCAACTTCTATTGTTATAATGTTATAATAACAATAATAATAGGTTAGGATAAACACGTAAATTGTTTTATTCATTTTATTGTTGAGTATTTGTGAAATTTATTATGATTATTATTATAAAATAATAGAAGTTCATAATTATCCCGATTATTATTATTATTATTATTATTATTATTATTATTATTATTATTATTATTATTATTATTATTATTATTATTATTATTATTATTATTATTATTATTATTATTATCAAATTTTAATAATATAGTACATTTAATAATAACATTAATGATAATAATAATAAGATTGTAATAATAATAATAATAATAATCGAATAATAGTAATAATTATTATAAGATAAAATAATAATAATGATAAAAAATAGTGAAAATTAACTAAATTACACAACGATTATAATAATTTAATTATTATTATTATTATTATTATTATTATCTTATAATAATTATTAGTATTATCGATTATTAATAAAGCAATTACTATTATAATATTCTTTATGATTATAAAATTTAGTAATCAATTTAATTTCAATTATTATAATAAAATTTGTTATAATTCATATTTTTATTATTATAATAATATTATTTATTATTTAAATAAATAATAATATATTTATTATTATAATTATTAGACATAATAATAATATATTTGAATTTTTAATAATAATTTTAAATAATAATAAATACAAATTAAATTACTATAATAATTATCATAAAAATAGCATTAATAAATTTGTAAATAAAGTTATTAAATAATTTATAATATTATTTATTATTTAAATAAATAATAATATATTTATCATTATTTAGAAATGGCCATTTATTAATGGCCATTTCACGAGACGAGGCTGCATACGGTGACAAAACCATTTAATGGCCATTTCACCGGCGAGAGCTACTCGTGAAATGGGTAAATATATTATTATTTATTTAAATAATAAATAATATTTAATAATATTATAATAATAATAAAATATGAATTATAACAAATTTTATTATAATAATTGAAATTAAATTGATTACTAAATTTTATAATCATAAAGAATATTATAATAGTAATTGCTTTATTAACAATCGATAATACTAATAATTATTATAAGATAATAATAATAATAATAATAATAATAATAATAATTATTATTATTATTATTATTACAATAATAATGATTAATTAAATTATTATAATCGTTGTGTAATTTAGTTAATTTTCACTAATCTTTTTATCATTATTATTATTTTTATCTTATAATAATTATTACTATTATCGATTATTATTATTATTATTATTATTATTATTATTATTATTATTATTATTATTATTATTATTATTATTATTATTATTATTATTATTATTATCATTATTGTTATTATTAAGCGGACTATATTATTAAAATTTGATAATAATAATAATAATAATAATCGAGATAATTATGAACTTCTATTATTTTTATAATAATAATCATAATAAATTTCACAAATACACATAATACTAATAATTACACGTAATAATAACAAGTTTGAATAATTAGTTATAATTATAATATTTGTTATTCAGTGAGGTCGCTAGGGACGCGTCGCCCTAGTGATCTTGCCCATTTCGAACAGGTCGGGACAGCGTCGCCTAGTGATCCTGCCCATTTCTGGAAGTGTCACTAGGGCGACGTGTCGCCCTAGTGATTCTGCCCATTTCAGGCAGGGTCACTAGGGCGACGCGTCGCCCTAGCGACTCTCCCTGAATAAAGAAAATTAAATTTTTTATTATAATATTACTACTAATAATAATAATATTATAAATTTTTTATTATAATATTACTACTATTAAATTTACTAATAATAATACTACTAATAATAAATTTTTATTATAATATTACTCTTGTTAATATATTTATCATTTTAAATAATGATAAATATATTATTATTATTTAAATAATAAATAATATTTAATAATATTATAAATTATTTAATAACATTATTTACAAATTTATTAATGCTATTTTTATGATAATTATTATAGTAATTTAATTTGTATTTATTATTATTTAAAATTATTATTAAAAATTCAAATATATTATTATTATGTCTAATAATTATAATAATAAATATATTATTATTTATTTAAATAATAAATAATATAATAATAATAATAATAATATGAATTATAACAAATTTTATTATAATAATTGAAATTAAATTGATTACTAAATTTTATAATCATAAAGAATATTATAATAGTAATTGCTTTATTAATAATCAGATAATACTAATAATTATTATAAGATAATAATAATAATAATAATAATAATAATAATAATTAATTATCATTATTATTATTTTATCTTATAATAATTATTACTATTATCGATTATTATTATTATTATTATTATTATTATTATTATTATTATTATTACAATCTTATTATTATTATCATTAATGTTATTATTAAGCAGACTATATTATTAAAATTTGATAATAATAATAATAATAATAATAATAATAATAATAATAATAATAATAATAATAATAATAATAATAATAATAATAATAATAATAATAATAATAATAATAATAATAATAATTATGAACTTCTATTATTTTATAATAATAATCATAATAAATTTCACAAATACTCAACAATAAAATGAATAAAACAATTTACGTGTTTATCCTAACCTATTATTATTGTTATTATAACATTATAACAATAAGTTGGACAACTCGGATATGTATATAAATAAAAATAACATGGCTTTGATGTGATGTGGCCATTGGGAGGATCTTCTCTAACTTTTCCTCTCTTTTCTTCTATCTGCAGAGGCGATGTGGTTTTAAAATAAGAAGCAAAATCGGCGTCGTTTTTATTTGGGATGTAATTGGACGAGGTTAAGTTGGACAGAGGATCTGCTCTCACAAATGAGGGCCAGCTATGCCCATTATTAACAACTTACGAAAACTACGCTACAAGCAAACTAGATCTGGTCAACAACAAATCTTTGACTTTGAATCATTCTCCAATAGCCTCCCTTGATTCAAAGTCACATACACCCAGTAGCATCCTAAAATAGCAGAACTTTTCTTTGGACAAGGTCTTCGTCAATACATCAGCTACTTGCTCATGAGTACTGCAGTACTTTAAGGATATCTCTTCTTTTAGAACTAAATCACGAATAAAATGATATCGTATATCGATGTGCTTTGTTCTGCTATAGAAGGTTGGATTCTTCGTCATGCAGATTGTTGCTTTATTATCACAAAATATCTCTGTAGGTCCTTCTTGCTTCTGTTGAAGATCAGCTAATATCCTCCTTAGCCAAATGGCTTGACAAGCTGCTGAAGTTGCAGAAATGTACTCTGCTTCCGTACTTGAAAGTGCTGCTGTCGCTTGCTTTTTAGAGCTCCAAGTGATTGCTCCAGACCCCAAGGTGAATACATTTGCTGAAATACTGCGTCGATCATCCAATGAACTTGCCCAATCACTATCTGTAAACCCATGCAATCTGCAGTTGGAAGCTTTCGAATACCAAATTCCATAGTCTATCGTTCCAGCTATGTAACGCAATATCCTTTTTGCTGCACCATAATGAATCTTTGAGGGTTCCTGCATAAATCGTGAAATAACACCAACAACAAATGCTATGTCGGGTCGTGTATGTGTTAAATAAATCAATCCCCTGACCAAGCTTCTAAACCTTTTAGTATCAGCAGTCTCTGACCCATCTCCATGCTTTAGTTTTTCATTGATGTTCATTGGTGTAGCTGCAGGATTACATCTAAACATGCCAAACTTGTTAAGTAAATCTCTGGCATATTTCCTTTGCGCAATAAAAATCCCATCTTTAGCTTGATGAACTTCAAGACCAAGAAAGTAATGTAACAAACCCATATCTGACATTTCAAACTCATCCATCATCCGTGTTTTAAACTCATTCACAAGAGAATTTGAAGAACGATTATAAATTATATCATCAACATAAAGGCAAAAACAAGGAAATCATTTTACCTTTCTTCTTTACATACAAGGTCGGTTCATTCTCACTTCTTTCGCACCCTTTTCACGAAAATAACCATCAATCTTCTTGTACCAAGCTCGGGAGCTTGCTCACCCATATAATGCCTTCCTCGACATGATACCTTTGTCTCTTTGCCTTGCAAATGAAACCTTCGGTTGTGCTACATAGACTTCTTCACGTAAATCTCCATTCAAGAATGCCGATTTTACATCAAATTGAAAAGCTGACCAAGTGTAATTGCGCTGCCAAAGCTAAAATAATTCTCACAGTTTCAAAGCGAGCTACCGGAGAGAAAGTTTCTTCGAAATCAATACCTTGTTGCTACGCGTACCCTTTTGCCACAAGACGCGCTTTATATTTTTGTATACTTCCATCTGCAGCAAAGTTGGTTTTGAAAACCCATTTCAAACCAATTATATTCTTACCTTCTGGTACATCAACCATCTCCCAAGTTCCATTTTTCTCTATAGCTTTAATCTCTTCCACCATTGCTTTCTGCCATTCTTCTTTTTCATTAGCTTCAAAAAAATTGATAGAATCTGAAACAATGAGAGCAAATTGACAAGATTCATATATGTCAGCTAAGGACCTAAAGCCCCTTGGTGGTGTTTTATTTGAAGAATCATCAGCTGTAGATGAAGAATGTTTGCTTGATGTTGGTGTGGTGATCGAAGTTGTCTGGCTTGATGAAATGGAGGAAATTGTAGGATCAAGTGCATTATTCTCAGACATGATGTCAACAGGTATGGAACTCTTTTGTTGAGGTTCTCCTTCACTCCAATTCCAACTTGCTTTCTCATCGAATATTACATCTCTTCTGATTAAAATCTTTCCACAAATAGGATTATACAACCGATAAGCTTTGGATTGAGTACAATAACCAGTAAAGATGCATTTTTCAGATTTTTCGTCAAGCTTTTGACGAGCTTGAGAATTTATCAAAGCATAAGCAACACTTCCAAAAACTCGTAAATGACTTACAATCGGTTTCCTTTCATGCCAAGATTTGTAGGGAGTTCGATTCATGACAGCCCTTGTTGGCGATATATTTAGCAAATAAACCGATGTCGTTACAGCTTCTGCCCAAAATTGATTCGAGAGTCCCTTCGATTGTAGCATACTTCTTGCCATCTCCACCACAGTTCGATTTTTTCGTTCGGTCACACCGTTCTGCTCCGGAGTATAAGGAGTTGTTAATTCCCTATGAATGCCATTTTCTTCGCAGTACAAATTGAATTCATTGGATACGAACTCTCCGCCTCTATCTGTGCGCAGCGTTTGGATGTAGTAGCCACTTTGTTTTTCCACCATAGCTTTAAATTTCAGAAATTTGCTGAACGTATCAGACTTGTTTTCAAGGAAGTACACCCAACTCATGCGACTATAATCATCTGTAAACAACAAAAAATATCGATTTCCACCAAAAGATTTCGTTTGCATAGGTCCACATAAATCTGCATGAATCAATTCTAAACATTGTCCAGCTCTCCAAGCTTTTCTGACAGGAAATGATTTTCTAGTTTGTTTACCATAAATGCACCCCTCACATAAATCAATTGAGTTGATTTTGGGTAATCCAAAAACCATACCTTTTTCACTCAACAATTGCAACCCTTTAATATTCAGATGTCCATACCTTAAATGCCATAGTTGTGAATCATCCATTGTACTTGCAGCAAGAGCACAGTTTTGCAAGCATGAAACATCCAGTGGAAACATCTTGTTTGGTGTCATATTGATACGAATGTTGGTGCCTGATTTCTTATTGCTAATCATGCAAACATCTTCATCAAATAAAACAGAATATCCACCAGCCAATAATTGCCCAATGCTTAACAAATTATAGCCTAAGTCAGGTACATAATGAACATCATGTAAAAGTTTGATTTTACCAGTGCTAGTGACAATTCCAACTGTGCCTTTGCCCTCAACTTGCATATCCTTATTGTTTCCAAGCTGAACCTTGATCTT